>JAGPOW010001296.1:96278563-96313057 GCA_030014935.1 Caiman crocodilus
GGGGCTGGCCTAACATCATTCAACTGGCCCATGGATCAGTCCTAGAGTTTCACACCCTGATATATAACAGTGCTCTGAACAAGTTAGTCCATTAGATGCCACCCTGCCCCACCTTTTCCCTAACTTCAGACTGATGTAGCTAACTACCCCTCTCTACTATATTCTATGTGTATATAACGTATAAATGGATAGGAAGGGACCATCATTATTTTAAGAGTGAGCTCTGCTCAATTCTTTGAAGGAAAAGCCATAGGTATTAATCATCTGGCATGGTTCCATGCTCTTGATCCTGAGGGGATGGATGTCCCTCCTTGTATTTCAGATTCAGGCATCTGGGGGCTAGTATTTAAGATTCAGGCCTAGATTACTTTAGGTGATCACATATTGAGTGGGCTGGCATTAGACTGCTTTGCCTAAAATCCGTGTGCAGCATGTTGGTTGTTTTGGATTTCATTCAAGACTGCTTTCCCTGTGTACTGCATATGGAGTATAAACACATAATACAGATTCTGGATTCCGCTTGCAGAGGTCAAGAACCTAAAAGTTAGGTACTGTAGCTTTAGGTGCCTAAATCCTTTGTTGGATTTTGGGCTCTTGTGATATTTCCTCCACTGAGAAAAGTAGGAGGGGAGTATCTGGCATGTTTGTGAAGAGGCCTAGTCTCATTAGGCTGTAGTAAACTCTTGCCATGACTCAGAACTGAGCTGAAGAGCAAAGAAAGGGATGCAATTTATCCCCTTAGAATATTAGTCATTGGAGTCACAAAAGGATGAATTTGTCTCACACATTGAAAAGCCATTGTGGCTTGAACTCTCTAGCAAGGTACCTTAGAAGAAATACGTAGAGAGACATACAGCCACATAAGAAAGAATGCAGGAGGCAAGAGCAGTAGACATGAAATCCAAACAGTTTTGTAACTTGTTAGGATACAGTAATTAATTATAAGTAAGTAAGTAAGTAATATGCAGTAAGTAATATGCTTATTTCTTTTGTCAATGTGAGCCAAATTCTTTTTGGCTGGATTAATAATAGATAACTGAAGATTAAATGTGTTCTGAGGTAATACATTGCTGTATGTTTTGGTAATACAAATAAGAAAGATAATATATATTCTACATGTACTGTTAAATAACAGGAGAAAGATGATGAAAGATGTGCAAACACATTCAGTTCTTGTTTGAAATGGGTTCACATATTTGTAGTGTTAGAACTGGTTTCTGTACATCATAGCCCTTTTAATTTTAAAAAACATTGGCTCAAGTAAACCCTACTTTCCCATTGTCAAGTTTTGTTGTGAATCCATAGATGAAAGTTCATATTATTGCATGGGTTTGCATGGACTTGCTTATTTTACAGAATCAGGAATAGGATTACTAGCTATATTTTTCAGACTTGACATTCACCTTCAACTTGCAGCTGAAATACAGAAACAGGAAACATCCACCAAACAAGCTTTGATCAGGAATTTGCAGATACTAAATGTGTTCTAATAAACCACTGCTGGTTCACATAACCAGCCTTCACTCAAATAAGTAATTTTGTAGTTTAAGCAAGCATTTCTCATCCCTCCACTCAGGACGTAGCTCCCAGATTAATGGCTGAAGCTTCAGCAGTTTGGACAGCCTATGTTCCCTGAACAATTGGACCACCAAACACGGGCTTCTCCACTGTATTCACACATCAATGAGACACTCAAAGGAGTTCCAGATTACTCCTATATTGAACTCAACTCACAAGAGCTCACTCTGAGTTGTAGACATTTATCTGACATGACTGATAAATTTGGGCAATTATTCTCCCTGGAGATCCACCATGGTCCTTGCAACTATAGATCAATTGAATAACATTATAAGACACAGTGTGCATGGATAGCTGGAAGAGTCAGTAAAGTAAAAGTAGTTTAAAAGCTCTTCAGTCAGCTAGCAGCTATGTATGCAGCTGGCTTCAGCTTTGGTTAGATAGGTATCTGCACTCCTCAGTACACATATATACAAGGGTAAGCTTTGAGTTCCATAACTGTATGTACAAAAAATAAACCCATACAATTTCTGTGCACAACTTGTGTTATAATAACAATACACAAATGTACAATCAGATGTCTGTTTTTTTGCTCATATAGTTATCATATATGCCTAATAATTTTGGTTACTGTGTATCAATTCTGAAAATCTGGGACATACATTAGCATTATTCCATGCTTAGGCCCCAGCGCTGGTTCTCTCATTTAAGCAACAGAAGTATAAGCTCCGCTTCATAAAATCAAAATAAAATGCACATTTATTCTAATTCTCCTAGCCGTTGAGTGAACAACACAGTTGTTCCTTATCCCTCAGGAAGAATATGTATGGAACATTTCATCTAGTGCCTCGGGCTATATCTCATCCATTTCAACAGGGGTCTCAAAATAATAGCAGCAACTTGAAAACCACTATTGACATTAGAAGGGGAGGGCTCAATAAGGACTAAGCTCTGGCTTTTGGAAAGCCCCTGGTTCCTCTCTGACATCCAGTCTGCAGATTTTCCATACGCAGTTTGGGATTTGTAGCTATAAAGACAAAAATGAAAAACTGAGAAGTTCCTTGATTTACATCTGTGGTTATCTGAAGTCTCTTCTTGATGGTTACAGGTGGCAGCGGAAGCTTGGGGGACTGATGTCACAGGAGGTAGTGTCTGTTCACAACACCTCATCCAAAAAAAGTGGAACATTTCTCTCCTGGTACCTGAGAGCTTAAAAGGGAAGACTGAATGGCCACATTATGCAAAAATAGCTGCCTGCTACACTTTGCCCTTCTTGTTGGCAATGGGTGCATGTGTGGGTGAGTGGAGTCTGGGGATGAGAAAATCATCTCTGTGGCAAAAAACCTGCATCTGTTTTTCTGTTTTCTTTCTTTTTTTTTTACTTTCTATTTTTTTCTTATTTATTTTATAATTAGGAAGACTGACTTGAGGCCAGTACCCTTTTTTGCTATCTGCCCCTCTCTGAAGAATTGCAGTTTATTACAGTTGTAAGTCTCATTTGTCAGGGCTTCTGCACACAGGAGCTCACTGTCCACTGTCACTGTTTGTCACAAGGCAAGCAAAACTGATACCATCATGGTCACTGTCCATCACAAGGCAGATAAATCTGATAGCAGGGTTGAAATGTTGGGCTTCAAAAATGCAAATTTCAGCAAGCACAGGACAGTAGGATAGGGAAGTGCTGCGGGACCAGGGAATGAAGGTGAAAAGTGTGCATGAAGAGTGGTCATTCCTTAAGGACACGATCCTTGAAGCACAAAGGAAGTCCATTCCCACACAGAGAAAATGTAGTAGAAGGGCTGGGAAGTCCTCTTGGCTAAACAGGGAAATAATGGGAAACAAATGGGAGTGTGGGGCAATTGCTCAACAACTCAGGACAGCTGGTTACCTACTCTAAGGAGAAAACTGAATTCCTGAATGACTTCTTTGCCTCGGTATTTCACCAGGCCAAGGGGAAAATCATGCCAGATAAGGTACAGAATGAGCAGGGCAGGAATGACTGCCTTCCTACTGTTGCCATAGAATAGGTATGTGATCAGTTAAAGAAATTAGACATATATAAGTCAGCAGGACCTGATGGATTCCATCTGAGAGTGCTGAAGGAACTGGCTGAAGTAATCACGGAGCCCCTGGCAAAGTTTTTGGCACTCTGTTTTTGGCAAAACTGATGGCACTCTGGAGAGGTCCCTCAGGACTGGAAGAGGGCCAATGTAGTGCCCATCTTCAAGAAGGGGAGGAGGGAGGACCCAGGTAACTATAGGCCAAATACCCTAACTTCTAGTCCAGAGAAAGTCCTGGAAAAATTCATTAAGGAGTCTATGGGCAATATGCTTGCAGAAGGTAGGATTCTGAATGACAGCCAGCATAGCTTCCTTGTGGGCAGGTCTTGTCTTACCAATCTCATCTCCTTTTACAATCAGGTAACCCACTACTTGACTGAGAGAGAGGAGGCTAACATTGTATACCTTGACTTCCAAAAAGCCTTTGATCTGGTATCCCAAATGTTCTCATGAGATAATTGGAGGATTGTGGGCTTAACTGCGAGACAGGTGAGTGTGAAGCTGGCCACAGGGTAGGATCCAGAAAGTCCTAATGAACAGATCTATGTCATCCTCGTGAGAAGTGGTCAGTGGTGCTTGATCCAGTACTTTTTAACATCTTTATCAATGATTTGGATGTGGGGGTGAAGAGCTCACTGGCCAAGTTCATGGATGACACCAGTTATTGGGAAGCGTGGTCACACTTGAAGATAGGATACAGGTGGATCTAGACAGGCTAGCAAGTTGGATGAGTCAGAACCAGATGAAGTTCAACATTGAGAAATGTAAAGTGTTCCACTTGGTGTGAACAACCTCTTACACACTTACAGGCTGGGTGGCACCAAACTGACCAGCATGAAAGAAAGGGACCCGGGGGTAATAATAGACCACAATCAGAATATGAACTGGCAGTGTGATACATTTGCCAGCAGGGCAAATAATACTCTGGCATTCATCAATCAGTGTATCTCCAGCAAAACCAAGGAAGTGACTGTTCTGCTTTACTTGGTGTTGGTGAGATCCCAACTGTGGTGCTGCATCCAGTACTGGGCACCGCACTTTTACAAAGATGTGGTAAAACTTGAGCGAGTCCAGTGAAGGGCCACTGTATTATTAGAGACTTGCACAGCAAGCCATGCAAGGAAAGGCTGAGGGACCTGGGATTCTTCAGTCTGAAAAAGAGAAGGCTGAGAGGGGACTTGACAGCAGCTTACCACTACATCAGGGGAGTACATCAAGGGCTTGGTGAACAACTGTGCACAAGGACAACCTTGGGAAAATCCAGGAGTAATTGCCATAACCTCCTGGAAGACCATTTCCGGCTCAACGTTACTAAAAACTTCTTCACAGTTAGAGCATCCAGACTGTGGAATAAGCTCCCTCCAGAGGTGGTACAACTGCTTACCCTGGAAATCTTCAAAGGGAGACTGGACCATCACTTTGCTGGGATCAAGCTGACCCCCAGTTATCTTTCCTACCTGCTGCAGGGGGCCAGACTCGATGATCCTCTAAGGTCCCTTCCAGCCTTACAATCTATGAATCTATTAGCACAATCTGTGTGAAAAATTGTGTATCACAATTTTCTAATTGGTTGGTTACTCATTTGTGTGATCTCCTCCTACCTCCATAAAGTTCTTTGTCCATCTTCCACACTGGGTCCAACAGCTTCAAGATAAGCAAGCCTGCTGTAAACCCTGACTACTTGACTCTATGAAGTTTATAAACTCTACAATGCTGATGTTAGAAAGTCAATATTTGCCCCTTTTTGTGCAGATACGAAGCTAAGGAGGGCTAATGCAACCTGCTTAAAGGGGAACTTAATCCACTCCTGGATGCTTATATACTTATGGCACTGGCTGGGAGGTTGAATTCTACTTGTGGATGCAGTTGTTTGGGCAAATCAGTTTAATATAACACAATACATATATTTATCAAGGTGTATTGCCAATGGTCCACTGATAACATCATCTTTCAATACCTGCATACTATGGTGTAATTGTTAGATTATCATGACACATCTACTTTCCTCAGTTTATCACAGAATTTCCATTGACATTGCTTGCAGACAGAGGACAATATATTGTTGTGTGTCTTTAAACTGCTGCTCTATTCCTGAAAGAGCCACACACATTTACAAAAATATGTCTACTGTTAAAATAAATACATAGAACGTATAACTATACAGAAATGACATAATGTTAAATTTGAAGTAAGGATTAAATGTGTTTAAAAATACACAAAAACGAAAAAAAACACTCTATTTTGGCTCACTGACTGCTAAGTATTAAGTATTCCTTCTTATTTAATACAAATCTTTGCAAATCCTAGTCTACAGTAAGCTTTTAAAATGAAACCATGAATAACACAGACACTTAAAAGATGTTGTTCAGAAAACTGTGCTGGGTAGCTCTTGTGAAAACTTTTGAGTATAAGAACTTCATAATAACAATGAAGATTAGGATAAAGGGTTTTTTAATGTTAGCCTTTTGAAGGATAAGGCACAATATATGTTTTGAAAGAAGTCTTCATGAAGAGGTTTGTGTAACAGAGGTGTTTTACATTATCCATATTATATTTGTATGTCCTTTGGGCGTTCTGATTAAGTGATGCCACTTGTTTCATGTTATAGTTATATCCTTTCACATAAATGGGAGGATACCATGTCTTGCAAACCATATTTTTAATGTAAGTTTTATAATTTGAAAATGATAAAATTATGGTGAAGATGCCTGTTAGTTTCCTTCTAGTATGTATAATAATGAGAGAGAAATTAAAGGGAAAAATCTGAAACCTTATGTAAATAGAAATAGTTTAAAGGACACAATAATCTATCCAACCATAATTCATTTCATATAATGTTTTTGGTTTATGTAATTTTTACATAATAGTTATAATTTACTAATGCTAATATCTATTAAAATGAGATTTTTTTTTTACTACAAATAGATTTTTGAGAATGACGACACAAATTGTTAGAGTAGAAAGGGAAAGTTTCCCTTTCTGTAAATTAGGGCAAAGGGCAGAATTTTAAAGAGCCAGAGAGATGTTTTCTGACAATATGAAAAGCAGATAAGTGCCCGTTTTCAAATGGAGTTTGGCATCCTGGGTACTTTTGAAAATCCCACACAGAATTTAGGCATCATTATACCTAAATACATTTAAAAGTTGCGTTCTAAAAAAGCCAGTTAAGAATTTGGAGAGCAGAAATGGGCTGCATCCTTCTCCTGACCCCACCACAGCCCAGATTTAATCCTCTAACACTGAGATGAGGGAACCAGTTAACTGAGCAGATGGCCCCAGGACCTGTACAATTACAAATGTTCACTCCCGAACTGAATTGTCACTTACAGCAAGAATCCTCCAACCACATTCTTACTGCTTAGGTGGTACAAGGGGGCCAGAAGCAGAGGAGAAAATGAACAGGAGAGCTTAAATTTTATTTTTCTTATAAGGTATAAATCAAGGATGATTCCACTGAAATTAATGGAGTTGTATTGATGTAACAGGAGCCTAAGATAGGAGAGAATGGAGGCCAGTTCCCATACTGGATATATAGTATTTTTATGTGGGCTTCCCATGTAGAGCAGAGTATAGGCAATACATAACAGGAGACCTTATACTACAAAAGACTATAAGGATTAATAATCATTTCTGAAATATAATATGAAGTGATATATAATAGTTTATTATCAGTATGTAGACTTGATATACAAGCATATCCTTATTTTGCCAAATTACTTTATATGGTTATATAACTAGAGCACAAAATTATTCTAGCCCAGAAATGTTCTGTATACTTCTTTACATGTTAAGAAGTTTCTATTCTACTTCCCTTTTCAATTATTTTCCAAAACAGCCCTGCACTTAACGTACTGTTATCACTACATCAGACAGTCTGATGCTTGATGTAGTTGTAGTGCTTATTACTTGCATAAGCTTTATTGGGACAAAAAATGATACTTATCTCAGAATATAGGTAGAAGTTAAGAGTATGCCAGATAGGACTTTATCATATTACAGTCCTCTAACAGTAAGGTTTAGATCTGTGTTAATGTATTTAATGACTTGGACTGCTGTCGTTCAATTGAATCCATCTCCTACTGATGAGTTTTACTTCTAAATTTGAAGTGGATAAGGTAGTGTTCTTAGAAGAGAAGGGGCTTATTTGGCATAAATAGTCTATATTCAAGTAATCACATTAATTTGAGAGTGAGGGATCATGAATTACTCATGTAAGTAAAGTTTTGTTGGATGGCAACCAATATTTATTATTGCATCAAGGGAATTTCTGTTACTTTCTTCTTTTCTAAGATTTTTCAAAATTATTTTTCTTAGAGTGTTTGTATCAGAATGTGTCTTTATAGATGATAGCCTATTGATAATGGGCCTACCTAACATTTATAACAATGTTCATAAGGGAGAACTTATGTAGCTCGGTGAAGAGGGTACTCTGTAATTCTATCTTCCCAATGGCCTAGCATAGGGGTGGGCAAAATGGCAGATCTGGCCAGTGGCCATACTTCATTTCCCAGCTGCCCCCGCCTGTTTTGCTCTGGACGGTTTCTAGGGAGACCCCAGTACTGGTGGCGCCATACTGGTGAGGCCATGGTTTCCATGGAGACAGGTCAGGCATGCAGCTGGGCAGGGAGCTGCTGTGCAGCTGGGGCTGGGATCTGGCAGTGGCAACAGCATGGCCTAGAGCTGGGATAAAGCCAGGATCTGAATCTGAATTGAATCAGGGCATGAATTAAAAGGTCTGAATTGATTAGGAGGGCTTTGAATTGAGTCAGAAAAGATTCAGAGAGCTTCAGCAATTCAGGCAGTCCCCACTGGCTGGAGCAGGGAGCTGGACATGGACTCCAGACTGCTCAGTAGGGGGTGGGGAGGGGAGGCTGGAGGAGGGGGGAGGGACCATGGGGGGACGTGTGCCAGGCCCCATCCCCTGCTTGCTTCCCAAGTCCCCCTGAGCACCCCATGACCCTTGCCTGCTCCCCCAGCATCTCCCCATCGCTGCCGCACCTGGCCCCAGCTCCTGGTTGTTTTTAAAAAAGCCCCTACACACTGGATGCTGCCAGGCAGAGCAGGGGCAATCCCTTCTTCCTCCCACTGCCCCATGCTGCATGGGGGGCTCTGCCACAAGCCCCCCAACCCTGCCCACTCTCCCAGCCCGCACCATGGCTGCCTTGCCCACCTCAGCTCCTGCCCTTTAAAAAAATAACAAAAGCACCCCCAGGCTCACTGCCTCCTGCAGTGGGCTCAGGGCTTCTCGGGGCTCATAAAAGAGCCCTCCACACAGTGCGGGGCAGCAGGGATCACCCCCTGCCAGGCAGAAGCTGCTGGATGGGGGTTTTTTTCTTTCAAAAAGCCAGGAGCTGGAGTGGCCAGGGCAGCCATTGAGAGCAAGTGAGGGATAGAGCCTGTGTGATTTGGAGATTTGGCTGATTTGGCAGCAGCTGAATCTCCAAATCAGATTCAGCCAAATCGATTTGGGACAGTGGTTTGAATCACCGAATCAAATCACTCTCCCTCAAATCAGCTGAATCCAAAGTGAATACTAAGCATTACGCAAGGCCTAATAAATACCTTGGATTCCTAACTCCAGTTTTTTAATTTCAGTCCAAGAGGTTCACATCAAAATTTTGGGCAGGATAATTCTTAGAATCACCTCAGATAGGAATATCTTTCTTTTATTATTCTGATCACAATCTAATATTCCTTGAACAATGAAAATGTCATTGACTTTTTGTACCAAGATACTGTATTGGACTTAGACAGTAATTAGTAAGCGGTCTGCCTGCCATTTGCATATATAAAAATAACATGGGCATTTATATAGGATCTTACATCCTAGAATCTTAGCACATGTAAAAAATGTTCTTCACTTAAAAACATTTCTGTGAAGTACACAGATATGATCAGGACTATTTTATAGACTTGTAAATGAGGCACAGAAAATCACACAGTGAGCCAATGATACAGTAGAAATAGAACTCAGGATGCCCAACTACCAGTCCTTTGTTCTAGAAAAATATCTAGAAAAAAATAAGATTAGCTATTGTGAAAAATGTTTTGCCGTAGACAAATAATAAATGTATCTAAGGGTGGATCAGTCATGTGATAAGCAGCTTTTATAGCCAAAAAAAAATTTTAAATCAAGAGAATAAAACACATATAAAATAGTTTTCATTAGTGAGAAAAAGGGTTTTAAATAGTTATTCCATTTCCCAGTTTTCAAAGGTATTGCATTAAATGAGAAACCACAGTCAGTAGCTCCTGCATTTGCCTGTTTCTGGTGTTAATTATCTTTTGTTTGCCCTTGATAATCCTGAGGTTGGTATGCAGATAATGAAGGCTGCAGAATCATCTCAAAGTATAAAAAACAATGGCATTGTCAATTCTGCATCACAACACTTTATAAATTATGAATGTTATCCACATTAAGGAGAGTGGTAGACTTTTAAAATTACTTCCATGAATAGATTAAATTACAAGTATTATTACATTTCATTTTATTAAGTGCATCTTAGTAGTTATTAGAGCAAATGAACATGTTCTCTCAATTACATAATAACATTAGAACTAAAAATTATGCATTGACACTCCCAAATGCATAATGTAGCATTGTATATTAATCAGCCCAAACAATATTTTTCAGTTTATATGAAGACAATTATTACCTATTGAACAATAACATTGTTATTGGTGTATTAAGATTCAGTTCAAAGAACTATGTTTTTTGAAAAAGCTTTGAATCCTTTTGGATATTTTAATAATTTTCAGTTCTCAGAAAAATGTAAGAGTCCCTTAATTACTCCCTTTTAATAATCTAATGATTATAAAACAAGGTTATCATATATTACCTTTTAAAATATATTAAATACGAAAATAGAATATGTTCTCAGTATAAGCTAAGATAATATAAAAAGTGGTAGCTTATTTTACTTTTCAGCAAGTGGTAATTAGCTATGTTGCTGGTTTTAAAGTTACATTATGCCTATTTTGCCCTTTTTGATGGTCATAATTATATATTTTAATAACATCTAATATAACCTAAAAAAATCCTTTTATGTTCACTGAATGGTGTTATGTGTTTTAGGTCAGCAACTAACATGAACAGAAAGAAAAAAGGCCCAATTCTGTTCCTATTGAAATAAAGGGCAAAGCTTCCATTATTTTGAATGGAGCAGGAATGTGCCACTATAGAAGTATTGGTGCACTTATCTAGTCATGTTAGATACCTCCATAACAATTTGCATTTTCAGCAGTATCCTTTTGTATTATCCAATCTGCATTTGGATATATTACATGAATGTATTACTGTGACGACACTTAAAAACATTGTAATTTTATTTTTGATAGCTTGATAACTTTACCTCAGTGTCTGCATTATTTCCTATACTTTGTTCTAGTTAGTACTGGCAATGTCTGGGGAACATTACAAATACTGACATAACATTATTTAATTTTTAAGGTAATTGTCAAGTTTTAAAAATCATTAAAAATCAAAGTTTTCTTTCTAGACAAGAAGGGGAACATTCTCATTTATTTCAGTTCAGTTATTCTGCATGTAGTTTGTATTTAACATAATAGTTGCCAATATTGTTGTGACATTGTACAAAATGGTGATACATTTTGGACTGCTGTTTTTGGTTGGTATTTATTGACTCATCATTAGGATAACTTAAATAAATAATAGATGCTTTCAGATTATTTATATTAAGTACAGATTACAGTCAATAAATCTGCTCTAAAGGCAAATGCATTAATCTGAATTGATCTCAAAATATTAAAATGCTAAGACATACTTCCTTTATCATATGAGTCTTAAACATACATTATGCTGTGCTTGAGTCAGGAAGAAGATAATTTAAATGAGCAAAATTAGGTATTCCTAGAGAATATTAGGAAGTGTCTAACTTTTCTACTGAAATATTTTCACATTACCAAGAACAACACGAGCAAATATACTGTGTCTGCATATTTAATTGTACCTCCTATTTTTTAAGAACCAGTTTTAGTCATATTTTCTGTCTTTATGGTTTTCAACATTTGTGGAAGACTGTATTTTTATGAAGGTAATTAAAAGATCCCCGTGCAAATGTATCTAACAGTGAATATTTAGAATCGGCAAACCTTCTAATTGGTCACTTTATGAAAACATTTAGTCATGTGCAATTAGATGCTGTTTATATTAGCAATGCATTGAGTAACATGAAATGACTTGGTGATCCTTTCTGGCCTAATGTTATTAACTAACAAAGTAAGTTAGCCTCTTTATCACCATTACATCAGATTAAAAATGCATAAGACTAGACATTGACTGGAACTAATATACATTCAGTTGACAAAATAACCAGCCTTCTTAGCTCCAATTAGTTCTCAATTAAACTATACCAGCAATGGTGTCAGACATACAGCACCACTAAATTATCTTTGAACTTGTCTGATTTCCTTAGTTCTTCTCCTTGTCACTATTAAGAGGGTTTCAGACATGAAAGTGTTAACACTTCCTTTGAAATTACTCCTATTTAAGAAGAAAAATCATATTACTTTCTTAATCTTTCTAATTCTATTCTCATAAGATGATCTTGGATTTGTTCCTTTAGCACTGACTCTTTAGCACAGTCCTGATTTTTGTATTAATGAATTGAGAAGATGACATCAGGCTTTTAGGTAAGTGCTATAAACTCAGCCATATGATTTTGTAGTAAGATACCATGTATAAAGAAGAAATATAATATTTTGTCCATTCTCACATCTATGTTACTTTGAAAGGTACCTAGTTAGATATTATGTAGGTGTCGCACAAAAGATCATGTAGTAGTTTGCAAGCTGCCTTTTGATCATCACAAGAGAAATTTCTACTGGGAAATGAAAGCTAGACATAATTCACTAAAATTACACTGAATGCCCTCTAATCAATACAGATAAATCTAGTGTTTGTTGTTAAATCGATCCTCTCCTTTATAGAGCTACACTGTCTTGATTGTTTTAGGGATAATTATTTCACAGGGAATTTTTATGATGATTAGCAGAAACTAGACAACAGTAAACTTGACTCAGAGTCACTGAATTACTATGGTGCAGAGTTCATTTGTCTCTTCTGGTTTGAAGCTTAGTGATATCAATACTGATTTATATCATTTTGTGCAATGATGTTTTCCTGAAAGAAATGGAGTGAAGCTGATTTCATGTCAGAAATGAACAGTCTCTGCGTTTGTTTTTCTTTTATAAAATTGTCAGCTCTTGCCAATATAAATATTCACTGATGCAGACCTTCCCTTCCTGCTTTTATCACTTAGCCTGATTCCTGGACATATATCATATTGAAAAAGTCCAGATAAACTTTAGTGAAATACAAAAATGTTTAGACTAGAAAGACAAAGGTTGAACCAAAGGATTACTTTAAATGGTGTTGCTGAAGTGTTTTTATATGTATTATAATTCAACTAAAATAGCACAGATTTTAAAAAGTCAGAAGTTTTTCATCTCCATTTCAATTCCATTTGTAAGTTAAGATCATTATATGTTTGCATCATGTCAATGAATTGCACATCACAATTGAATGTAACAATTAAATGTATAACTTACAGGAAGAGAGAAATAGGGGAAAAAACAGTTTTAGTGCAGTGGAGTAGATTTCAGTTCCTCACAGCTCCCTATTTGGAAAGAAATTAAATTGTGGCACATTACTTGGAAAATATGTACTGTACTTCATTTTTGGTCAAGTAATAAAATGCACATACTATATGTATGAACGAATAAGTGGATAATAGGTGGAAGGGCTTACACTTTTGCATAATTCAGTCATTCAAACTTTTCATTAATAAGGATATGGTGAATGATGTAATTCAATGAACATCCTGACTAAAGTGTCTTTTAATACAGGAATTCAAATTGGCCACAGTTATACTTCGGTGCAAAATGCTATAATTCTCTAATGAATAACATAATAAAAAGTGTTTGTTTTTCTTTAAATTATCATTAAAGTCTAATGTCTAATACAAGGCATTCCTTTCATTTAACATCAATTTCAGTAGTATGTGTTTTTAAATGAGCACTTAATATTATTCCTTAACACCTTTTAAAGCAACAAGGAAATACAATTTTTAGCATTTATAAGTAGAAAGCATATTCTGTAATTGCTTATTAGCTGACTCTGCTCTAAAAGGGAGAATTTAGTTTAAATGATCATATCAGGAATATAGCATCCTCTGTATTTATTATTGTTTGTAGTTTTCATTAGGAAAAACTGTACAGCCATACTTAAAATATGTTGTTCTGACATACTGAAAAGAATAGTAGGATCAGCAGCTATTATCTCTTAAAAATAAAAATCTCCAATGTGTTGGATAACCAGTTTCATTACGTCTTAAATGGTATCTTTTTACTACAACAATTTATATTTTCTTGGTGGTTACAATGTAACTTTTTTATACTGCTTACACTACAAGGACTCTCTCATGTAAAAGAATTCCAATTTATGTTATCTGTAGAGAATTGCATCTAAACAGGCCTTAAATGCTAAAACATTACTGGACTGGTATAATCATAATAAATAAAACCTACCAACAAATAACTTGAATGACCCCAGTAATGATTTTCAATATTGTCAATGAGTAAAAATGTGATAGTACTACTTTGCATTGTGATACAGCCATGTTCTTTATAAGCTGTGGTATGGCTATGTATGGTATTGTTGTAACGCTGGAATTTATAAAATGTACTCCCATATTTGATGTACTACATTTAACCTGGCACTGTGTACAATAGAAGGCTACATGTATATCCTGCCTTAATTGCAATGACATACATATCAATGAAATTAAAATATATGTAGTTGAATTTGAAAACTGAACATCAGGGGGTAAAAGATACATCTGCAGTGTGGCTGTATGTTAAAGAAAAGCTTACTGTGTATGGTCAATACAAATGTTACAAATGTGCATACTACATCCATAAATCATTTTCTTTCAGTAGTACGACATTTTATAAAATTTCATTGTACAAATTCACTCAGAATTATTTGTGGAGATGCACATGTCAGTGGTTACTTTTTCTCCTGGAAAAGTGATAAGGCCAGAAGATACGCTTTGAGGTCACAGGCCACAAGTAACCTTATACATATTAACAATTCTGCTATATATCAATGCTCCAAGATTTCAGCAGTTTCTGGAACATTAAACCTTCTGCCATTCTCGTCCCTAGTGGGTTTGATTCTACTGAGGTTTAGTGGAATTATAAACACATATGAAAATATGCAGAATATATTTCTTGTTTGAAGCGATTATAATGTGATGTTTCTGCACTGCAGCATTCATAATAAAGCAAATGTGGTGTTTCTGTGCAGTATGACATCTCAAGTAATCTTCTTAACAAGTAAGCAGCGTAAGACAAAACATGCACTGTTTTACCTACTTTACTTAAAGACACAGAACAAATGGATTTAGCCCTATAAACTTTTAAAAATCTTACAGCAGACACTGCTTTCTAGTTTTCAAATCATCGTAGTTTTCTGAGATGGTTTTGTCAAATGAAATGATCTAACATTTGTTAAGTTCTCCCTTACAAATAAAACAATAATATCCCAAGTAAGTAGCTGCAGTTCTTAATCTATTGATCATTTTGAGCACCAAAGAAGATGACTGACAGTGAGCAACATTTACCTGACACCCTTGAACATTTCACAGAGACAAGTTGATATGAGTTTGTATAAATACTAATATTAAGCAGAATTAGCTTTAGAAAAAATAAAGAAATTGTACTGAGGTGAAAATTGTCACTGTCAGGAGAAATGAAGTTATATCAGAGAACAAGTGACATACAATTTTCTCTAGAGTGTTTTTAATAAAAATAGCTTTTCTTTGAATATTTTGAAGTCAAACATGAGAGGCAATCTGTGCGTTTGTCAGAGTTTGAGAGTGTGAAAAATTGCTGCCTTAAATCATTTAAGCTGAAAAGCAACTTCTTCCTGCTGAGATAATTTCACATTGACTTACCGTGCAAGCCCTTCAGGCATTCCCAGCTCAGAGCAGAAGTTTTCAAGGTAAAAACATAGAGAGAGAACATGGGAGAAGCTGGGACAAGGATCAGCAGCAACTCCAGGCATTCAGGCAGATCTGACTTTGATTAATTAGAGAGCTACTTTTCCATTTCCACATGTACTGCCTGATGGAAAGGTAGAGTGGACCGGGATACACAAACTTGGAGTTGACTCTGTTAGATATCAGCAGGTTTTGACATCCTCTGCAGAGCTTGCAGGATAGCTGCTTTGGAAGACTAAATTGCTGGAGCACACTTTTAATTTATTCATTCTGCTAATGCAGAGGAATTGTCTGAACTGAAATAGATTTGATTTTCATCTGTGAATAACCCAGTTATTGTAAATGTTTAGGTTACACGAACAAGCAGCTACAGTATTGCATAATGAAAGATCAGTTATTTGACTGTTTTGTCTATTATGCAAGTTTGTTAAATGATTAATTCATTTCAGGTATATAAAAGACATTAACAATTTTTCATCTTAATACCATTTTAGGTTTGCAGGAGTTATTTTAAAGAAAGCGTATGCTATGTTACTTTTGTTTTTTTGTAAAACTTGCCTTTTCCACGGACAGTTTTTTAATATAACCTTTATATATTCAGATTAAAAAGCACATACCTTATTTTTATTAAAAAAAACCTAATTTCTGGAGAAATAAAAAAATGTTGAAATTGTTGATTTACAAAAAAAAATCTATTCTAATATCAACAGACTCAATAAAGTTTATTTCAAATGTCACTTCTTACATAGCTGCATGATGCAGCCCCCTATTATTAGCTGGCAGTTTTAGAAATCAGTTTAGAATGCATTTACATTCTTTACTACACACACACACATGCATAGGAAACTATCTAAACAAAAAATATCTGAACTTTCTCATTGAAAGTTTATTTTTAAGTCATTACAGTTTTACACCAAAGTTACATTTGCTATAGCCTGACCCTGCACTGTGCTAAGCACCACACTGGCACATGCTGGGTGCATCTACACATGCAATTAATGTGATGCAACGTACTCCGGAGCACTTTGAGCTGGAGTACACTACTCCCACTCAAAGCATCTACACATCCGCCCAGGACAGAAGCCAGCAGCAGGACTTTGAGCCAGGGTAGAGCAGGTCCGGGCTAGCAGCAGGGTCAGAGAGTCAGCCCCAGGCTTTGGGTGGTGGTATCAGGCAGTGGAGGGGTTGGCTGGGGCATGACCATGCTAAACAGGTGGAGGTGGCATGACCATGCTGAACAGGGGGGCAGGCATAACAGGTCTGCCCCCTGTTGCCTGGGCTGAGTGGACACATTTTACAACCACTATTTCCATGTGCATTTCATTATAGTTAATTAGTCCAACGTAAGATAGTACGGTTCCTGACAGTACCATCTAACAGTCGAATTAATTTGCTGCACCATAGTACTGGTGCATGTATAGTGGGTGGCATGTTATTGCAGAGCTAATTAGTCTACTCCTCAGCAAAGCATATGTATAGACACACCCACTGGTTGCATCTACACTGTGACGTTGGGGAGCCTCACGTCTAGTATCACCCACCATTAGGTAGCCCCTCCCCTCCTCCCACCTGCCACAACTTTGATGTTATGGGTGAGTTGAAGAAGGGCTTCAGTGGAGCTCTTTTACCAGAGAGGTTCCCCAATGCGGGTGTACTCATGGTTGATGATTCCATTGTTCCATGGGGCTCCGCCACCACTACACCCTGTCCACTTGCCAACCAGTCACTTGCTGGTGGGATGATGGCCTGCTGTTCTCTGCAGGCTTACTTGCTGGAGGTGTCCTCCGACCATAGGGACCTAGGGCTAACGGTCGCCCTCAGCTAGCCTGCCTTCAAATCCTGCTGGCTCCTCCGCTAGCTCAGGTAGTCTCACTTTCCTCCCCTGGTTTTATAAATAATATTCCTCCGGGATGGGGAGACTTCCCAGACCAACACCCTGGCCCTGGCAATCTCTAGGGACCACTCCTCCTGCCCCTGCCAGGGGGTTTGGATTTAGCCTCAGCTGCTGGGCTGATATGGAGCTGCCTGATTGAGGCCCTCACTCTGGGGAAGCTGCAGCACCACCAATGTGCTGCACATCTTCTCTCTCTCTCCCTTGCTTCCCCCTCCCATGGGGTTTGCTGGGGCTTTTAAACTCTCCAGCAGTGGCTGCTGCGGTCGCTGTGATTGGGTCGGCTCTTCCCATTACCAGGAACAGCAGTTTAAACAGCTGGCATAATGCTGGCTTGCGCAGCTGTAATGGCGGCTGCAGCTGCTACCATGGCCCCAGCTCCAATGCTGCCGTCCCTCCCGGGAATAAGTAACCTGGCCTGGGGTTCTGTCTAGGGGCTGTTGCTGCCTCCCAATCCTTTCTGCCCTCTGTCTGTGCCCGTGACAGTGGCACACAGCCGTCACATACACATGCAATTAATACTCTTGAATTATCTGTGCAAAAAATTCAGGCTTATTAATGCGTTCCCAGGTACATGATTACATGTGCGTCCCTGTTGGAAGCAAATTGTGCCTGACAGAAGCAGCCCAGTCCAGGGTTTGTCCTGCCCTGCTCTGCCCCCCTGAAGCAGCCAGGGGGAGCTCCAGATTACAGGGGCTGGCAGGGGACATCAGTGCCAGTCCTGATGCCCGCCAGGCAGGGAGTGCTGTGCTGGCTGCAGGGGTAGCTGTTTCCCACCAAATGGGATTGGAATGTGGTGGGGAGACAGCTGCCCCTGCAGCTGGCACAGTTGTCCCAGCTATATGGGGGTCAGGACGTATCCCAATCTCCAAGTGGCCAGAAAGACAGCTGCCCTGCAGGCAGCACAGCTCCCCTCACATCAGGACTTAGCCAGGCAGCAGCGGGCCCCCTGCTGGCTGGGCTTACTCTGAGCAAATTACTCCTGGTCAGTGTCTACACATGCATTATGGTGCATTAGCCAATGAGCCATTTATCTAGTAACTGTATGTATTGGTACTAGCAAATAGCACATTAGACTAATTTAATATGCAGCATGTCCCATACATGTGTAGACTGTAACTTTATTATGCATTAGATTAGTCTAATGTTCAGTAGAGTGTCTCGTGTATATGCACCCACCCCACTAAGAATAACAAATACTCATAGAAGCCAGTAGCAGCTGATTGTTATCAGCCTTCCACAGCATCCCCTAGTAAAAAAGTATAAGTTTGTGTATGAAAATTTTATCCACTAGTTCACAGGACTATTCTCATTTTTTTCTTAATTCTGTGTGCTAGATTTATTCTTATTCTAAATATTGTTTTTGTGTTCTGTTAGCGATGTAGAATTCATACCGTTAATTTTTTTTATAAAGAAAATGCTGCTATAGAGGGAATTTGCTTTCTGAAAACTATTTTCATGATTGACTTTCACTCTAGTTTAAAGTGTTAAGAACACAGTTGAAGAACCTAGCCAGTACTGGTCCCTTTAGCTTCTGGCCATACTTAGAATCATAGAAAATTAGGGTTAGAAGGGACATCAGGCGGTCATCTAGTCCAACCCCCTAAACAAGGCAGGTCCATCCCCAACTAGATCATACACAGCCAGAGCTTTGTTTTGCCAGGTCTTAAAAACCTCCAAGGATGGAGATTCCACTACCTCTCTGGGTAACCTGTTCCAGAATAACTACCTCCCAGTAAGAAAATTCTTCCTAATACCAAACCTCAACTTCCCTTGCTGCAACTTGAGACTGTTGCTTCTTGTTCTGTCATCTGCCACCACTGAGACCAGTCTGGCTCCACCCTCTTTTGAAGCCCCTTTCAGGTAGTTGAAGGCTGCTATTGAATCCCCCCTCAGTCTTCTCTTCTCTAGACTAAATAAGGTCAGTTCCCTCAGTCTTTCCTCATAAGTCATGTCCCCCAACCTCCTCATCATTTTTGTTGCCCTTCACTAGACACTCTTAAATTTGTCTACCTCCTTTCTGTAGTGGGGGGCCCAAAACTCAACACAGTACTCCAGATTTGGCCTCCCTAGTGCTAAATAGAATGGAATAATCACTTCTTTTGACCTGCTGCCAACACTCCTACTGATGCAGTCCAGTATGCCATTAGCCTTCTTTCCAACAAGGACACACGGTTGGCTCATATTTAGCTTATTGTCCACTGTAACCCCCAAGTCCTTTTCTGCAGAGTTGCTGCCCAGGCAGTCAGCCCCTGAGGCCCCTGAGACTTCTGAGTCAGGTCCAGAGAATTCTGAGGCTGCTGTTGATTTCAAAGGAATACTTCTGCCATTTAATACTTACTCAAAAATGATGGAGTCATTTGGACTTAAGGGAATGATATTGAGAGATTTGTGAGTTTGATCAGTGATTCTGTTTGATGGGGTCTTAATGGAAGAGGAATGTTCTCTTCTGCTGCTTAGCTGAGAAGGAAATTTACAAGAAATACAGCCCAAAACATCTACTGCTATTCTTTCTCTGACTGTGCTCCTCCACAAAGAAGAGGGGCTGCATAGCCTTTAAGCCCTGGAAAAAAATGATAACAACGGGAGAAAGGAGTAGCCCAAAATAGTCCCATTTCGCAGGTTAAAAAAAAGCTGATGAGAATAATTATTCCTGTTCTGAAGCCAAAGAAATGACCCAAAGGAGATCACCTTGCAAGTGAGATCAAAGAGCTTCCAAGGTTAGGAAACTTTCTTCTCTGCATCTTTTCTCCAGTCTCTTGATAATTTTAAACTGTGAAACTGGAATATTTGGAAACCGGTGATGCCTTTCTGTATCCAGACGGCTGTTTCCTTGAACAAGAGCCCCTATCCATGACTTGATTTAATTATCTATGACAATACAGGATTTGAATGATTTACTTTCTGGTGGCTTGAAACTGAAGGCCCAGTCAAAAATATGATATGAAAGGAAATGGTTAGATAGATTAGGTTTCTTAGATCCAGCTACACTGCCTTAGACATACCTAACACCTGCTTACTAATGTGTGAGTGACAGGATGAGAAACTAGATGAAAGCATATGTTTAAATGTAGTAGCTTTTCATAACTCACACAATTATGCAACCTTGTATTTGTTTTTCTTGAGTGGTTCCTGGAGCTCTTAACACCTGTATTATCTGCACATTAACACCTGGTTACTGGTTTTAAGTACTCATAATGCAGCTCAAAGTTATGCCACTCCAGGGCGGGATTATCTTGACTCATGTAACCCAGCTCATGTTACACTAAGGTTCAGCCAGTCTAGGCTATACCTTAGTGTAAACCACCTCCCAACCCCCTCCCCTGCTAGCTTGATTTGGCCCACTGCCCCCTCCCAACCAACACAGCACCCCAGATCCCTGCTCACTGTCCCTTCTCCCTCTGCTTACTTGTGGCTGCCTGCACAGTCTGTCCCAGTGGAACAGGAAGGGAATGGTTAACCTGCCTGCCCGGCCTCTGCCATTGCTGCTCTCTGGGAGGGCTGAGCCCTGAGAAGAGTAGTTGTCTGGCAGTGGTGGCTGGGCAGGTCGTTTAACCCTCATTTGCCTGCTCCCCTGGGAGACAGACAGCAGGGCATCTGCAAGCAGGCCTGGGCAAAGCGGGTGGAGGAAACATGGCGGGGGTGGAGGAAGGAAGCCCAGAATAGGCGAGGACAGGGGGATTCTTACTTTTGAGCCCTCCAGGCCCCTGGTGCCCTGAAGTATTACTGCTCCAGTGGAGTTAGCACTAACACCAATCAATATTTGTGCAGCCCACAGTATAACATGTAACAAGTCCCTAAGAGGGCAGGAAGTGAGAAAAATTAGGTATGGTTCTAGAGGCATGAATTTGAGTCTTGCTCTGATTTGTGTCAAGGACCATCCCCAGCTGACTCAACTGTAATTGGATACCTGATCTTTCAGACTGTGGAACAAAAGATGAATCTATCCATGTCACTTCTGTGTGTGCTGTTGGCTTCAGAAACTGGTGTCTCTCAACCATGTTAGTCCAATGAGACCCTCCAGTAGACCCTGACTTTTGTAGGAGGTGCTACTATATATCAGTGAATCTAAAATAATTCAAGAGAAAGTCTAGAATGATGCACACACTTTGACAACTGATTTAAATTCCTGGATGTGTCCTGCAGTCTCCAACTGTTATAAAATCTATTATGGAGCTGTTCATTTCTTTCTTTTTACACTTATTTAATTAAGCCATGAGAATCAATCAATCATGGATTATTAGCAGCCACCTAGACCAAGTCTATTTCAATATGCTAATTGATCCATTCAGGAGAAATTTCAATACTTAGAAGTGTAATTAAGATGGGGTGACTACGGCAATATCCCCAGGCATCTAGTTGGAGGGGGGAGTACAAAAATAGCAGCTGCTGTCACAGCCAAACATTGTACTGGTGGCATGGTAGAAGCCAGAAGTCACTGCTGCCCCCATGCAGTGCTAGTACTCTGGACACCCAGCTGCATTGTTATGCCTCTGTCAATACTTACTCAGTGAAGCATAAGCCAAACCAAGGGTCTTGTTACAAAGTAATTTTAGGTGGCTTCTGGAGCTCTTAACCCCTGGATTGGCTATATGTTAACATCTTTTAAGTGGCTTAAAGCACTTGTTATTTAGTTTAAAGTTACGTCACTCCAGGGCAGGATTATCTCCAATCCATCTAATTTTGTTCCTGTTCCATTACTATGTGGCCACTTCCCACAGTTATTCCACCCAAGCTGCTGGCACCCCTGAACTCCAAGGGTCTAATCCTTTTTTTCCTGGAGTGCTCAGTGGTCACAGTGCCTTGTACCACTGCTGGGATCAGTTCTGCTCCCACTGCTAGTGGCGCAGGTGCCACCCGAGCTCTGGAAAAAAAGGATCAGGCCCCTCAGAACTCAAGAGATGCCTAGCCAGTGGAGTGTGGGGTGTAGGGCATTATCTGAGCTCTGGAGAAAAATGGTTCAGGCCCCTTGGAGCTCAGAGCGAGCAAGCTCCAGGGCTGTAGTCCTAGAGTTCTCTGGTCTCATTGAAACTGACACAGCAGCTCCATGCTGAGAGCAGGGCTGTCAAGGCTTAAGCCTGGAAGCTCTGGTCTCAGTGCAAAGCCACTGTATCAGTTTCAGTAAGACCAGAAAGCCCCAGGGAACTGCTTCCCTGGGTCTCTTTAGTCTTGCTGAAACTGACATGGTGGTGGGCCTGCTCTCTGCCTGGTGGGAGCAGCAAGTGGGTCCTGCTCCTGCTCACCAAGCCTTTAGTGGCATCATAGCTGTGCAGGTGAAAGGCAGTCAGAACAGGGTTTTTGCCTTGCTATGGGCACATCTACAGGAGATGCTGGATGTGCAATACACTAATTCTACTGCACATCTAGCATCTACTAATTAGTGTGCCATGGCAAAAGCTGTATGCTGTTGCACTAATACACAGTAGAATTAGTCTACTGACTGTGCATTAGTGTCACTTTAAAAGTGCACTGCTGCTACTGTGCAGTAGCACCAGTTACTGTGCATTTAGTTAGTACCTACTATTTGAGGTACCAAACTTAATACACAGTAACCACAACACCTTAATGCATGTATAGACATGCCCAGTGTAACTATTCCACTAAGCTGAGCAACTCTAAACTGATTAACACCTGTTCGGTTTATAGAGTAAGGTCTAATAAGGCCCCAAGACAAACTATGTATCAGTGTGAAATATAGTATTGTTTAAGGAGATAATCTCATTTCAGAAACAAAGTGCAGTCTTGTAATTCACAGATAGGAAATCAGGATGAAGTTTGGGAATGTCTTGCCTGAGAAGATATGCCTTATTCCTGAATCTTCCCAATATTGGGACAAATATTCAGTGCAGTTTTATCAACAGACATCAGCTAAAATAGGCTGAAGTTTGAGAAGGAAATCTACTGTACCAAAGAAGGTGAAGTTGTGTTTCAGTGCTGCTTGCTTAAAGAGGAGAGCTGCCAAACTCATGTTACTAGAAAGGAGCATAGAATCATAGAGAAGTAGAGCTGTAAGGGACCTCTAGATATCATCTAGTGCAACCCCCTGCCTGGTGGTGGGGATCATCCCTAAGCAAACCATCCCATACAAACCATGATCTAAATTCCATATGAGACTACCAACAAGAATGTAGTTTTCCACCCTTATCTTCCTTTACTTTAAACTCTGTCAGCATAGAATTTGGCCTATTAATTCACTGATATGGAGGAAAATCTGGAGAACCAAAGGACTCTGGAGATTTTCCTCCCTAACCTTACTTGTCACTGACAACTATTAGAAGAATGAAAGTTATTTATTGTAATTCTCAATAGCTCTGCTTTAACTGATGTGGGGAACAGTAATATCTGAGAGCACTAGTAAAGAACTTGACTAGGGTTTAGAGTGTTTTAGGATACCAGTTGCTCATCAGAAATGTCTGTTCATTTTTTCTAGATTCTTGCTTTCACATTCCAGTGATACATTACTTAAGAAACTATGCTGGTTTTTATACCTGCAGGAAGAAAAACATGCATATATAAATAATAAGGTAAGCAACGTGATTTTGTTTCAGTGTCCATTTAACAGACCTTTACCTAAATTGTGCTCGCTTCAGCAGCACATATACTAATTATTACTTCAGCTTAGAACCAGCTGATCACATTTCACTGAATACTTCTCTAAATTCCCTAAATGCAATTTTGTGCAAGGGTGAAATATGTGTGTGCACACTCATGGATGCACGCACACACACACTCTGGATCCTGTCCTGAAGTTGTACAAAATATTTCCTGTGCAACATATAGCTAGTAAAACATTGCTTTTTAGGAGTAATAAATAAATACAGCAAATCAAAACTTGTGTTACAATGATGGGACAATAGGATAGCTGCACAGAACAAAGTAAATTCAACTTGACTTGAAATAGAAACATCAGCTGAATTTGGCCAAAGAGATATTAGCAACACTCAGATTCCTAATGGGAAGACTGTAGAGAGGGAAGGGCACTCAGTCAGGGTTCTCTTAGCACACAGGGAAAAATAAACTTATAACAGATGAAAAATAGTATTTAAGCAGCAAAATCAGCATGTCGTGTCCTCCTGTAGCATATTTGAAAACATAGCCTTGATTTAGTATGAAAAATAATGAAAAGACCTTTTTGTTTCATTTTGTTTGGAAGAAGAATGCAAAGACGATGGAGGAGATTGGAGCCTGTAAGGGCAAATCAACTGACAAACACTACCAAGAGAAAGTGAGAGAAACAAAGAAGGTAAAGAAAGAAAGAACAAAGGAAGGGCATCTACGTGTGTGTTGGATCAGAACTACCTAACACCAACAAAAAGCTTCCAAATGACATTCATTTATTTTTCAAGTAGAGAACTAAAACGTAGCTTAAATGTTGTTTCACTTATAATAGCAGTAACAGCACTGGCAAAGGACAGGTCAGTGCCTCAAGCAGCAGTGACAGTAACTACAATTGTTAGAGCAGTAAAAGGTGCTATAGTAAGTGTAACCTTCTTGATAACCTCTGGTCTAACCAAAAGCAGAGGCAGACTCCAAGAAGCCACAAGATTTTCTAAATTGACCCAAGAGATCTTCTCCACCAGAAAAAAAACAATGTCAGCACATGAACTATCATAAAATAATAGAGAATCAGGACCTCAGGCATCATCTAGTCCAACCCCTTACTCAAAGCAGAACCATCCCCAATCCCAAGCCAAGGCCTTGTCTAGCTGGGTCTTAAAAACCTCCATGCAGATTCCACAACCTCTTTGGGTAACCTGTTTCAGTGCTTTACCAGGCCATTCTATCTGGCCTGCGGGGCCCCTAAAAAATTTAGAAAATTAATATTTATCTGCCCCTGGCTGCCTGTCATGTGGCCCTTGATGGCTTGCTAAAACTCAGTAAGTGGCCATCCACCCGATATAATTGCCCACCCCGACCTAAAGTCACACAATCCCTTTTGGACCCATGGTCTTAACCTTCAACAATGTGACTTCAAGCCTGATGAAGCTTGGAAAACCAAATGGAGCTCACAGGGAGTCCCAAATAAACATCTTGTGATAGATTCAACGCAGAAGGTCCCTGATTTTGATCTCCTGCGATGCTTATGGGCAACTCTAAACTGTATCCCCACAAACCATGGGAAATGCAGATACTTGATGCACAAATGGAAAATCAAAAGCTCACCAGAAGGCAATTGCGATCACCCAGAACAGAACATGGAACATACAATTCAATGCCTGATCCACAGATATGAAGAAGGTATCACAGTGATACACTTTGCTGACAGTTGCCTGTTTCAATCACCTAAATGTAAAATTATAGTTGTTATTCTGTATCTACATGAAACATACAAAAGAAGAAGAGAAGACTACCCTCCTAGTGCGGAAGTTCTTCCTAGTGTCTAACCTAAACTTCCCTTCTTGCAACTTGAGACCATTGCTCTTTGTTCTGTTATCTGCCACCCCTAAAAATGGGCTAGCTCCATCCTTTTTGGAACCATCCTCTAGGTAATTGAAGGCTGCTATTGAATCTCCCCTTCTCTTCTTCTAGTCTATTCTTCCGCAGACTAAATAATCCCACTTCCTTCAACCTCTCTTCAAAAGTCATCATATGCCTCAGCCCGCTAATCATTTTCATTGCTGTCCACAGGATTCCCTTCACTTTTTACACATCCTTTCTGTATGGGAAGGGAGGAAGAGGGAGGGGCAAAACTGGACACAGTACTTCACATGTGGCCTCACTAGTGCCAAATAGAGAGGACGACACAGTTCTTTGGTAAATCTGATATCTTTTAATAGACCAACTCGAATAATTGGAAAAATTCTTCTTAGCAAGCTTTTGGGTTTAAAAACCCTTTGTCAGCCTAAGGAAGCATATGCAGTTGATGTGTGCTCTTCCTGGATGGCATGAGAGGAACAATCATTTCCATCAATCTGCTGGCAATGCTCCTACTAATGCAGCCCATTATGCAGTTAGCTTTCTTGGCAACTAGGGCACACTGTTGGCTCATATCCAGCTTACTGTCCACTGTAACCCCCAGGTCCTTTTCTGCAGAGCAGCTGCTTAGCCAGTCAATCCTCAGCCTATACCAGTGTATGAGACTGCTCCATCCTAAGTGCAGGACTTTGCATTTGTCCTTATTGACCATCATGGGCACACTCAGACAAGCCCGCATGTACCTCTTGCCACATCTCAAAGCAGTGCTGCCCAGATGCAGCAGCACACTGCCTGCCTCTGCAAGGCAAACAGTGATACAGGCTGCAGCAACCCAGATCCAGGCTTCATTCCAGGTAAGTAGAAGGTTGGGGGGAGTTGAAGTGGGTGGAGCTATGAAGGTGCAGGGGTGTGTGAGGGGGAAGCTTGGGAAGGATGAGTCCCCTGCTTGCCTCCCACAGGGCCCAGACTTGGGAGGGCCAAACCTCCCAAGTAGACCCAAGGTGTGGGTGGGTCCCCCACCTGCATGGCCCCAGCACCCCCGTACAGGCCACAACTCACCAGCAGCAACTATAGGACCACTTGGGGCCTCCTGGCACAGCCTCTCCATGTGGCATGGGGCAATGCAGCTTAGCTCTGGCTGCCTGGCACCCAGCACTGCCTGGCATCCAGCACTGGCAACATTGCGTGGGACTGGCATGGCTCAGCACAGTGCCATGCACCTTCAGGCAGCTCTAGGCCATTCTGGCTATCACCCAGGACCCTGCGCCATTCATGAGAAGCTGCCCAAAGGCTCATGGTGCTGCATAAGCTGGGCTGGGCCTGCACAATATGGCATAGGCAACACTGGGTATCGAGTGGCCAGGGCCAAGCCACACTGCCCCACACCATGTGGGAGGCCAGGGGAGCTGTGGATGTGACATACCTTGACTTTAGCAAAGCTTTTGATATGGTCTCCTACAACATTCTTCCCCACCTGCAAAGAAGTATGGGTTGGATCAATGGATTTTAAGGTATATTGAAAACTGGCTGGATCATCACGCTCAAAGGGAAATAGTCAATGGCCCAAAGGCTAGCTGGCAGCCAGTGTCAAGTGGAGTGCCCCAGGAGTTGGTCCCCAGGGACTGGTCACCTGTGCTGGTCACAGTAGTATAAAAGGCTGCCTTGTAAACAGCTCATGGCTACTTGCTCTCAGGAGCTTCTGGGGTCCAGCCAATTAGTATCTGGGGACACTAGCTACTTATGCTAGCTGGAATGCTGAAGCAGCCCTAACTGAGAGTTCCCTGCATCCTCTACCCCCTGCAGCAGTCTGGCAGTGGAAGCTACTACCTGGCTTTGGCCTGTAACAGCAGGTGGCCTCCAGGTTGCACACTTGCCAGACCTGGATGGATACTGCACAGCTGCACCAGAGGCATCTGAACCTCTGGGCCTACTGCTGTTGGGCTGTAGCTGCACAAGTGGCCTTTATGCAGCACTACTGCTATGTGTGCCACCATCCTGCCATGTGGGCAGCTATATCCTGGAAGATGTTCTCAGTGTAGCGGCCTGCTTTGAATTATCAAAGCATGTCCACTGGCCCCAAGTGGGTCCTGGGTGCCAGCCCTGAGCAGGCTTCTCTTTCTGGGTCCTACCACTTGCCTAACTAGCAGAAATTCTGGTGTTCCCTATTTAAAAACTGAAAAATCTCTGATAAAAAATCCCAGATTTAGTCTTTAAAATACCCCCAAATCCATGTTCTTCCACAATTAAAACAAAAGTCAAATATATATATATATATATATTTACACACACACACACATATAGACACACAAATGTATATATACACACACATATATGTATATATATATATAGAGAGAGAGAGATCAGTTGGGCAATATTTTATTGATATATATTTACAATGTTAAAGCAATTTGGAAGTCTACCAGTATCTCTATCATCATAATAAAATAAATTCAAAATATCTAAATGTTTTGCTGTTTGTTTTTGGTTTTCTTATCATAGAACAGTTAGAACTCCCCCTGACCCCTTCACTAACTAGGATGTGGCCCCTGCAGCCATAACTCCTGCCAGCAGGTTTCACGTGTCTGGCAGCTGGGCACAATGGGTGCATGAAGTTGGGATATGGGGTTTGCAGGATCATCGTATCCGACCCCAGCCCCTGGCAGGAAAGAGGACTGAGGTCAAATGACGCCAGCCAGGTGACTAGTCTCCTCTTGAAGACCTCCAAGCTAGGTGATAGCACCACC
This sequence comes from Caiman crocodilus, assembly GCA_030014935.1. Taxonomy (NCBI): domain Eukaryota; kingdom Metazoa; phylum Chordata; order Crocodylia; family Alligatoridae; genus Caiman; species Caiman crocodilus. The sequence continues at coordinate 96,307,215 of JAGPOW010001296.1, forward strand.
TCTTTTGGAAGCCCGTTCCAGATCCTGGCTACCCTTACTGTGAAAAATTTCTTCCTAATATCTAATCTAAAGTTTATACCCATTATTCCTAGTCACTCCGTGGGGAGCCTTAGTAAACAGTGCTTCCCCTATTCCCCATTGACCTCCCTTAATAAATTTACAGTTGGCCACAAGCAAGATCTCCCCTCAGCCATCTCTTGTGAAGGCTGAAGAGATTTACCTCTCTCAACCTCCCCCCGTAGGGTCTATCACGAAGGTCACTAATCATGTGAGTGGCCCTCCTCTGGACCCTCTCGAGATTCCCCACATCCCTCTTGAAGTGCGGTGCCCAAAACTGGACACAGTACTCCAACTGCGGCCTGACTAGTGCCTTATAGAGGGGGAGCATCACCTTCTTTGTTTTTTTGTCATGCACCTGCTAATGCACAACAAGGTGTGATTGGCTTTGTTGATGGCCTCGTTACACTGCCAGCTCACGTTCATCTTGCAGCCAATTATGACTCCAAGATCCTTCTCTGCCTCCGAGCTGCTGAGAAGGACACTCCCTAACCTATAGTTGTGCTGGGGGTTCGTCCTTCTCAGGTGGAGTACCTTACATTTATCTTTATTAAATTCCATCCTATTTCTCTCTTCCCATTGCTCTAACCTGTCCAGATCAGCCCGAATCTGCTCTCTGCCCTCCAGTGTACTAACTTTGCCCCATAACTTGGTACCATCAGCGAACTTGGAGAGGGTGCTTTTCACAGCCTCGTTCAAACTGTGGGACCCCACTGCCCACCTCCCTCCAGGCCGAGAAGGAACCATCCACCACCACTCTCTGGGTGCGGTCCCTAAGCCAGTTGGCCACCCACCTGACCATGTAAGTATACACTCCTGAGTCTGCTAGCTTCCCAACGAGGATAGGGTGCGAAGCTGTGTCGAAGGCCTTCCTAAAATCCAGGAACATGACATCAGGCTTGGCTCCCGCAGCCAGGCAGTGTGTGACCTGGTCATAGAAGGCTACAAGATTTGTCAGGCAGGATCTAGCTGTGACAAACCTGTGCTGGTTTCCCCTCAGCATCATTTCCCCTGTTGGGCCTGCACAAATGTGTTCTTTGATTATTTTCTCTAGCATTTTCCCAGGAATAGAAGTAAGACTGACTGCTCTAAAATTACCTGGCTCATCCCTTCTTCCTTTCTTGAAAATGGGCCCTTCTCCAGTCCTCAGATAATGTATCAGATAATAAGAGATAATGTGTCTCTTGTTAAGCCACACATTTCTCAAGCTACTGTGATGAAAAATAACTAATGCTATTTCAGTTGTCTTTCAAAATTTCCCTTTTTAAAAGTTCAGGCTCAATTCAGGCAAACACTTAAGTGTATTCCTGACTCTATCCCTATTCAGTAAATCTGTTAAATATATAATAAGGTGTTTTCCTGAACTCACTGAGTCAGTAGCATATGTTGTATAAAAACTGTATAACTTAGATTGCTCTGCTGTAATTTATACTTCCTTAAATCAATTTATGTTAATTTTATTAGTGTGGCAGTAAGGTTAAGTTCCTGTATTTTGCACATCAAGTATCAATATATACACTGTCATCCTATTATAATGTAAAACTTTTTATATATGTTGACGTCACTGACTTCATTCAGGACGCTTCATTACAGCACTAAACCAACCCACTGTGTTAAAAGTCAACAGGTGTCCTTAGAGGTGAAGGGGTCCTTACTTATCAAAATACAAGATACTGATGTAAATAATTAAAGCACAACTCTTATATATTACAGTATGTGAGACGTTCAAATTCTAGGGTATCCTTCCCATGTTCCGGTATCCAGAACAGAATGTCACAGCATGACTCCATCCTCATGACAAAGACTGAAAAAAGAATAGAAAATAATGCAAAGTTAGCTCCTTCTTGTTAAAGCTTACTGTAATCTTGTGTTCTTCCTCTCTTACTGCACTGATGTAAGGATACTTTAATCCCAGAGTATAGTTGAGAGAAGCCCCACTCTAATAATTGCCAGAACACCAGGTCAGATAGAGATTTTTGGACCCAGAGCTTTCAGCATTCATGAATATTCACGCACTGCATAAAAAAATTATGATCAAGCTGCTGTATCATGTGCATACCATACCTTAAAGATACAATATTATCATTTTGTTAAACATTTGAGAAATATTAAGGATATCTATAACAAAATTCTTGTGGTGAAATCTTTCAGGAGAGACATATGGAACAATGATAACATTGCCTCAGAAAACATGCTTTAGAGATTTAAAAATACAGGAAATCACTTCAATTCTTTGAAAAGGAAAGTTGGAATTCTCAAGGTGACCTGTTAATGCACAGTTTCTCAGTGTACCAGTATAGGTAACAGCAGCTATGATGTTTGGTATAAAGACTGAATGCAAGACTTTAAAGCCTTGATTCAGGAAAACACCTTATTATGTATTTAACAGATTTACCGAATAGAGATACAGTCAGGAAAACTTTTAAAAAGGGAAATTTTGAAAGACAACTGAAATAGCATTAGTTATTTTTCATCACAGTAGCTTGAGAAATAAGAGTGTGGCTTAATAAGAGATACATTATTTACCTGAAGATAGAATTTACAGTTTAAAAACCCATCCTGAATTTGTACAGCCATGGACCTTTAGAAAACATAAATATTTTAAACTGTCCATTGTACTAATTATTTTAATATTTAGCATACTCTAGAATCTCACAGCTGTAAAGTTGTTAATATTTAAGATGAACCATTTTTCAGTTCTGTCTGAGAATATAGAACTAGGCATTGACCTCAGAACAATTAGAAATGGACATAAATAGAAGGCAAATATATTCAGTTGAACAGGTCTGAGGCAGTTTGTTGACCTAAGTCAGGGGTGTCAAACTCAGCCCAATCACCAAGCTAGATCCACATTGAGGGGGGTTCTTTCTGGGCTGGATCCAGGGGACCAGCAGCAACTACAGTGGCATTACATTCAGGTAAGTGCACAGGGTCAGGTGGGAGCAGCAGAAGGAAGCTGCATTCAGGCAGCAGCACAGGTCTGGGTGTGCATGGCAGGGTGGGTTCAGGAATGGGCAGAGGTGCAGGGCTCCCTTTGGGTGCCAGCGTTATGCTAGGGGGCTGCTGCTGCTGGTCATGACAATTGGGGTACAGTGACACCAAATTCTGTGGAAGGCCATGCCCCCCAACTTCTGGTAGCCCACCATACTGTGGGGGGGCACCTAGAACAGTCTCATAGGCTGCATTCAGCCCACGGGCTGTACATTTCACGCCCCTGATCTAAATGATGTAACTACTTTAGAATATGAAAAACCCCAGTTTTATATCCTAAATAAGCTTTTGGAAGATGTGAAAGACATCTATAGTGAATTCTACCATCAACTACACATTTTAAATGAAGATTGGATCTATTTTTAAACTACATGTCTTTCAACCAGGAGTTCCTGGGCTTGGTACAGAAGTTACTGGTTAAGATTCCATGGCCTGTTGTGGGCAGGAAGACATCCTACATGATCAGAAGATTCTTTCTTACCATAAATTCAAAGGCACTGTGGATTGGAGTGTGTGAATACTTTTTTTCAACTTAGCTCCTGAACTGGAAAAAATAAACAGGATCAAATCAATTTCAAATTTTCATTTTTTCACATAAAAAAAAAATTGAGAGATTTGATCTGACATCCCCCAAGAGCATGTCCTAACCACCAGGTTACAGGGTAGTCTCAAGAAGGTTGCTCTCAGTTTCCGCTGTTAATGCTGTTCCGCTCTATATAAATACACAGAGTATAAATATTCATTAGAATGGGGACTGGAATCCAGATGTGCCATCTTGCAGATTAGCACCCAAATCAGGGGCGGGCAAAGTCCCACGGGCCTGATCGGGGTTGTGGCAGACTCCATTTCCCAGCAGCCCCTAACTGTGTTGCTGAAGCCAGCTTCCATGGAGAGACCAGGAGCAGTGGCATCATGATGGTGTGGGGCCAGAATTATAGAAGATTAGGGTTGGATGGGTCCCCAGGAGGTCATCTAGTCCAAACACCTGCTCAAAGCAGGACCATCTCCAACATCAGCCAAGGCTTTGTCTAGCTGCATCTTAAAAACCGCCAAGGATGGAGTCTCCACAAACGCTCTGGGTAACCTATTCCATTGCTTTACTACCCTCCTAGTGAGAAAGTTTATCCTAACACACTTCCCTTGCTGCAACCTGAGACCAAACAAATAAACTCATGAATTATTTTCATTTAATGGCTTAATGACTTTTTTATGCTATGTATGGTGGAGTAACTACCCAGAAAATTCAGATCATCCTCCTATTGTTTGCTGGTTAAGGCGCTTAAAAAGATTCATTCCTACTTGGGGGCACAGTGGATGAGCCAGAAATGAAAACTGATATTTCCATAGGGTTTCAGACAAATAGGTCCTCTTTGGCAGGGCCTCTTTACATGTGTGACATGGTACCTAAAGCCCTTTTACTTAATGTTAACTGCTTGCAAGCCACTGGAGAATTATGGAATACATCATATTTTATTGTGACTGGTGCTGCATCCCAATTTTATGTGGGCATAACCTGTAGAGAGTGGTAAATTTTTACACAGCAGTTTGTGGAATTTCTTTGAATTCCTCTTTTATGGGTTGGGAATGGGTTGTACTATTGAAAAAGCCAGAGATTCCACCCTCACACCCAAACTTACAGATCTCCGTGAGCCAATGGACATTCATATAGGCAAGTTGTTTTTATCACAGTTGCTCCCAACACATAACAGCCAAAACAGTGGTCCCATTACCTTATCTGAACAGAATGTTTCTCTCAGTGAAGCGAGACTGCTCATCTGCATGTTTTCAAGTGCAAGATATATGTTAAGACATGTCATACCCATATGTTTTCATAATACAGGTACACAGAAATATTGTGGACTGAATTCTGTCTGTGGTTAAACTGCCACAAGCTCATTAGAATCAATGGAAGTGTACAGATATACATGAATAGGTAGCATTTAGCCTTGAATGGTTTTAGTCTCATCCACAGGCTAATATTAATCTATGGAATCATCTTGTGATCCAAAAGCATGCCAACACTTACTATAGCATGTTGTGATTGTACTGTGCTTTCAGCAAAGGTGGGATGTGTGTTTTAAGATGACATTTGCTTTACCATTCTGCCCAAATTGTCGATAATGTTTTAATAAATGGTATTTTTTAAGAGAAATATATTATTTGATAAAATTATTACTCAAGCTGAATTCCATCAAATTGTCACAGTTGTTATGTGCTTAAAAAGCTTCTGCTCCTCTATTATTAAGTGGTAAAAGATTATAATTTGATAAAAAGGATACTAAAATGACTGATTTTAAAAAGTATGTTTCAATAAAATTCAGCATAAAAATTCAAAGCAAAATGTAAAAAAAGGATTTTTTTATTATTTTAAATCTACACATTTTAAAATATTTCAGTGAATAAATGAGTGGAATAATAGAAGGTACATCACTTCCCTACACAGTCCGCAGTTTTCAGCACTCACTCATTCACTTATACGATGATTCCTCAGTCCATGCTTATGTACCCTAAATATAGCTTTATTATAATGAAACTGCATTTATACTATAAACTTTAATGTGAATAAGAATGAGAATATGCTAGTAGAAACGACGATTTAACACTTTGCAAATCTAGCAGAAATCATGATTGCTTTCCTCAATCAAGGGTATCTACCCACTAATTTTCAGAGTACTTTTTTTGGAGACATACACGGTGCAAGTATCATAGTATCATAGTATCATAGTAGTTAGAGTCGGAAGGGACCTGGGCAGATCATCTAGTCCGACCCCCTGCCTTGGCAGGAAAGAGCACCG
>JAGPOW010001296.1:96321317-96348817 GCA_030014935.1 Caiman crocodilus
GTTAGCCCACCCCTGCAACCTATCCAAGTCTTGCTGCAGTCTTTCCCTCCCTACTAGCGTGCCCACCTCACCCCAAATTTTGGTATCATCAGCAAATTTAAAGAGGTTGCTTTTCACCCCATCATCCAAATCGCTGATAAAGAAATTGAACAGTGCGGACACAAGGACCGAGCCCTGGGGGACTCCTCTGCCCACCTCCTCCCAGGTCAAATATGACCCGTCCACCACTATCCTCTGAGTACAACCCTTCAGCCAATTTGCAATCCATCTGACTGTGTAGGCTTCAATGCCACAGTCACCTAGATTTTAATGAGGATGAGGTAGTTGACAGTGTCAAAGGCCTTACTGAAGTCCAGAAAGACTATATCCAAGGTGACACCTGCATCCAATGCTTTTGTGACCTGAATGTAAAAGGCAATCAGGTTGTTCTTACATGACCTGCCCCTAATGAAACCGTGCTGGTTGCCCTTGAGCATCATCCCCGATGCCAGCCCATCACAGATGTGCACTCTTCTCAAACAGTTTCCCCAGGATGGATGTAAGACTGACAGACCTATAGTTGCCCGGGTCCTCCCTTCTCCCTTTTTTAAAGATGGGGACCAAATTGGCTATCTTCCAAACATCTGGCACCTGGCCCAAGCACCACAAGCACTCTTAAAGCCATGCCAAGGGCCCTGAAATAACCCCTGCTAGCTCCCTCAGCACCCTGGGGTGGAGAGCATCTGGACCTGCTGATTGGAACACGTCCAACCCCTCCAGAAGCACTCTAACCCAGTCCTCCTCAACCTTAGGTCTGGAGGCATTCCCCTCAAGTCCATCTTGAATCATGGTGGGGGGTGGGGGGTCTCGGTCCCTGCACAAGAAAACGGAGGTGAAAAATTTGTTAAAGAGGTCTGCTTTCTCTTCTGGTGCAACCACCAGATTGCCCAGTGTATCTTGCAGGGGCCCCACATTTCCCGGTGCCTTCTTTATCTTCCCTATATATTTGAAAAAGGACTTTTTATTATCTTTGATCTTGGATGCTAGTCCTAGTTCTATGTCCCCCTTAGTTTTCCTAACAGCCCCTCTACAGGCCTAAGCAGTGGAGACATACTCCTCTTTGGAGGTAACCCCCCCCCTTCCACTGGGTGTACACCGCCTTTTTGGCAACCAGGCATTCCCAGATGTCCTTGGTGAGCCAAGGGGCCTTTTGGGCATTCTTGCTCCCCTTGCTTCTTGTTGAGATCACCACCCCTGATAATACTGCATCCTCAAGTCATTAATGAAGATAAATTCATAGAAGTATGTAAAGTGCTTTGTTCTGTCCTCAGAAAAAAGAGGACATAACATTTAAAAAATAGCATTAAATTGATTTTCCTCTCACATAATCTCTGAAGTGGGCATTTGATCATTAATACCTGCTGGAAAAGATTTAATAAAGTGTTCTGTGATCCCATGTATTCTTTTGTGAGACCCCATTGTAAGACACATAGTTCATATAATATACACAAGAAATCATTGTCACTCTGAGAAATTACAGCACAACTGCCATGGCATTCACATTACTGTAGACCATAATGTGTCCATCCCTCAGAGTGAAGCTCCATGGGATTTGTGATTAACTATCAGCTGTTCTGGTTATCAGATATTTTTAATATAACTGGTAGGTACAGGTTGCCATTTTCTACATTGTCCACCATTTCCTTTATTAAGAGCTGCGTTAGAAACAGGGGATCCTCTGGTAGCATCCAGGAGAAGGGCAGAAAGAGATTCTGGACCTTTGGACACCATATTTTATGACATCCTAGCTCTGTTGACATTTTTGCTATTTGCTTCACTACAGTCAGGATTGCACCCACTGTCCATAGGAAAGTTTGAGAACTCTCTTCAAATAGATGCTAGTTGAAAGGCATAGTAAGGCATGCAGTACCTTTTCTGCATTAGTTGATAGTCCTAGCTATGGGGCAGGCACAGCCAAGGACAATCCCCCACTCTCCTATTGAAGCTAAGCCACTATGTAGATAGGGATTCAGGAGTCATGGAACATTAAGGAGAAAAAGTAAGAGGGAGAATGATTTTGTAGCCTAATGTATCCTAATGAGGTAGGAAATGCTTTAAAATGAAGGACTCCTGGGTTTTCATCCCTTCCCACAGACTGCTTATTTAGTTTGCATCAAAGAGTCACTGGATAAAATATATAAATAACACTGGGAACAGAAAACAGAAAGCAGGAGTTCCCTTTCTTCATGGGAGTTCCTAACTCATTGGTTGCATGGTCCCAATTTATTGCTCTTTTTCTGGTCCTAGAACTTTTCTGCAAAATCAAGGTATAGGATGCCTTCAGTCCAGCCTCATTCATAGCTTGGTGGTCATAGCAGAGGTCAGCATCCTTTAAAAATGGCAGGCTGTCATTTTCAATCCACCTGTTGTCACAGGCCACTAATCCCCTCCTTAGCACCCAAGCCCTCCCTGTTCTGTACTGAGGGGCTGTTCTCGGGCCCCTCTACTGTAGCCGCTGCTTACTGTTGCCACCAACTGCCATTAATTTCCACTGTCAATGGCAAAGGGTAGCCCTGAATTCAACAGTAAGAATAAATGCAGACTGCAGTAGAGGGCCAACAGAATAGCCTCCAGCACAGAGTAGGTGGGGCTAGGGGAGGTGGCACATGTCAGAGAAACACACTGCACAGGGTAGAAAAAGTACACCCACCAGCACATAACCTCAAGCCTCACCACTGTAGGTCATAGATAGCTGATCTCTGAGCTAGGGCATTCTCATAGGAGGTGGAGGTGGGCTCACACCCTTTTAGGCTGGACAGGGCCTAGAACAAAAATCTCTCATTTCCATGGTCAGTTCTCTATCTAATAGGCTATCATGAGGAAGTCAAGTACCACCACCCTCCAAGTGTCACTGTCTATACAGGTGTGGCACTCACTGCACATTAGATTAGTCTAATGCCCCATTTGCTAGCACTGACTGAGACAAGTACTAGAAAATGGCATGTTAATTTAATGAACCATAGCTCACATGTAGATGCGTGCCAGGATTTACCCACAGTCAGCTCAGGCAGCAGTGGGTCACAGCTGTCAAACTCCAGGGAATGGGGGGAGCTGTCCCAAAGCAGAGGACAGATCCTAGCTGTGTGGAGCTTGGGATCACAGCCTGGCTCAGTGGCACTAGCTTAGGGCCTCTGTGCCTTGGGGTTGCTTTGCCTCCCAAGGCACTCAGCTGGTATGAGGGGAGTGATGAGATGGGATCCCCCAGCCCATGCCCTGGCTCCTGCCCAGTGTGGAGGGGAGGCAAGAGCTGAGCAGTACCAGGACCAGAGGATCTACATCTCCTTGCTGGCAGAGAAGGACAGGGTGTCTGGGGATTCTGTGTTGTGCTGTGCCAAGTGGGGACCTGCCAGCTGGGCATGTCTGTCCTGAGACTCTGATTGTACCAGCACCACCACAGATGGGACTCAGGAGTTGTTGGAGACAGGCTTTGCCTTGGTCCTTGTCAGGACCAGGAGCATGATGCTGGGCAGGCTGTGGGTGAGCAGGTAGCTTGGCCTAGTGCATAAGCTCAGGCTCCCAAGGAAGGCTGCAGGTTCTGTGCTATAGAGAAGCCTCTTGAAGCTCCCTTCCTCAGCCGGGTCTGTGAGAATTGCCCACTTCCACTGGCTAAGCCTGGATCAGCCTTGCACCAGATGAATGTGCAGAGCCCAGCTAGCATGAGACAAATGAGAGTGGCCATGAACCATAGGGCCACCCCATCTGTCCGCTCCTTCCTGGGGAAGCATCCCTACCATGCTGCACCTCTCACACCCAAGGTAGTGAGCACTGAGCAGCTTCTCTGTTGCATGGAGCCCATGGTCCTCCTCTCCCCAGAAACTGGAGCTTGTGCACTAGGCTTCATGCTCTCAGTCTCAGAAGGGACCAAGGCGAAGCCTCTCTCCAGCAACTCCCGAGCACTGCCCATGATGCTACTAGTGCAATTGGAGCCTCCAAAGAGATGTACGTGGCTGGCAGTTCCCCACATGGCACAGCACATCACCTCCAGACATCCTCCTTTGTTGGGCACTAACCGTGAGCCCATGCTATTGAGCCATAGGAACGAGCTACTGTGCAGTAGCTTGCTGCTGGTTGGGGAAGGAGGAATGGCCTTTTTCCTTGGGTCTCATTGAGCTTGAGTATTTTAACAAACCTTGCAGCAGCAGGGCACTGACTGCCATTTATCTGTGGTAAGTTAGGGTGCTATGCCTTGTGGTTTTTTTACTGGATTGACTCCAGTTTTAGTATTAGGTTAGAGAAGACTTTTAACAGGATGGTTTGAATACAGAGGATCCTGCCTCAGGATAGGGATTGAACTAGATAACCTTCAGAGGTCCTATCCCACCCTACTTTTCTGTGATTCTATTCTCTCTTTCTGTATCAGTGGTGGAATAAAAGACAAGGCTGTGCCATTCAACATGAATTATGATCCAAGTGAGAAAAAAACAAACAAGTATCTTAGAAGTTGTTTGAAAAGTTAGCCTGCATATTTTCATCAGCCACACTGAAGTAATTTAAACTCAAGATATATGCTACAATTAAAGAATGGCTGTCTATTAGAGACTTTCTTTACTCTCTACAAAAATAAGCATATAGAATAAGAACACTCCTGTATTACAGCAAATAAATTCATAGTTGGATAATTTGCTTACTGAATTCAGTCTTAGACAGTGACTCTGAGGTGCCCTCCCCACTTCCATTCTTTGGGCATGCCTAGGCTATCAAAAGACCTTGCCAGGGAGTGTTCCAGTAAAGCATGACACTCTTGCTCCATGCACACTATACCCCAAAACAGACTTATTATGGCCATCTGTAGTGTAGTATGATTACATGCCATAAGCTCTCTATCTTAGGTGAGTTCCATTGAAGTGCACCACCTCCAATAAGGGGCTGCATTTCATCCATTTTAGTTTGTAGTGTGTGTAGACTGGCTGTGCCATGCTTCACTGTGGTGGTCTTTAGCACTGTAGCTTAACAGGGTGAATATACATTTGTGTTTGCCCAGCTTCCCTATAAAAATGGTTGCTGAAAAAACAGCCATTAATCATGGGAGAATGTCCTTTTCTCTGTGTCCTCCTTCATTAAAAAATTATCCTTCAGCAACTTTGGTTACATTGGCTGCTTCCCTCCTTAATCCATGGGAAACATGAACTCTGCCAATCTTTTTCTTGGTGCGGTTTCTATGCTGGCTCAGCTTGATTGGCTGACACGTTCAAAAGGTCAGAGTAAGCCAATGCTTTCCCCCCACATACATGTATGGATAAATAATGGCAGGCCAGGAGCAGCTGCTCTTCCTGCACTGTGGCCCATAATGCAGGTACCCCATGCAAGAGAATGTGCCTCACCCCTCATTAATTCTCTATGCAGATGCAAAGGGCAGATTATGACTGAACCCTGAATGCAGACCCAGGACTCCAGAATTAAAACTTTTCACATATATTTACATACTACCTAAAGAGCAGATATGGTACTAAAGCTACTGCTGACTATCAAAAAGAATCCTGTATTTCACAGTTGCTATGATAACTGATACCAAATCTTTTAAATGATATGAGTGCTGTGAATGCTATCTGACCTTAAGTTAAAAGAAAACCCCACAGGAAGATGTTGCATCTCAGAGCGCCTCTAGAAGTATCTGAAAATGTTTGTTCATTTAAAGTATGAGATGGCTTGGAACTTCCCTAGCTTCCTTATTAAAACAAAGAACACACAAGCAGTACCCAAAAAACTTAATGCCAAGAGCTCTTTCTTTTACAATGGGCTGATTTGCCATCACAAGGTTGGGGGGCCAGCAGCTTTTAGGTCTGGATTCATTGTGGTTCTCCAAAAATGTACCTGTCAGCATAAAACAGCCACTTCTGACTAAAAGACCAACATCATGAAGAACACCAGCATTATGTTCTACAATTTGTGCCACACTGTACATATGAACTACCCAAAATGTTTCCACATGACCATGCTTGCTTGTGTCAATGCCATTCTGAGATGCTAAGAATCACTTACGGTAAAGAAGCTGGTTAGAGCTACTGTATACTAGTAAATGTTAAGGCAAAAACAAATTATCATGATCATCTTCCTGTAGGTCCTAGACTTTGACCAGGACTACTTAAGCGGCCATGATTTATAATTTAAGGACAAAATAAATTAAAATACTTTGCATAGTGATTAATGTTTGGAATGGTGCCTCTTCAGATGCTTTAGCTTGCCACAGCATTCACTCAATGACCAAATTCTGCCTAGTACAGAGAAGGAGCATGTTTTGAAGATTTAAAAGCTTGGCCTTGAGAAAACTACGGCTAGGCTATTTTGTGGTGAAAATGAAGTCTTAAAGCATGATTGGCCACATGGGCTCCAGATACTATGATGATAAGGGCAGCGTAAAAACCTTCGTAGTTCAGAACAGTACCCAGAAGAAGAAAGAATAATAGATCTCCTCCCTTCAGGCCCTACCCATGACCAGATGACCCCTTGGTCACATTTTAAAAATCTACAAAAGTGTTTCATTGGGAATACCTACTAATAAATAATGTTCAGGTCACTAGTTGCCAGATAATAAAAGCTAAAAAGGCAAATTCAAACCCAGTTTCCCCAGCTGCCACAGTCTGACAGTAGAAGCCCGGTTTCCACAGGCAATACATATAGAGGCTTTCTATGTCCCAGGGTTCATGAGTATATTATTCTGAGATTCTGAGAATCTTTCACTGTTCTCCACTAAAATGGGAGCATATTGAGACTCTGGAGAACCACATGAGCTGCTCACCCTATTAGTTACCCATTACAAAGCCTACTAGATAATCTTTTCATTAATTCTTCAACTGTAATAGTTATACTGTCTTATGAAACTCAGACAGAAAGGAAGAACCCTGATTTGCACACTGATGTGCAGTGGAGGGGGTGGGCAAGGGGATACAGAAAATGGTAGTTTTTTAGTGAGACGTGAAAAACAAATATATAATTACACATAATAGTACAGTAGTAACAATAATGCTGCTATAAAAATGACAGTTGTACAGTCATTTTTTTCTCTTATATATAATGAAGACAACAGAGGAAAACTGTGATAGAAATCCACATATCAAAAGATCCTAACACTAGTTATGACTCATATTCCACCCTCAAAGTTTTCATAATATCAATGTAAACTTTGGGGTCAAAATATCAAGCTCAGTTTTTAATAAAGGAAGCTTGTCAGTAAATCCATGAGATATGTAGCTGTTTAGCGTCTTTAAAAATGCGGCCACTTTTAGGATCCTGATTCTGTGAACAAGTAAGCATATAAGAAACCTTAAAATAGATTTAAACACCTTCCTTTAGGCACCAAGTTGTGAAAATGCTAACCTACTTGGTTAGATAAGTAAAGTTCGTTGTGACAGTTCCACTGTTCAGCAATAGCTGTTCCACCTTAGTATCATACATGTAAGTGTAAGTCAAACCTGTTTTCATTCTACAATAGAAACGCTCGAACAGACTGAATTTTACAAAATATCAAAGTGCAGATGAGCAGGGGGACATTTTCTTCCTGGTATTCATAAAAAGTACTTTTCTCTTAATAACCAGTTATAAAAAGCACGTTAGAGGGAAACTGTGACCAAGGATATATGCACATTCAAACATCCCAGTGACTTCACAACCCACTGGAGCTTTCCTCTTGTGCTTACCATGATGTCACAAGAATCCCTAGATACATGACCTTAACAGTATATATAGCTCACAGCTATCTCTACAGCTCTCTCCATTATTCTTTATCCCCAACTCTAAAACTAACTTTAGCTAACTCGAAAATGAAATATTTTGATTTATGACAAAAAGGTTACTTATGGAAGTTGGATACTAAATTGTTCAGTGGAATCTTTATCCTTTGATTATGTAGTTGGCTGAACAAAAGCATTTTGATTCATTCTGTTCCAATTTAATTCCCGTTTGCAACTGACCCAAGAGCTGACCCATTTTTATGCTTAGTATCCCCAGGAAAACAAAAAATACAGTGATACTTGTTAATCATGACATTTCATATTTCATGTTCCAAGCTTTTGGTTTCACAAAAAAGTCAGAACAAAAGTTATGCAAATATATGAAAGCTTGCCATATTCTCTTAGTAAAAGCCAACGTTAAAATTGTTTCACTTCCACTGCAAGTAAATCTGGTCATTTTTATATTACAATAAAGGGAAAATGAACTATACTTTGGACTTTATAAATAGCTTTGTATTACAGCTTGATGTAATGGGGGCTGTAAAATGATGTCTTCCTTTTTTTCCTTTTGCATATATTTTGATTCTTTTATTCTGGGCTTGGATTACTTTATTTTATATTTTGCTGAAATGGATGTTCTTCTATTTACTTCTTGTTGTGAAAACACTAACATAATGGGTATCTGATTTATTTTCACACTATCCTATACAATTTCCATATATTTTATTTTGACATTAAATTAGAAAAATAGAAATAAGCCTTTTCAAAATGCCCAGACAAAAACAACATACAAACAAAACTTTTAATTCCCAAACTGATCAGAATACATTGTAATTACTGACCTTTATTTCTGCAATGAACTGAACCAAAAACCCAGATCTAAACACACCGGTGACTGAAAATCCACCTCTGAATTTGGGACATAGATCTGTCTTTAGCATGTATAAACTTTGTGTGTGCATGAATGCATGAGAGGAAGAGAAAGAGTTCCCAGGTTGGCATCCATTTAGTGCCAAAGGAACTCATTTTATATAACAGCAATTAAAACTGTTTTGAACATGATATAAATTGTAGTAAATGTTAACAATATCGATAACTGGCTTACAATGTACGATGTTAAATTTATCCACATGCAGATGTAAGATCTGTTAATACTGCCCATAACCCTGGCATGCAATGGTTAGGTTTTCTCATTTCAAATGCTATAATCTTTGATACCCAGTGTAGAATCATTCACTCTGATGCCTATAGTGAAACAGATAAAAAAGGGCAGAACCAGATATCAGAACCAGTATGTGTGCATTGTATTTATGTTCATTACACGGTAGGGCAGAGCAATTGTTTCTCTGCCTCCTTGATTTGCAAGTTCAGTGGTGATTTTCCTGTTTGTTTGAGTATATACTTCGTGGTGACCCAGTCAGTTCCCAAATGATAAATTGGAGAGATATATGCTTCTGTCTTGGACTCCATAAAAAAATCTCTTGTGTGTGCCCTGGCCTATATGCTATTTCCAGATTGATAAAGGATTATTTTCATTGGATTTTTCCTGTAAGGAAAAAAAAGCTGTTGTGCCAACCCTAAAATGCCAGAAACTGGCCCACTTTTATACAGATAATCATAGGGGTTAGGGTCACAAGACAATGGGCAAAAGGGAAGGAACAGGTAAAAGGTAAAAACACATCAAAACTGGTCACAGGCAACTGGTGAGGGAGATGGGAGGGGCAGGTGCCCCCCCCCGAAATTGACCCCCAACTCAGCACTGCTCAGGATGGGGCAGTTTTTTTCCCCCTGGGCCGGCAGTGTGTTGGGGTGGGGCACTAAGCCGCACAGAAATATAGGAGTGAATATGGGGCTTTTCACTTACCCCAGGCCTGCCCACAAATTGTGACCCCCTCACCTCACTAGACTCAGGAGCCACCCTGATTGTGATAATATACATTCAGCATCTTCTTTTCTCCAGAGGTGTCCCGAAAGAAGCCTTTAAGTTCCTACAGTGCTCAAACAGCAGCCTACAGCTGCTCCTAAATCTGAGTTCGGTTCCTTCAGTCTGCGGTCCTGGCTGACTGAGGCAGTGGCATCTTCAGCACCACTGTGCACTCCTCCGTGTAGGGCTGGCCAGGTCCCATGTGCACACTGCTCTCTCTTCCCCTGACTCTAGCCTCAAGCTTCCTCTTCCTTTTTCCCTTGCCCTCCACCCGCTCTTGTTCTTCCTACTGTTATACACATTACATCAACAGATTCACAGAAGTTTAGGGCTGGAAGGGACCTTGTGAGATCATTGGGTCCAGCACCCCTGCTCTTGGCAGGACAGACTGCTGGGGTCAAATAACCCCCGCAAGGTGTGCGTCCAGTCTCCTTTTGAAGATCTCCATGGTAGATGTCTGCACCACCCCTCTGGGAGTCTGTTCTAGAGTCTGGTCACATGAACCGTAAATAAGTTTCTCCTTATATCCAGTCCGAAGCCTTCTTCTAGCAGTTTATGACCATTGCTCCTGGTTTTACTGTGGCACGCTGTGGTGAATAGTTGTTCAGCTAGCCCCTGATGCTCTCCCCTGATATATTTGTAAGCTGCCACCAAATCCCTGCAAAGTCTTCTCTTTTCTAGGCTATGTAATTCATATTACACTGTTTTATTTTCACATGTCCCATGACTTAGTAGCTTTATAATCCATTGCTAGAGGTAGTTTATTGCAGCTGATCAGTCAACAAGATTGTGATCACTTTTGTGAAAAGGACTGACCCAGTGCCATTTTCACTGCACATTACAGGACTCTGGTGCACATCTCTTTGGAATGCTTATATTTTACTTGCTCTTTGCATATTTTGACTTGTTGTGGATGCAGGAATTTATTAACATGAATTGTAAAGTGAGTAAGCAGAGGTTCAGTATACTGCTATCCTTTTCCACATTTCAACTCTTTTCTCTCTGTGTTTGCCAGTTTCAGCCTTTTTTTGTGCAGATTGTCACTGGACTGCCTAAACTTTCTTGTTTCTGTTAGGGCCCAGTATAGCAAGCAGTACTGAATCAAGCAGCAGTTTGGTGCAAAACTACTCAATCATTAGAAAGGATATGTGACAGTGTAGCTATTTTAGCTTTTACATTTTTTATCACACTAGGGCTATTTTTTTCTTTCGTTTTCACTCTTATTATTAGCCTTTTTATAGAAAATTGGCTTACCAAGAATTTATGAATTAGTAAGTCTATTATAATGATGAATGGTAATTACCATTTAAATCCTGAGTCATTCATCAGCTTGTTCACCATATGTCAGGTGACACAAGAGTGCCTGAATACTTGTCTGGTAAGTATTTCTCAAAAGATTGTTATATTTGTCTGAACTTTAGACCCATATGCCAAATACTGGCTAATAAAAATAATGATTAAAAAAAACAGTTTGGCAGGTTATTTAAGAGGGGGAGGGAGCAACAGTGAGATAAGAGACATCAGTACTAGTAACACAAATATATATATTGTTTTTAATTTAAGGAGGATAAACAAGGCGTTTGTGATATTTTGGAGATAAATAGAAAACCACGTGATATGTGTATGCAAAAGTATTTGTTGGAGGCTTGTTTTCTAAAGCAATAGTTAGTGAGCTACTGAGTTTTTCAGCACAGTACACAAGAGCAAATCCCACCCATATTGATACCACCCACAAATTATTGCTGTCATTAGGGCTAGGTACAGACATTCAAAAAGCCCAAGGCAAAATTGATCTAAGTTATGTGGTATTCAATAAGTGGAATAGTTTACAATAATAGTGAATAGGACACACATTCACCTGTGGGGAGGATGGGGAGAGGGGCAGGGCACAAATCTTAGACCAACTTCTGGCATTTTTAAATGAGTCTGTGTATACCAAACTTCTGTTCTGTTATGAGTATAGATTAGTTTCTTATCACATATACTGGTAAAAGTGTAATGTCTATGCCTGGCCTAAACGTTCATTTCTGAACATTAAAGAAGTTGCTGGGTGCTATCAAGATCCTAATAAACAGGCACCCGCATCACAAATCCTGTGTTTTGTTTGACCGTACCTAACTGGCATCCTTGCTGGCAGTCTTAGAAAAGGAACAAGAACTTAAATGGACATAGTGACCAAACTATCACAATCTAGTAGATATTGGTTCTCAGTATCAAGACTTAGATGTGCTAGTGGGACAGTATAGAGATGATTTCACTGTAGCTTCCAGTGTTAAACATTTTCTCTGGGTGAATGGAGAATTTCTGTCTGCAGAGTTCTTAGTCAATCACCTTTCACAAGCACAAAATAATGAAAAAGGGAATCCATTTGGGTTCTTCCTAGAAAAAACTTCCTTTCCAGTTTGAGAAAAATTATATTAACAGGAATGGGTGCACATTATGCGTCAAGTGATAAAGATTCCAAGAGAAAAGTTAACATTAATGATTATAACTTTGACTATTTCTTTTCGTTTTGACATACCATATCTATCATAGGTTTAACAGTTCATAAACTGAAGCTAACTTTCTGAATGATAATTTAATTCTTGAAATGTAACTATAGACTAGGAAGAAAATAGTGAGATATTAATCCTGGCAGCAGATACCAATGCTAGAACCAGAAGCTTAATGGTGCTGAGCTGAATGGAACATAACAAGTCAGCTATCCTAACAAAATAGTCTTTGTCTCTCAGTGGGTTAGGAATGCTCTCCCAGCATAAGCATCTGAACATGGGAGAACATAAAGTAACAGTTAAACTGAGTAATGTTGCATAACTAAGCTGCAGGGGTTTTGTTCCGCTTTCTAGCAGAGTATAAAATCTATGATTATTGTTTTAATCAAAGGTCTGATAGTCTATCAATGCCCTATCTTCCTGATCTAGTTGCAGCTGCAGTGAGGTTTTTTATTATTACATCTACCTCTTCAAAATAGGTATTGCTGTTTTATAGTCATAGATGTGTAAAAAAAAGACTGGACATTCAGACATTTCTACTGGGCTCTCTGTCTCTGTATAGTGGACCAGGCCAACCCCTGGGTCTAATACATAAAAACCACTGAAAAGTACAGAGCCAAATTTTGAAGAACATTTTTCCAATACAAATTTCTTCCTGGTCTGTCCTTCATGACATATGGCTCTGCATCATTCTTTGAGTCTGTTTCTAAAAAGTATAAAACAACACAATATAAATCTATTTTCTGTAGATTTTAAGTTGCCTATAGAAAAATAAATTCAGAAATGGCTTTAGATTACAGCAAGGACAGACTATGACTCTCCCAAAATGAAGTACAAATCTGATAAATGTAACAAACACTTCTATACCAAATCTAGGAAAAAATAATGTGGCAATCAGGTGAATTAATTTCCCACAAAACTAAAAGAAAAAGTCCTGAATGGTGGTATCACTTCTTGGCCTCTTGAGAGCTAAGATCAAGTGTATTCTTATATACAGGGACACAGAGCTAAAGATTCCCACTGATGCTTCCCATTGGAGGCCCCAGTCTTCCAAAGGCCACCTCTGTATGTCAGCATGTGAATTTGATTTTTCCCAGCTGACGCTGGGCTAAAGTTTCTTGGAAGCATTTGGGGTGGAGATGTGCCAGACAACCTTAAAATATAAATCAGTTACAAGTGAACCAGGGCAACCCCCAGGGCCCAGAGGTAGGGCGGGTGTTTTGCTACATGCATTACTAATTAACTGTGAAAAGTTCTGAGGGGTCCCAACATTTTTTTGTGAGTACCAGCTACCATTTATAAAAAAGGTCATAAAAAGAAGGCAAAAACAGAGCTCCAATAACTGAAATTAAATGTACCAGAGTTTTGGAAAACATCATTTTGAGGATTTTTAATTTTATTTTTAACCTAATGTGATGCTTTGTGTCAGATGCAGTGCTCCTTATCATAACTCATCTGGCATAACCCAGAGTGATGCAACATTTTTATAATGCTTATTTCTTTTTCTTTTCCCCCCAATAATTTTTTCCAGACAAAAATTACTTCAATCTGCAGGGGGGAAAAAGCCTTTGGACTCAGTCCTAACTAGCCAAACCTTAACCTGCAATTAGGAGTCTTGGATCACTGGGAAAAATAGGTATTCTTTGCTCTACCTAAGGGTTCATGTTACAGTAGGCAGTGAATATTCCAGACCGAGCACATTCTTAATTCAAGGGTCTCAAGAGAAAGTTGGAATTGTGCTAGAGGAGCTTGCTTTTAGCTTACAGAAGAAAAAAATCATAGTTTTCATATGTTTTTAAAGCAGATTGAGAGACTGGAAAGTCTTAAATAAATCTGGTCAATAGTACATACGTTAATTGTAAAGTCTCCTTAATACCTAAATGTGAAATGATCTGGAGTTCAGAGCCTCCACCGCAGGATCAATACATTTCATGGGGCTTTCCTACCCTGTCCCATAGTTTTGCAAGCAAACGCTCTCATCTTTAATAGAATTTTGTTGTAAGAGGGTTTTTTTTCTTTCGATTTAGTAACTGAAAGACACATACCAATATATCACAAAGGAAGATTTCTTTATACTGAAAATATCCAGTTATTCTAGAAGGACTGATCACTTGTTCAAAGAGAATACTGTTCAGTGTAAAAGAGTAGGAAAAAATCCAGTTTCTTTATATAAATGACTTCACTGGAGTGGCATGTATGCAATGGCATGGAGGAGGGGAGCACAAAAGGACTCATTTTTATGTATGATTGTAGATTACATGTATGATTAACAATTACCACATAGAGGAAAAAATTGAGATTGAAGTCAGGCTGAACCAGTGAATTATTCTCTGATGTTTACAGCTCATTGTCTCTTTTGTGCCTCTGTCCACTCATGTGGTAAACTGGATGAAAAGCAGGACCAGATAGAAAACATTTCTAATCCAAAATGATAGAAAATAATGTAGTAATATACAGAGCCTGTATTTGTGGTCTTTGGAATTATGGAGACAGTGGCCTAACTCCATTCTCCTTCCCACTTGAACTGCATAAGACCAGAACATAATGGGAGCAGAGGTAATTTTAGGCCACTTGTATGCTCGTCAAAATAGAGCCAGCTGAAGACACAGTAACTTCTCTAACTTAAAGCTATGCAAGTATCTTATGATCACAGGGGTAGGAGGGGGTGGTATTAAACTTCCTTGCTTCCATGGCAATATCCTTTTCTGCCAGGGATTATTAGGCAGCAGTACAAAGCAGATTTAGGAGAATGCAGGATTAACACCTATAACACCATACTGTTGTCTATCACATATTTATCTTCAAGCATTCAGGAACATCCCAGAAAGTTAGTGCACATCCACCCACCCACACACACACACACACACACACACATTGTTTACACACATATAAAATGTGTTTGTATATGTATATGTATATTGCACACACACGTACAGTGTATTTGCTTGGCATTTTTAATAAAATATAAAACAACAACAACAATACTGCTACTATTGCTACAACTAACAATAAAACAAACATAAAAGCCAGCCTTCAGTGAAAAGCAGATGCTGGCCCTAAACTTACCTTTCCTGAGTAAGACAATGAGAAAATAGAGGGTGAAAGCAGAAATTAAGTTAGATTAAGATTTATCCCGAAGATGTATAATAAAGTCAAGCCCAATGAAGGAGATTAGTTTTGTGAAATTTCTTAATGGTAAATTAAAAAAGAAACAGATTTGACTGGCTTTTAAAATATTCTTCTCTTTTTTGTGTCCCTTTGCTTTGTCAGAGACCATTATAATATTTTCTAAGTATTGAACAAAATCATACAAGTTTATTTTGTAAGTACCAGATGCAAAAGATCACATTAGAAATAGATGACTGATATATTTTAAGGATCGATTAAGTTACCTGTTACATAGTGCATGTAGTGGTGTATATGAGCCATGAAGTTAAGATTTGTGGGAGAAATAAAAACTAGAAGAATACAAAGGTTGATTTGTTCATTGAATTTTCAGTACTATTTAAAAGAAAATAGACTTAATAGTAACCTGATAGTTGGTTGCGAGGAGGGTATGATTTTCCTTAAGATATATTAGCGGAAATAAGATTAATTAATTGAAATCATTGGATTTACACCTTTGTTACTGGGATCGGAATGAAACTCTGACAGCCTATCATTTCATTTAAAATGGAGTAGCAGTTACAGGAAAAAGGAAAGAAAAAATTCAAAGCCTCAGTTTGCTAGATTTATTATGTTATATGTAAACAGTAGCATGTGAGTCTGCCAGGAATATGAAGGGGAAAACATCCTGGAAATTATTATTATCTTTGATGACCTGACCCACTGTTATATTATCTACCGAAAGTATCTTTAACTGTAGGATTTAAATTGAAGAACTGACATGGACAGTTTCTAGACCTTGACTTTTCCTGGTAAGGAGATCCCTTATGTGGAAGGGACTATTACTAAGATTCTGTAGTTATCCTCTGCACTGAATGAAAAAAAATATTCATGCCTTTAGGGGTTGTGGGTCCTTGCTGTGATTTACATAACTTACTGTGAGCTGGCATGGCAGACGCCAATTATAGAGAACTTTGGAACTACTCTACCTGTAGCTCCCAGTGGAAGCCATGTTTCTGTTGTATTAAATCTGTACAGAAATGACAATGGGGGGAAAGGAAAAAAAATAAATGGAGCTCTGAACGTTATAAGTAAACCTTTGGGAACAACAATATATGTACTGTGGTGCAAGTGATAATGCAATTTTGCTTAGCATTGCAAAGAACATCCAAACCAAAGCAAAGTCATAAAAATGGAAATCCAAAATAGGGAGTACAGCTGTAACGTAGATCTGCCTTCTACAGCCACTGTGGTTTAGTCAGCCATCTATCTAGAAAGCTGAAATGTTTCTTCTATGTCTTTTTTTTACTTTCTTTTTTTTTTTGGCTTTGGCTTGATAAGGAAAATAGGTCTAGGTAAAAATAATAATAATTTATGGTGGTGTCACACATACAGGGCAAGGCAAGGAATTAAGTATATCAATCTAAATGGAATGTTTGCTGGACAGTTATTCAAAGGCATTAGGAATTAGCAGTTATTATTAATGGTATTATTAATATTAATTATTAATAATAATACTAACAATGTTATTATTCAGCACGCAAATAATTTTAATAATATTCTAAAAATCTAGTTGCCAAATTTAGGGTTAGTTTCAATATCAAAACCTGACCAGCAGAAATAGCAGCATATTGCTTCCCTGCTCCAGAAGCAAAGATTCTCTTCTCTTCTCCCCCTCGCTCCCACGGGGAATAACTGCTGCTTTACCAGTTGGAGACAGGGTAGAAGCTGGCTTATATTTCTCTGCTAAACAAAAGCATATAAATATCTTTTTTTAAGGCTTGCAGTTTGGTACTGAAGGGATGTAAGGAAAGAGAGACAAAAAGCACCCAGTTCTCTCTGGGTGTGTACAAATGTTCTCTGCACCCAATCTATGATCACACAGCTTACTTTAAGCCATGTGACTGAAGATCAGGAGTGGCACATACAGGTGTTCAGAGGTGCCGGGACCCTCGTGAGAACCAGGTATAAATAACTCAGGGTGGGAGGACAGGTGGGAGGGATCAGGGGGAAGAGCTAGTGAGTCTGCAAAAAGGTTTGCAGGACCAGGTGTGGGGCAAGGGGAAAGTGGGGATGGTCCAAGGGATTGGAGGGTTGGGAGGCTGAAAATAAGCTGGTGAGGGTCAAGGAGTAGGGCTGTAGTAAGTGTCTGTAGTAAGTGGCTGTTATAAGTGTCTGGACTTTCCTAGTACCCAGAATACACACAGGTGTTGGATTTGGTTAAGCCATTCCTGTTCTAAGTTAGTTCACTTGCTCAGGTGAACTAATTTATATTGGGTCCTCAATTTTTGGCCCGATTTAAAATACCCTCATGTTTGCACAGATGGGTATTTAGATTGACTGAACCCTAGTTAAGTCAATCTGACGTAATGTCTGTGTGTAGCCTCTGCCTCAGGTGGTGGCTGCTACAATGCTATTTAGAGGAAACTATCATGGGACAGACAGGAACACAAATCGCACAACATGCTGGTTCTTAGGCCCTTGCTAAGTCTTTACCCCTCTGCAGCCGCTGTTGCAAAAAAATATGTTGCTTCCCTTGCATTGCAACTAGCTAATTTCTGCTATTAAAGTTGTTTGCTCCTTTGCCCAGCCTTTACGCTGAATGTAGCACATGTCCATTTGATTTCAGTGTATTTCAAGGGTTTTCAGTATTGTCAAGGGTGCTGTTTCTCCCCTCTCTCTGCAATGAAGTTTCTAACTCTGACACACAGCAAATTCATCTCTACCTCCCTGTATGCTTTATAACATTTGGAGGAGTTATTTAATCCTTTGGTCTTTCACAATAATAAGAAAACACCTGAAACAAAGAAGTTATATGACTTACCTAAGATCATTGTTTGAATCCTTGTCAGTGTCAGAAAAATGCTTCATGCAACATAAAGACACGTTATTCCTTGTTAGACTATTCTGTCTCATATATGCTGCTCCCCAGGCCTGATGCAAAGTCCTGTGGAGACGCCAAAATATGTACTGTTAAATTTCAGCAAGTGCAGACACCTAGATCTGTCCTGTGGAGCTATGTTTATACTACACGGACATGATTGTAGGTTGTTACTATTGTTTCAGGGAGAAGTGACTATAGCTGCTTGTGTGTACCAGCAGGCATTAGCATCAGGACTTTTCTGGGTAGCAAGAATGATGATGACAAGTATGGGTTCTCCATTCTTATGTACTGCTTTGACTATGGTAGTCTGCTGTACATAGCAAAAGAGAAGGTGATTTTCATCTGCTCATCTCTTACCATAGCACTCAGTATTTGTTTCAAACTTTTCAGTTTGTTTTAACATGATCAACAGGAATCTGAGTTATCCTTGTTAAAAAATAGCAAATTCTCTGATAAAAGTTCCAAAATAGCAATTAAAATGAAAGGCCACTATATATATAGGTCTCAGTCAAACACAAAATTTTGTTGTTATATTTACAATTTTAAAGCAATTTGGAAAGCTGTCAATCACTATTCTAATATTATAAAAGCCTAAGTCTGTCTTTCTTTCTATCTGTCCTTAATGCTTTATTCGCGCTCTGACTGGCTGATGGAAACAGCCAATCAGAGTGCTCCAAGAATGGGGGCGCACTGCCATGATTCCAAAGCTGCTCTGAGGACTGGGCAGAGGGTGGGGGAGCCGAGATGCTGCTTTCAGAGACTGGGATGGGGGAGCCGCTTGCAGGGACCAGGATGGGGGAGCCAAGGCCAGCAGCTCTGGCCTCGGCTCCCCCATCCTGGTCCCTGCAAGAGGTAGAACAGTGGCAGCATGGGGTGCTAGGTGGCAGCACTCCATCCCACCCCCTGCCCTCCCCAGCCTCCCCATCATTCTCAATGGGCTGGCTAGTAATAAAATAAATTCTAAATACCTATAAATTTTTGTATTTGATTTTGGATTTTTTATCATGGAAAATCAGAGCTCCCCTTGCCCCCTTACCTCACCAGGATGCAGGTCCAGGTCCCTCAATCCCCACTCACAGCCCCCTGGTCCTGCCAGTGCTCCTTTCTCCCCACATTTACCCCTGGCCCTGCTGGTAACCCTCATTACCCACCCCACCATAGTCCCTTCAGCCCTGCTGCTGCCCCTCATCCCACATGCACAGCCCCTTACATCCCCTCAGGCTTGCTGAAGGGAGCTTTCAGCTGCTAGGGCTAAAGGGCCAGGGACCCAGGTTCCCAGCTTGCTGCCTGCCTGCTGTAGGCTTGGGTAGGGGTGGGACTGGCTCCCCGGCACTGTGCACACTCCTGGAGGTGCAGGGATACCCATGCCCCTAGATCTGTGCACAGGGTGGGGGAAAACATGGGCTGCCCACTGCAGACATGGGTTTCCTACACTGCTGCCCTCTCCTGCGGCCCCAGCAGCCCAGTGGATGCAAGCCAGCGCTGCAGGGGAAACTAGCATTGCACGGGGAAGCTTTTTGCAGCTGTGAATGCTTGGCTGCCCTAGTTCCAGGGGAGAGCAGCAGGGTGGCGAGCCTGAGCCTGCAGCTGGCAGTGTGCCCCATCCCCACCCTATGCACAGATCTGGGAGACATGGGTTCCCCCTGCCCCCTCCAGGACTGGACGCAGCACCAGAGAGCTGGACCTATTCCTCTGCTCCCCAGACAAGCCGTTTGTGGTCCATCCCACTCCCTGCCAGGGCCCTGCGGCCATGCATTGTGGCCCTGGGCCCCAAGACCCACACACTGCCTGGCTGGCAGCAGCCCGAGTCCCAGCCCCAGCCCTACCAACTACCTTCTTCCCTTCCTCCCTCCCTTTCTATGGGAGCCTCAATTCCCTGCCCCCCACCCCACTACTTCCTTGTTGGAGCTGCTCATCAAGCTGCCTGGTGGCCATGTGCATATACAAGCATATGGTATCTTCTGCCTAACCACCCTCCTGCTGCTCCCTGCCAGCCCCTTGCAGGCTGGAACTCTGCCAGCCTTCAGAGAGCTCATTGCAAAATTGCAAAACCTGTGGGTTTCTCCGTTAAAATGAGAAATCCATGTTTTCTTTGGGTAAAGGGGGAAATCCATCTTTTTCTCTGTCTTTCCATGGGAAACAGAAAACCCAAATCCCTGGTGATCAAAAATAGGGAGGAACAGTTGATATACAATATAATTTTCCACTTTCTCCATGCCTGCAAAAATTTGAAATGTTTACTTGGGAACTTATAGCCAAGAATTTGCAATTCACCCTCCATTTGTGTTTTCAGAGTTTAGGTAGTAACAGATTAAAGGAGGTAAAAGAAGTATCCGTTTTACAAACTATTGCCTCCTCTGAAAGCACTGGAAATGGGAAGAAAAATTAAGTGGAAGCCCTACTCCATGGATTATATTTTCTGAGTTGTGTGACAGAATAAGCCAATGAGAACATAATTATTCAATTAACTAAGTATCTACAGGTAGGGGGTTCTGGAATACGTGCAAATGGGCTAACATATGCCCTAGTCAACAGGGCTGGGGCCAACATTCCAAAATGCTTTTCATAAGTCAAGGCACACATTTTGTCTATTAACTTTCTTAATAAAATTCAGTATGGCTATAATTATAGATTTAATTTTAACAAAAGATACATGCATTGTATTCACTGAGTTGCAGGTGCTGCCCTATAAATATCATTTACTATTTTAAATGAATAGGGGGAATTTTTAACTATTAAACATTTTAATTGCTATTTAAAAAATTAAACACCCTTTTATAACAACTGGCACATTTTCACAAATCTCCATTTTTTCTGTTTCTCTCAAGCTGATATGAAAGTTACTGTCTTGAACGTCATCTAGTGTTTATGAATTAGTTGAGGTGATCTTTGCAGACTACCAAAGTCTAGCAAAGGCAAAAGAAAATAATTTTATAGAGTGTTTTTGCATATATTAATAAGATTCATGTCTTGATTTTTTCCCTTATAAATAGTGTCCCAAAGATCGGTGATATCTACTGTGTTAAGTGCTGGGTTCAAGAGATTAAGGGCAATGACTGGCATCTAGTTCACTTTTATTTCCATCTCTGTGCAACCTCAGATCGCTATACATCTGTTTTGTTGATTCAGAAGAGCACTTGAGATGCTTTACAGTTGATTTTGACAAGTGCTACAATTTGATATGGGTAGATAATTCTTGCTGAGATGATTTCAAAAGTACAGAAATTATAATTTTGAGTAGATATTACCTTTCTTTATGATCAGAATTTTCATGTAATATACTGTGCACTTAAGCTTCTTAATCACATTTCCCTTTTTTAAAACATTACATTCTTTTCATCTAATCTAGTAGAGTATCACAAATTAAAATATTGTTCTAAATATATCTTGTTTTTTTTCTGTGCTGTGGACAGCTCATATAAAACCCGCTTTTAAAAATGTTCACTCCTAACCTTCTCCCTAAAACTATTTGGTTTGGGATTTAATTAAGCAGTAAGACAGACCAGACTGTATAGAAGGGCTGATTAATGCACACCTCGGGTGCATTTCACCTTATGCTTCCAGCACATCTGAGGTGTGGATTAATCAGCACAACCGCTTAGTCCAGAGTGTCTTGGTATGATTATAAAACAGGCATTTGCAAAAATAAAAAATAAAACAACATATTCTTATGCTATGTGAAATCATCTGTTGAGATGGATTTTTCAAAATAAGCCTGAAATTCAAAGGAAACCTAATGTATTATAGATTTTTGAACAAATATTTTATTAAATAATGCAAAAAGAATTCAATCCTGGAGGGCTTTCTGGTTTTGTAGTAGCTTTTGTATCACCCCATGCTATTTTTTTAATCTTCTCCTTTTTGCCTCATATTCTCTTTTTTCCTATCCTATGTAACTCTCATATATATTCTGTACCTATCAGATTATAGGCTTTGACTAGCCTTTTTTCCTGCACTGTCCATATACTATTTAGCATTTATAAACTTGAGATTGGAACTTGCTCTTTGTTACATGAACATAAAGCCAGAGCACCCTCACTGAACATGCAATGGAGTTAATGTTAGCTTTATGCTTATTTAATTGACATCTTCAACAGCCCTTAAATTGGAGGCTTTGGGTAGCAAGTCGTGACAAGGCACTTGAGAGTAAAACAGTGTAAAACAGATCCAGAATCAACGCACAAAAGATGGGATGATGCCATTACTACATGCCCTTTCTTCTACCAATGCAGGAGAACTGACTCTGCACCAGACCCATATGATAGATTTAGATGTTTTTGGTAGAACAAGGATTCAAGGTGTGTTTTGTTCAGCACTGTGTATCCTGTTCTTGTGACCTGCCAGCTCACCAATTCACATGAGGAAGTTAATTTTATTTCAGGCAGAGGTAACTTCTGCTCAGTGCCTGACTGCGTTTCCCCTCATGGGGCAGGATTCAAAGTCTATCGAAGCGCTTTGGCCATTGGAGATGGTGCATTGCATCAAATGCAGCAGTGAATTTCCAAGGGCTTTGCTGACAGGGGAGAAGAGGAACTTGGACCATTCTTTGCATGGGGCTCCCATACCAAGCAGAGCTCAGGCACCTCTATTAATTGTATGTGGCTTGTTGGGCTTCAGTGAATGCCCTGCTCCGCCTCTTTTCCAAGGCCTCAGTGCATTAACCCTTTGAAAAGAGAATTTTGAGTTTAAAGTAGTGGAGCTTCTGGAGATTTTTTTTTCTTAATTTTTAAAAAAATGTTCTCTCAGGAGAGAATATAGCCTGAAGTTCTTAAAATACCATAGGAAACTAAAAGCTATTCAACTGTGGAGGAGTGTGCAGGCTCCCTGAGGAACAGAATAGACGAGCAGAAGGGAGAGAAGTGTCTGGAGTAAGTGACTGAGGGAGAGGGAAACAAGTAGCAAAAATAACACAGTAGGGCTGCAGCTAATATATAGGATGAGGCAAAGGGAATTTAAAGAGGGGGTAGCGAGTATGTCTAAAAAAGGAGATGATGATTAGAGAGGCAGACGTGAAGGATGGGGATGGGAATTCTAAGAAGCCCAGATTCTCATTCAACATAAAATGTGAAAATCTGAAACTGCAACCTCTGCTCAAGGGACTACTTACTGATGCAAGTAGACACACTGAAGTCCTCTATTCATTTCGGTCTGCAGGACTGAGCCTATATTTATGAGAATTTTGCATCCTATTTAATTGTGCTTGTAACACCCACACACTTGGGTTGTATATGGTAAAGTGAGTGCCTTCGGTTGTTGTGTAGTGTGTGTGTGTGTGTTTGTGTGTGTGTGTGTGTGTGTGTCAGTATCAGTATCAGTGTGGGTGAGATGGCCCTTGTTGTTCTGGCCTGTGTTCTGCACACGGAAAGCTGGGGCCTGTATCTCAACAAAATATGTAAAATCCTCTGGCCTCATCGGCCAGAGGAAGCAGAAGATTCTCCTGGCAGACTGAGTAAGAAAAAGGCTGGAGTGTGGCACCCTGTAATTAGACAAGACTTGGGTGATGGCATACCAGGTATATAAGAACAACTCAAGTAAGGTTTTTCTGTCTTCCTCCTGAGGCTGATAAGAGCTGTGCAGCTGAACTAGTAACCAGAAAAACTGCTCCCCATAGGGTGGGTCTCCTCCTCCACCCCCGCTCACTGGAGAGGCAAGCAAAATCTATGTGAATGGAAAGCCTCAGGTACAGGGAGAGAAAGTTTGTCTTGGAGTTTGAGACCCCCCCTCCCACCCCTGCTTTTTTTTTTTTTAAGTGGGATAATACCATGGGGCATTAATCTCTGGAGGAGACTTACCAGGAACAGGGTTCTGGTATCTACTGGCCAAATGGGCCTGGCTCCCTCTGTTTTGTAACTGTAGTGTCTCAGCATAGTGGTATAGCTGAGCCTGGATGATCAGGCTACACTCATAGGCCTGGGCCTGGCCCCTTTTTTGCTGTTTCACAGCTATTGCATTTCAGGCTAGCTGCATGGCTGAACCCCAGCCACATGTTTGACCAGCAGATTTGGGCCAAGGTGAAGCTTGGCATGGTTTGAGCTAGGGTGAGACCTGGCACTTCTTGTTGTTGATCCAGGCCTCAATGCTATATAGGACTGCCCGGCATTTCTGCACGGTTCAGACCCATTGAAATAAACCTGGGCCTCCTTTTCTCCCTTTTTTGTAGTCTATGTCACAACCAAGTGGTGTGGCTGGGCACTAGTTGTAGTTCAGGCCCAACCCAAGACTTGACCTTTCCTTTGAGTTTTTTGCTGTTTTCTTCCCAGCAGAGCTGAGATTGGCACTTGAAATGTTGAGGTGCGGTATGCTGATGAAAACCACAGTTAACCTCTCAAAGCCATCATATGTAAGTGGAGATCAGTGCTCTACCAATTCTCCAGGAACGATGGATCCCCTTGCAACACAGAAGGACCCACGCTCCTGAGCACTGATCTCAGGGGACAGCTCCTAGGACTCTCTGGTGTGGGCCCCCCCACTCTCCAGCCCATTGCGGAAGGCCAGTTATAGGGGTATAGGCCCCTGGAACTACCTGTTGGGAGCCCCAGACACCAAGCCCCAGACTTCCTGGTTACAGGTGAAATCTCTGCCAAGAAGGTGCCACCTATGGATTTCACTTTGTAGTTAATAGTGTTTTAAAATTATATTCAGTGTTTTCTTTTTTGTTGTTGTTTTTGTTTTTTATTCTCTGTACTAAATTTGGGGTTTTGTGATTGCACTGCTTGTGACGAGGGGGTTTTGTTTATATGGGATGCCCCAGCAAATTTAGTGCTCCCAAATTTCTGGGTGGGGGTTTGAGCCACTGATATAATTTATGGGGTAGCCTGAAATGTGAAACTGGCCCTTTTTGCTGCTGACTGGTACCTGGCAGAAGGTTACACATTCTTCTTTATGTCACTACTGTATTCTATGGCTACGTGTTCTATTGATTTTTTCTTTTCACTGCTTTTAGTTATACAGTTACCTTTTAATATAAAGTTAAAATGTGTGTTTAAAGCTTACTGCCCCCATGTTTGACAGATCACATTACCTGATCCCAAGACATTAAAAGAAATAAAACAAAAAATACTCTCTATGTTTTGTAATAGAAGATAGAGACCTATTCTTGCTAAGCATATACACAATGGTTATTGCTATACAAAGAACATTTGGCCTAAGTTCTTTAGGTCTTTAAACCAAGAAAAAAATGCAAGGCCAGATACAATTTTTTATTTAGTTTTTAATATTTTGGTCCAGCTCCTGCAGTTAGTTGGTATACAGTAAATACTGATAATTTAGTTGTAAAATTAACAACATACTCTTTTTCAGCCTTTCTCTAGGGCCAGATTCTTCAACCTTTACTCATGTGAATAGACTCATATAGCATATAGCTCCACTGAGTTATGGGAGCATTCAGATGAGTAAGGAATGCTTGGGGGAGTGAGAGTTTTCAGGATCCATTCCATAAATAGCAAAGCAAAAGAAAATAAGGTAATTCATGCAGAGCTAGTGATATATATCCATGGCTACTCACAAAGTTTCCTCTAGTGTTACATTTGTATTCATATATGTCAAAAATGCAATGTTATTTCTTTTTAAAATAAATTGGAAGCACAAGTCTGTGGTGTATGATTATTTTATTAACTGATAAATCAGCTAGGGCTCTCAAGGGCATGCAGAAAACGTATTTATTTAATTTACAAATAAACCCATCCTTTGTTAGAAATATGCATTATGCTAACTCATTCTGATACTTAGACATGGTTAAGTATTTTCTCAAGAGGTGAACAAAAAAACCTGACTTGTTCATTTTTGTTCCTCCCTGCCCAAACTAAGGGCATGCACAATATAAACACACCCATTAATGTAAGAAAGTATTCATAGAAGCGGTGCTTTTCACAATTGTATGGCTAATATTTTCAAATGCTGTATCCTAGCTTTAGGCACTGAGATATGACATTAAGGTTGCAAAAGACTCTTAGGAGCCCCAAGATAAGGCCATCAATGAGTTCAACCTAGGCAGATTTCTGCACCCATTTAGAGTTTCATTTCTTTCAAATTAAAACCCCAAATTAGAACATTTAAACTGTATGTAACAGTGTTATATAGAGCGAAGTCAATCTTAAGTGTCCAACAAAACACACTATTTACTAGAGATGATCTAACAAAAATGGTGTAGAGCTGCACTTGGTGTATTTGAGGATATTTGAAATAGATTGGAAAAATAAACCATGTCAGAATTCAAGCCTGTGAAAGGGCATCTCCTTTGGTTGGCAGGTTATCTAATAATTGACTACACTATTGTATGTGTTTTCACAATAATATGATACAAGCTTCTTGCTTGCCGCATGGGGTGGGAGTAGTGTAAGAATCTGAATAAAAATAGGATCCAATGAAAGTTTTGTTTCAATGACAAACCACATGCTCTTATGGAAGCTGTAAGAGTTGAGAGCTACTTAGTGAGAGCATTCTTATGTCTTTAAAACACTCATAAAAGAGGGTTATTTCATAATTATCCATTATGGAGAGAAAAAAAAAACCTTGCACAATTATGGAATAACTTTCTTTCTATCTTCTCTTAGCTGTAGAATCCTACTATAACTGTGTGTTACATTGAATTATTTCCTATTTAAAATAGATGAAAATGCCAGTCTTCTTTTTAGTCTCTTCCTGAGTACCCCAATTTAACAAATGTGAGCTATATTCCCCAGTACTGCCTGCAACGTACACCATTTCTCTATTTACACTGCCATATATTGACTGTATCTGTGCATGAATGGAGGACTAAATCAAATTGTTCAGGATCAGCTACAGTTGTCTCTTCATCAATTACAACAATTCTAAAATGGGTACTGGCTGCATTCTAACACCACACAGATATTTGGGCTTCTACATTTATGGCAAAGCAGAGTTCAAGTGGGAAAGATGGAGTCTGTTTTAGGGATATGAAAGCTTTCTATTGAGATGGGACTACTAGAACCCTACAAAGCAAAATTCAGCAAATTCACAAACTTCTGCCAGATGTAAAGAATAATGTTCAAAGAAAGAAAATGTAGGACACTCATTCTGGAATGATGTTTAGTATGATCCTAAAACATCTTACGCATGCAAGTCACCTTACTGATGTGAATATCTTTATTAAAACTGATAGGAAGACTAGTTAAGCTTTGATTCTTTCCTACCACCTTTTGTTCAAATTGAGTAGCACATCATATACAGAAACACATTAATTTCATAGTGGCTACCTGCAGAGTAAGATAATGATCAATCTCAATAATATTTTTAATTAACTCCATAACAATAACAATGCTACAGAACATATTTTTGTCCCATTTGGACATAATGTACATTTACCAATTTGAATATGAAATGTATATGAACAGTTAAACTGGAAAGGATTACATTAATATAAATTATAT
>JAGPOW010001296.1:96353817-96373169 GCA_030014935.1 Caiman crocodilus
TTATGGACAAAAGTTTCATTTGTTCTGATATTTACCTCAAGTCTTTCACCCATCCCTGTTCTGAGGCATTCCAGTTTAAGGAGTGAAAAAAAAATAAATGCAGGGGAAAGAAAAAGGAAAATCTCTTCATAAGTAATGTACATACCACTCTAAAACAGGACCAAATGTTCATCAGGAATATGAATAAAATGGCATTCTGTGATGATGCTTTGAAATTGTACAAGATTTAGTATGGTATAGACATGTGCTTTATTAGGTGAAATTCTGTAAGGTGAGTTTTATAAAGTAAGTTTCCAGTCTGTTTTTTCAGCTGGATAATCTATCACATTCAGCTTTTCCCACTTCAACCAGCGCTTGTTATAACTTCTCCTTTTGTGCCCAAGTGTTAATATGATGGACAGTATTTGCTGATTCAAGCTTATCTAAGCTTTTAAGAGGAAAATCTTGGATAAGCTCAACTTGTTTGAGCCAACAAACATTGCAACTGTTTTTATCTGCTAATTTTGATTTTTTTCTGTTGTCTAAAATGTGAGATATACAGTAATAGACAAACAAAAATAGTTCATGGAACTTGGGTGAGGGTGAATAAGGCCTCCAATGAACTTCTTTTGAACAGTTCCAATTAATTTAAAAATAATCTGTCTTGCTCCCAATCATACTATGGGTCTAAACTAAGTTGGAAAGGGTGCTGTATCCCAAGGTCCAAGAAAACTGTTCACTGAAGGGCTGGGCAGCTTTTACACTGCTACAGATATATGGTTACATAGCTAAGGTATGGTACTAGAAGCTCTAAGATGTGTGCTGTACTTCTGTAATTCATAGAAAATTCCTATTTCTTGGGACCTTGGGAAAGTCACTTAACATCTCTTCCTCTTATCTGTTTATAAAGTGGGGATAATTGCCCTTTATTTACTTCCTGAATTACTTATACTGAATAATCTGTGGACAATATGCACGAGCTGTGAAGGGAGGTCAGTGTTTTCATTTTAGCCAGAGCATGATTTTTATATTGGAAACCCAGTCACTATAGAAAAGAGATATAATGAACAGAAAATAACCTTTTTATGAAGGGCAGATTCTGTTGGGAACCTCCACTGGCCTAGATAAAATGTTACTGAACAGGTTGGCGCCTTAGAAAATATCCTCTGTGGGTAATAAAGTGCCATAGGGGGAGGGTAGGAAAATGCGACAGAATCAGATTGCTGTATATGGAGACAGGGAGGCTTTCTGGATTGTTGAAAGAAAAAAAAAAGCAAATTAAAATTGCATTTAAAAGGCTTTGAAGTTTTAAATTTGAAGTTATTGTGCATGGAAAGGAGGTCCATTTTCCCCATGGACTTTAGTTAAGTGCCTGCCACAGGGGTGGAGTGGGTGACAAGAAAAGAAAAAGTGCTAAAAACCTATTGGAAACTATTTCTTTTTTTTGTCTTAAGAGATTTCTCAGCTTCATAAACATTTCTAGTTTCATCTGCACCACACGTTTGAACACCAGTGTATAAAGAACACAGCAAATAGAATAGCAGTGGTTGTGTAATGCAGCCTATATTTTACTGGCAAAGAACAGTGCATCCTTCACATTCCCTTCAGTGATGATACACAGTCAGTCCTCATTCTTGGGAGAGAGCAAAGATGAAAGCAATAGACAATCTCATCTATCTGTGCTATCAGAGCTGAGCAAATCATTTGCAATGAATAATTTATTTTTAAAATGTCACTTTTGGTCTGTTCCTGAATTGTCCAAGAACAGTTTGTGAAATTCTTCCATGAGTTCATTAGCCAAGCATTACTAAAATGGATAGAATAATAAAAAATGGAGTGGGAAGAGAATTCAGGAGGTCATCTTGTCCAACCCCCAGTTGAAGGCAAGATTATCTATGTCTAAATTACCCCAGATGGATGTTTGTCTAACCCACACTTACAAACAAATAAACACACAGTAAAATTACTGTGAAATATACAATTATTAATTCATATAGGGCTAGTTCCTTAGACCCTATTCTATGTTGTTTGTATTGGCACAAAGTGGATGGGTAGCCTGCTATACCTACACTTGGCCTTCTCAGTTTTCTTACCACACTGTGACTCGAAGGGAATATGGATGGAGTGTTCTACACAATGGCATTCTTATGCTGCTGGAAAAGTTTCTGGGACTTGCTCCAGCTGATGCCAGTTAAAGCAGCTCAGATTTTTCTTCAAATTGTATTGGAAACATAGCTGGACTTAGAAATCTGTGGGGCAAACAGGTGCTGAAAAAACATTTGTGTGTGTGCATCCCGCAGACAATAGCTACAACTCAGATTTACTGAAGGCTAACCCAACTTTAAAAAACTTTATTAATCAAATCACTGAGAATTTAAAATTTCAACCATTTGAATTAAAATTTGTTCTTCTAAGCTTTCTTACTGATGCCCTAACAGGGATCAGACACTTATGGGAAATGATGGGGCCACAAGCATCAAACTATAACTGGCTTTTTAACGCGAATACTCAGAAAAATGTTTCCACTATATGGTCAAATTCTGCCTAGTCACCAGTCAATCTACACTATTTAAATAAGGGATGGTTACAAATAAAATCAGTGGAGGGTAAATAAAAGATAAAAATGTATGTGTGTGTGTCTGTGTGTGGGTGGGTGTTAGGGCCCAAGTGGGTGGACTTAGGTGAACAGCCCTAACTACAGAAAGAGGGGCAAAGCCAGAGGGGGCTGAGGCCCCAACAGCCTGGTGCCACAGGGGCACAGTGTAGAAGGGCCAGTAGGCCTGGAGTCATGGAAAATAGGAAACAGAGGGCTGTGAGCCCAAATGGGTTAGAGAGCTAGAACTTCAGCATCAAGCCCTGCTTAGTGGGTTTTGACTGACAGGCCTAACTAGAGGTGTGGGGGGGGTAAGCCCACAGTGGCTGAGACCCCAACATAAAGAGAAAATTATAAAACATCTGCGAGACATGGGACACATCAAGGTGAGGTTGGAGTGTGCATTTGACCTTTAAGGCAGCAGCACATAATCCTACAGGTGATAAGCCTTAGAGCCTGTCTGGGAACCTTTGGGTCAGCCCCCCTCTTTAAGAACCAAGTGGCATCAAATCCGGTGAGAGAAGAAGGGAAGCTGTTCCCCAGAGGAGGAGGAAAATATAGCAGGACTTGAAGGGTGCCCTACTCACTGGCCTTTAAAAATGCCACTGGAGACAGCACCCTGTTACACAGACATACACACACACACACACACACAGACATATAAAGATGAACCAAGTTATATGATTTGAGTTCATAGCCCAGGGCTTTGGGGTATCCAGACCTATGTCTTGGTTTATCTGTTATAAAAGCTGTCTGCAAACTTGTGAGTTTGAATTCTGAATAATCTCATTGTTCAGTTTTTTCTGATCATAGGCTTTGGTTTGAGCTAATCTCTGGAAAAGTGTATTAACAGTATCCATAGATTGTGTCATACACGAGTCCTCTAAATAGTTAAGTGCCCCTGTCACAATAGATAGAGTGAGCAGCATACCTCACCCCGAGCAACTGCTGCCACCTCTAAATTTGGTCACGTTCCTCCTCATTAGTTATTCTCACCTAGCAGTTCGTTATTGACTACTCTACACCTATATAGGTCCATGCAGCTTCTGCCCAAGGCGGAGAACTCTAAGGAGAGCTCTGAGGAGAAGTCTGAGGAGCTCTCTGAAAACACCTTAGAGACAGTTGGCAGCCTGATCACCCTCCAGCATCTCCCCGTTATCAACCGGCCCAACGTACCCCTTCCTTGCATGCTCGCTGCGTTCAAAAATTGTTGACTCATCGCGTTGCATTACCCGTTACCTGTTATGCTACCTGTTATCTGTTACGTCACTCATTACCTGTTGTCTGTAACCAAGGAATAGTTCATCACCTATGCCAGTGTCAACAGAGGCGTAAGTAAAAATCTCTTAGCAACCATTACACTAACTTAACCTCTCCATCCACTCACCTGCCTGATGATCCGATCTTGTTTACTGGACCCTTCTGGACCATTTCTATCAGGTCCCAGAACATAGCATCATGAACAGGATCAAAACGCAACGTGGTGGAGACAAATCTGATTAGGTGCTTCCCCCGGCGCACCGGGGAGCGCTGCGTGGATAACACAGATGAACTCTGGGCACACATAGCCTACCATCGGGCGGTAAGAGGGGAAGGAGAGAACCTCCTTGGGGGATACTTCTCGGTAAGGGGAGAATGGCTGATCATGAAGGAGTGGAAAGTGAGCATGTCCTGTGAGGCATTCGGCTGCGTGATGGCCAGCAACCGGATTCACTTTAGGCCTGTAGACACAGTATCGTCCCTGTCCCTAGCAGAGGTGAAGGTGAAGGTCACGAACTCCTAGGCCAGCTCCGGGAAGGCCTAGAAACTGAGGGCCACCACGCAGAAAAGTGGGGGGGTGACAAAATGGAATAAAGGAAAGATGATAAACGTGTTATTCCATGTGGTAACATGTTTACTACAGGAAAACGCCAACCTAGAGGCACAGTTGCGCACAGTGGGCATGGAGTCACTGGACCAGGTGGCGTGGGGCTCCGAGCTGTTGCTAGAAAATGGCGCCAATGAAAATGAGAAAGGGCGTGAAAAAGTGGAACCGCCCCAAGGGGTACGGTTGGCCGTGTCACCACCCTCAGCCCAAACCCCTGAAAAAGGCACCAAGGAGGAAAAAGTGCGTGAAAAAATGGGAGCCACCCAAGGGGAGTGGCCAGCCACGTCCCTGTCCCTGGCCCCACCCCCTAATGTAACGCCAGAAAAGGAACTGCCCCCTTATGAGGGAGAAAAATTGTATCCAGTGCTCCCGCCTGATGCGGTACGCCCCTCCCTGACTGCAGCTCACCCGATAGCATTAGTAAAACATGTTACAGATGCACAAGGCACCACCCACACTACTACCACCTATCGCACGCGTACCCGGCAAGAGACACAAGAGCTGTGTCAAGACTCAGAAGTGAAACCTGAAGAAACCCTGGCCATGTGGCTGGGATGTTTGATTGTAGAATTCGGGTCTGACATACTAGACTTAGAAGAAACAAGTGCCTTGACCCAACAAGTGGCGTGGAGTGGAGGACATGCCACCAATCTGAATGTAATCATGACTAACGTTCACTGGCCCATTCCAGTCCCGGTGTTTGTGGTGGGACAAGTGACCCATAAATCCCACATCTGGCATGAGGGTTGCCTGCAGAAGGCCAACGCGGAACAACTGCTATTGACTATTATCAGAGTGTCGTACCTTTCGTGGAATCCAAGGGTACACCAAGTGGGACTGACACGGGCCCAACACACCAGCTGCCCCAACACAACCCCAACACAACTTGAGGTACATTGAGTTATTTAAATTCTAAACAATATTGGGTCCATCCAACTGTTTGCCACACCCAGTCTATGTTTATGCAGCTTCCTTTAGCAGGTCTGTGGAGGGAATAGGCAGGTGCAGGGGGGGTTGGCATGTCTGCAGAGGGTGGAGGTGGCATTGGTGGTCTGTGAGAGGGCTGTCCATCTGGAAGGGTAGGAGGAGTCAGGAGGCTAAAAATAGCTCAGTTAAGGTTGCAGGGTAAAAAGAGCACTGTTCCAGGTTTGGAATGAGTGTCTGGGCTTTCCCAGCCCCAGGGCTGTGCTCTGAATGCATACAAGAGTTTGATAGATACGGTTAACCCTCCTCAGGTTAACTAATCTAGACTGGGCCCACCTTTTTGGGGGGTGATATAAACCTCCCTAAATACCAGAACAAATGGGCACTTAGATTGACTTAACACTAATTAGGTTGATCTAAATGTAACTGCTGTATGTAGCATAATATTTTGACCCACTTTACATACCATCTCACAGCTCAAGATATCAACATGTTTTTAATCCTCTTTAAACCTCTAGCTTAATTTGAAGGCCAATGACATTAATCAGAGTATTTCCATTGGATTTAGTGGACTCTGGACCATGCCCTACGTAGGTAGCATTTTTTATTATTTTTATTAATATTGCTACATTAATAGAGAAATAGAGACTCAAAGAAATTAAATGATTCAAGAAAAGCTGATAACCAGTGGAAGAGAGACAACATACCTTGGTTAGTCTTATGCCTACCTGTTTAACCCACATACTAGAATTTCTCACATGAATTATACATCCAAAGTTCATTTGGCTCTATTTCTGGCACAAAGTACCTTTCTCTTGAGAAGTTAATGATGCACTTTGCAATGTAGGTCTGTTTGACCCAGCCTTTGTAATAAAATATGGTAGAAATGCTCAAAAACCAATTTACCAGCAAGTAAATCAGAAAGAACTGCAAAGCAATTTCTCAAAGATACTGTTTCCTAAGAAATAATAACTATTTGTGTAAATTATCCATATTTAACATTTATAAGACATACAGGAATGGATTATTTGTATTGAGTTACCATAATCTGCCATAATAATTGTTTTTTGGGAGAAATAAAGCTAATTGTAATCACATGATTACCTTCATTCCAAGCAAAGAATTTTAATTACATTTGGAGAATGTATTATTACATTATTACAACTGTACAATATTAATTCCAATCACATTACATTTAAGAATTCTTGTTCCATTTGGAAAATGTAGCAACAGATTCTAACAATGGATATCTTTAAAAAGTTATATTGCACTTAGAATGGGGAAGAGGAGTTATCTAGAAATTTTCCTGCCAAAAATATCAATTTGCCAAAATTGAAATGTCGCATAGTAATATTTTAAGGCTGACTAAGCTCTCAGTGTGTAACCTGGGGAAGTTTAAGCTTTAAAGTCACTTGGATTCCAACTAAGGAATCCAGGTTCCCACATTTCCTACTCCATAGGAGCCTGCCTTTTGGCAGGCCTTGTGGCGTGCGGTGCAGAAATGGCTCCTAGGGCTTCTTACTTCCTGGTTCCTCAGCATTCTGTCTAGCAGGCTGACACAGAACTATTATAGTTCCTAGAGATCCCAAGCTCCCAGGGAGCCTTAGAGCTCATGGGGCCTATTTAAATTCATAAACAAAATATTACAGAAATTTTGCATTCCAGAAGAAGAAATTGGCACTTTGACTTTTCTTCCTAATTTGTGTTGCAACTTTTTAAAAAAAATCTAAAGATTGTTGTTCATGGAAATTAAATTCAGATTCCTAGGCAGCTCAAGTTGCCAGCAGCTTCTATTTCTTTGAAGCTTGCTAATTTGAAAACAGGGTCAATCTTCTTTGGGAACTCTTGTCCTCCACAAGCTGTTCTTTTGATGGTGGCAACCTCATGGTGGCAAGACTCACCAAGGTCTTATCTAAAGCCAGGATGCATAAAGGGATTTATGTGGCCTCATATTTTTTGTCAGAATTCACATGCCTTTTCTGTAATGTGACACACTCTAATCATCTTTTTGTGAGTTTTATGTGGCTTTCTTTTAATATGCTTCAGTGTAACTCCACCTGTTGTTGAAGCTGGTCAATGGGTAGCCAAGAGTGCAAGATTCATGGAGTCAAAAGGAAAGCAAATAAAAAGAAATCTAACTCTGGACTGCAGTGAGATGGGCAGGCTCTTGGGCCCTGGGTTCTAGATCTTTGATCCCAATGCTGTTATTTTTTTTTCAATAACTATTTAATACAAAATCCAGTTCCCAGAATCTGCAGCAGAAGCCAGAACCCAGGCCTCACCTTTTCCCAGCTGGAGTCCCCAACTCACTGTGCTCTTGTCAGGATCCTTATCACCTGTACTCTTTCTGGTCTCAGGACTATTGCATTCTTCAGTGCTCACTGGTCCAGCTTCAACAGAAGGGATAGAGAATGCTTTCAGCCCTGCCTAACCTAGGGCTGGTGGTTACAATACTTGTAAGTAGCAGATGTGGGTTTATACCCCCTCAGGCTGATTAAGGCCAAGGATACAGGTCTCCCACTTTCTAGGCAGATTCCCTAACTACTAGGCTGCTGCACAAACTGTGATTCCTTCAACTGTGATCCAAAATGCCCATGAATTTGAGCAGGGGATTCAGGTTGTGAATCCCACATTAACAAAATGACTCGTTCAAGATGGCAGGATGTAACATAAATGTTGCATTAATCCATGACAGCGGTAGGATTTCAGACACTCCTTCCTGTTTGCACTTTCCTTTGCACTTCCTTTTGGCTGAACTATGGATCCTCCTGCTTGTCATGAAACCTGACCATGAAGTCCTTATTTATCTCCTTTCAATACAGAGAGATCTAAGATATAAAACTCATTTTTGAAAGTTCTACATATGGGCACGCGTGCCTAAATTTTAAGTGAGATACTTTGTCACAAAACTAGGTTCCCTTTTGCATTATGTAAAATGCACAGTTTGAGCCTAAGACTCTATCAGTGGCATCTCTATCATCTCTATCAGTGGTAGAAATACCAGGGGAGAAGTGTAGAGAGGGCTTCTGTGTATGTCATTTTCCCTGCTCATTGGTAGCCACAAGGGTATTGTCTACCTGGCATTACCACAATTACTACCACTATGTTAGGAACAGTGGGAAATTGCTTGAAAAAATAATGTTGGCCCACAAACATGCAGTCAGACCTATAATTAATTGCATTGGTTTCAGTGAGGATCTGTACAGAAACAAGAGTAGCATGCCTGAATGGTTTTGACTTCAGGATTGAGAGTGAATATAAATACAGCCTACTATTTTTGCTGCATTTTGCATTAAAAAGACTTAAAGCAACAAATTCTCAGATAGGTTTTGTGGACATTGGCAGAAATACGACCTGAATTCATCACTGGTGCTACAACAGCTCAGGCAAGATAAGACATTTTTTTCAAGACTTTAACATCACCCGTGTTATATCTACATTACAGTGTATATCCACTTTTGTGTGCAGGTGAACCATGCCTATAGCATGGCCCTACCATTACTACTAAGGATGGAACTGAAGTAAGGACCCTGTCTTTTGTTTCTTCCCTACTAGGGTAGGTACAACCATGGCATTATTTCTGTTAATAAGACTGACTACACTTAATTTAAAAAGGTACCTAACAGTGGGAGGTAGCGGGGGAATGAGAGCTTTTAAAAATCAAAATGAAGAAATTAAACTAATCAGTTAATCAATCAGAGCTCTTCTGTGGATTTTTCTATTTTGCCTAGGTCAAACAAGTACTGTTTACATTTTTCCAAGTCTCCCAATTACTACGGTGTTGAAGAATCACTTCAACCTTCAAGTACTGAAGTCATTTCAGCTTGGCTAGAACTACTAGAAGCACACTAAGTTTTGTTCTGCTAAAATGGATTTCATTCTCAGCAATAGTGTTGGGAAAGAATAAATTTGGTGCAACTACAAAAATATACCTCTAAGATAAAATCTAGACATCTCACTCTCCATCTGGTTATTTATACTATGTTTATTGCCGGGGTATCCGGTTATGTTCCAATATTCCCAAAGTTCAGTTTACAAATACCAAGTTAATAAGAAGTAGACCTAACCAGAACATAAACCCTAGGCAGGTCTACATGAGACACTTAATGCACAAAAGAATAATTTTACTGTGCATTAGCGTGGATGCCAAAAACCTTCCTAATGTGCTAATACACAGTAGAATTACTTTACTGTGCATTAGCATCACATAAAAAGTGTTCATCTATGCTAATACGCAGTAGCATTGATTATCGTACATTAAGTTAGAACCTGTCATTACAGGCACTACATTTAATGCACCATGATTACAGCACATTAATGAACATGTAGATGTGCTGAGGCCTGTCTTTTACACAGCTGGTCAGAAATCAGAAACAAAATAGTGTTTTTCTTCTGTTTCCAAAATTGATTTTGCCCTGTTTTGTATTGTTTTTTAATAAAAAAGGTTGAGACCAGCAGCTTGGCGAGCTCAAAAAGATGTAAGTGCTGCACAGATTTCAATTCAAATATGATTTTGAAATATCATATTTTGTCATGTCCTCCAAATAGGAAAATGAATAAATGAAAAAAAATTAAGACAATCATAGGGCGAGGTGTTATGTTCACGTGAGTTTAAAACACAGCATAAAGACTAACTGTATATCTACTTACACATCTATATATTTATTGGATTAGAGAAATATTAGGTAACAATAGATGAATCTAATTGAAATGTGTATGAATGGTATGTACTATGCACAATCACTTCTTTCTGCAACTAATTTAGAATTCAACAGAATAATATGAAGTCTTTTACTACTTAATTAAACTTTTGTAATGCCTGTTTTACCAA
Organism: Caiman crocodilus; assembly: GCA_030014935.1. Taxonomy (NCBI): domain Eukaryota; kingdom Metazoa; phylum Chordata; order Crocodylia; family Alligatoridae; genus Caiman; species Caiman crocodilus. The sequence continues at coordinate 96,364,012 of JAGPOW010001296.1, forward strand.
GATGAATAAAATGCATAAATTGTATGAAGTGACATCTAATGCACACAAAAAAGAGAAATGTAAAAAATCAGAACAGTGGGTACATTAAACTGATTCTTAATAATTGAAACCAATTTAATCATTTGAGATTATTTTATTCTAGCTGACGTAATACTGTAGCAGTTTTATTCTAATTATAACCTGTTTCATTTTACTCTGCCTTTCTAGTTAATTATTACAGTCAATTTGTAAAATGACATGGTTCCACATTTGCATAGGTCACTATTAAATAAATGAATAGCTGAAATTACTCTAGCATTGAAGTGTCAACTTTGGTGGAAGTCAAGAGGACTTCAAACGTTCTTCTAACACCCCTTAATGTGTTAATGACCACTATTAAAGTGCAATTAAAAGGCCAGAGAAAAAAATGGATGAAACAGTTAATACAAAAATAGCGGAGACACAATTAAAACACTTCATTTTTTGACTGATAGAAAATAAAGTGATATGCTGAAAGAGGTATAGTATGAATCTATGCCTAGCACATGACAGAACTGACAGTTTAATGATAACAAATCATAGGCTGCCTTTTTGGAGCATTACACGTCAGCTTCACATTAACATGTAGTAAACAAGACAATGTGATGATTTTACCTTGTATTTAAATTGCTACTTATTATGGTACTAAATAATAGCTTTAAATCACTTGGTGTCCAGAGCAGTGATATACTGTGTATGTATGTGAAAGACAGTACTGAAAGATATGTTTAAGTTTTTGTCAACCTAAATAAAGGATATATGTGCATCTTAGCTGTGCAATCTACCACATTTGCTTTTGAAACCTTTCCCTGAATCTGTAACACTGTTATTAAGGCTGTTGGCTCACCAGAAGAACAAGTAATGATGCTCTGTTCTCAGCTGAAAGCAGACCAGATTTCTGGGTATCAGGAGTTGTATGTATAACCTTGTGTAAGTAACCCAATTAATCAAGACTGTGCAAGAACTATCTTCTTAAGCATCGCTACCTCAGAAGTATGCTTTAGTGTGAGATGAAAAAAGTAACACAGGGATAATGCATTTGATTCTGAAAAACTAAAATATCTTCAATATGAAAATCAGCATTATATTTGAGAATTTAAACACATAGGTCAGGAAATTGAGAATTATGGTTCCCATAGGAATTGTAATTCAACCTCTATGTGCACGTATAGTATTTTCTATTACTGCTAAGTTTTAATCATTCATATAATGTACATCTCTGCAATCTGGTTGAGTTATGTTTGCTGTGGGAAATATAACTCTGAATTTCCCCATTTCTTCATTTAAATTCTCATCTATAATGTTATGCTAGTGTTGTGGGCCAAATTCTGTTATACCATAGCATCTCCTCTGACTTAAATGACTTCACTGAACTAAACAAAGTTACTTTGGATTAAATTCAGTGTTACTTAGGATACTATAAGCAGTGATCTTAAAAGCCTACTTGTAATAGCGTTTCTACTGGTGTAAATCAGCAGTCACTCCTTAGGTAAATAGGCCTGATTTCCAATTGAACTCCTCCTTGTGTGGTTATTTCTAATGTGTAGAGTGGATAAACACAACCCCAAATCATAATCCATGTTACACAGGTGTAAGTGAATACACAGTTTTAAGGCCAGAGAGATTCAGAGGAGTTTCTCAGTGTAAATACCATAGGTGTGCAAAAAAAATGAGGTTGACCTATGTTTATTTCGCTGAACACACTCTATCATTCTACATTCAAACATGGGGGAATATTCAAATAACCAGTTGCATGTTTCTATCTGGGGACAGACTTAAAATCTGTACAGACCAGAATTTTGTAAGTATGTAAGCAAAAAATCATGCAGATAGTGTACCAATAGTATTTTTAGATGCGTGGGGCTAGGTACAGATATTCAAAAAGCCTGAAACAGAATTGCTTTAAGTTACACAGTTTTCTGTAAGTGGCATAGTTTATATCAGTAGCAAACAGAACACGTGTTCACCTTTTGATGGAGGAGTACAAACATTAGACTAGGTTCCACCATTTTTAGACCAGGCTGGTTTATGTGTGCCGATCTTCTGTTCTGTTATGGGTATGTTCTGTTTTTCGATAGCTTATCAAAAGTGTAATGTACCTGGCCTAAGTGCTCTTCCAAAGCTGCTAGTTCACAAATTGAAGGAAAATATGTACATAATCAGTAAAATAATTCAAATAAATACTACTGTTTATTTCAAGGTGGGCATCTTCAGCTTATAAGTGCATAAGCCTGTTTGTGTCTAGATTAATGCAGCTTGGTATGTTGTTAAAACTGAGTGGATATTTACATAGTATGTGTCTACAACACTTGATTTTCAAATACTTATAACTTTTTCTATTTTTAAAACTACATTTCTTTGAACATATCTAATACTCTCACCCTTGTTTATTTATATTAAATTCTAGTAACTATTATTTGGAAGAAAAACATACAGAAAAACAAACAAGCAAGAGACTCTGTCACATTCAGAAAACTCAAAAGTAGTAAAAAATAAAATTACCTGACTTCCTTTACAACAGTAACTTACCTTTGGAATGAGACATATTTGCTCTTTTTGATGGAAAATAGGTCTGTGTAGGCACTCCTACACATTGCCCTACAGCCACATTGTTACTATGTCATGTTTTAGTACTTCCAAACGATACTATGCCGTGCTTTAGTACTACACTGTACATGCGGCACACTGTTATTTTTAGAACCTACTTTGCAGTAGTGGCACACAATAAAGGGGTTGCAAATTAGCTGCTGGTCATGTGTATACGCCTATGGATGCTACACTGCCATACCACAGTGTTTCCCAACTCCTGGGCTGTAGCAAACCTCCAAACCGGAAGTGACTGCGGACTGGCAAACTGCAGACTCGAAGTGACTGACATACTGTGGATGGACAGCCAGCCCGCAGTATGCCAGTCACTGCTGATCCATTTGCTGGTCCACAGTCACTTCTGATCTGTGCCCCTGCCATAACATGTCACTTGCAGCACCACAGCTCCCTGTAAGTAGTTTCAGTGGAAGTCAGCAAAGGTTCAAGTACAGTTTTAATTGGAAATACCCTCCAAGTTCATGCAAGTACATCATCCTGCTCTGTCCTATGCTAGCCTTATAGCTGCAGTACTCAGTATCCTCTTGTTACACCAGTCATGGGAACTATTTATTTTCCTATTACATTTTACTGTTTATTTTCCTATTTCTTTACCCGTATTGAAAACTGCCCATTTGCTCATTTGCTGCTTCCCTCCAGGACAACAGGATGGCTGTGCTCCTCCCCAGTTTCGAGATGTTGCCGCAATCAGCCACTGCTTCTCAGTTCCAAGTAGCTCTGCTTTGTGGGGTGCTACATATGTGTTGAGAGAAAGTAATAGGCAAAGAATCCACAAACATGCATCCTGATGAGCAAAGGTGGCAGAGGGGGCTCTGAATTTCCATGTTAAAAAAAAACAAAATAAAATGCCAAAATATATAGGTATTTATAATGCGTTTTATTATAATGACGAAGGTACTGGTAGGCGTCCAAATTACTTTAAAATTGTAAATATATCAATAAAATGTTGTGTTAAATTGATAGCTATATGCATAGTAGCATTCCATTTTAATCATGGAAAAACATGGATTTGAGGATTTTAAATCAGAGAATTTGGGATTTTTATCAGAGAATTAGCAATTTTTAAACAGAGAAAACCAGGATACCTGATTATTAATAACTTTTAGTACTGAGGAACTTGGTAAATCCAGAAGATTCTGAAGCAATTAAGAATTAAGTATTAAGGGGCACTATAAACCCCTTCTAGACTGTAAAACCATAAGCTTCAGATGGAAGTTGAAAGTTCCTGCTTATACAGTTACTATATAGTGACATGTTTCAAGTTCACTTACACTGATTTGGACAAGTACTAGTTGCACAGACTAAGAGAATGCACCAAATAAGATCACAGGAGCACAAATACTAGTATCTACTTTACAGTTAATGTTTTGTCATTAATTAAATGCATCAGTTACCCTAAAACCTGTCTCAGTCATCACCAGGAATCCTGGTTTTCCATGATAAAAAAAATAGCAAATTCTCTGATAAAAAACCCCCCAAAATCTATGATTAAAATGAAAGACCACTATGTATGTGGTTAGGTGTTAGCTGAATACAATTTTTTATTGATATATATACCATTTTTAGACAATTTAGAAGCCTACCAGTGCCTGCCTCATTGACTATAATAAAATAAATTCTAAATACCTATAAATTTTGGTATTTGATTTTGGGGTTTTTGTCATGGACAGTCAGAGCTCCCCTTGCCCCCTTAGCTCACCAGAATGAAGGTCCAGGCCCCTCACTTGCAAGCCACAGCCTCCCAGCCCTGCTGGTGCCTCTTGCCCCCCACTCACATCCTCCTGCTCCCCTCAGCCCTGCTGAAGGGGCCCCCAGGGCCAGAAGGCCAAGGACCCCCAGGAGGTGGCGGCTGCTGCAGCAAAGTGGAACACAGAGCCTGTGGGGTGGGGGTGGGTGCGGGCTGCCTGCTAGGAGCTCAGGCTCCGCACCCTGGTGTCCTCCCTTGGGGCCTCTGCAGCCCAGCGGGTGTGGCCTGGCACTGCAGGGAACAGCAAGGCTGCACTGGGAAGCTTCTTGCCACTGAGAACTCAGTGCTGCCCTGGTGAAGCGTTCCCTGGCTGCACTTCTGCAGTGGCATGGGGTTGTGCCCTTTGCTGCTGCCATGTAGGCAGCGGATGCCTCGCCAGGGCAGCATGGAGCTCACAGTGGCAGTGAGCTTCCTGCACAGCCCTGCTATTCCTTGCAGCTCTAGGTTGCACCTGCTGGGCTGTGGAACCCCCAGGGGAAAGCAGCAGGGTAAGGAGCCCAATCCATCAGTGGGCAGTATGTCTCACCCTCACCCTGTGCACAGATCTGGGGGACACCGATCCCCTCTGGGACTGCACGTAGTGCCAGGGAGCTGGAACTACTCCCCCAACCCCTGGATGAGCCACTCACCCGTGGCCTTATCTCATTCCCTGCTGGGGCTCTGCAGCCGTTCATCGTGGCCCCAGGTGCCAAGCCCCACACATCACACAGCTGGGAGCAGCCCCGGCCCCAGAGCTGCCCAACTCCCTCCCTCTTTGTGGAGGCCTCAATCCCCATCCCCCCACCACTTACCTGCAAGGGCTGCTTTTCAGGCTGCCTGGTGGCCATGTGTATATACATGCACATGGCACTCCCTGCTTGACTGCCCTCCTGCCACTCCCACCCAGCTCCTCGCAGGCTGGAACTCTGCCAGCCTGCAGAGAGCTTTTTTCAAAACTACAAAATTCATGGCTTTCTCCATTAAAATGAGAAATCCATGTTTTCCTCAGTTAAGGGGGGAAATCTGTGTTTTTCTATGTTTTCTGGTAGGAAATGTAAAACCTGGATCCCTGGTCATCACAGGCACACTTACATTCAGAGTCTAAGAACTTGAACTAGCTCCATTTGAGTCAAAGCAAGGGTTACTCACAATTAGTGGTACTGGTGCTGACCAGGTTTGCTCATACCTAGACACGTAGTACATCAACTGAAGGCACTTGCCAAAATGGCACCATTTTCTCTTGTAAACAAGATCTTAGTGAAAAGGTGAAGCAAGTGTGGATTAAAGCACAGAGGTTAAGATAAAGAGGTATCAAGGAGAAGGAGAAGGGAGTACAGAATCATAAGAAAACCAAAAAAAAATGTGGTAGGTCTTGTTGAGTAGAACAAAGCACAAAGGAAAGCCCTTGAACAGAAAGCAGATGTAAAAGAAAGTACAGTAAGGGGAATGCAGAAAGAAATACAAAGAAATGAGAGGGCATTAAATGTAACATGGCTTAGCTTTTCCATCCAAAACTGTACTTCCATATATAGTCTTACACACAGAAAATAGTTAATTTCAACAATATCATAATTAACTTGCAAGAGTTTATATATTTAAACTGATCATTTTTAAAATTCATTTTATAAAATGTGATAATGTAATATTGTCAGGTATGCTCAAATGACACTTCAGTTCCAGAAAGGAAGTTCTGAAATTTGAAAAAAATAACAATAATGTAGATCTAAGTTGGCTTCTTACACTTATTTAAAAACACTATGCTAGTGTCTGTTATTTTTGTCTGCTTAATTTTCTAAAGAGACTAGTTTTAAAAAAATCCATAATTGCTTTGGAATATTTTTAGGATGACTTCCTTGGTCATATCATAAAAGAGGAACTTCATGCTGAACCAAATATATATATATATTTAATTATAAAGTTGAGAAAAATTTAGATCTATTTAAAGCAGGGATGACAGTTGTTGAGCATTGTGATGTATCATCTTGACATGAACTGAATGAGGTAGATTAGTGACTGACACTAGCAATGTCAGAATTTACATTGCAGCACACACAAACTCCATGGAAATATACTATTAGCACTCACAGTAAGCAGTGATGAGTAATGAGATAAAAATTGACAATGTCAATAGTCATAAGTCCTCACAGTCAAGAATAATGAACTATACTATGTATGTGTATATCATTGTGTGTGTGTATCTATCAACTGATTTAAAATATATCTATAGTATCTTTAATTACAGCTAAATTACGTAAAGCAACAAGCACTGTTTTAAATCAGTGGTCACCAACCAGCACATCTCAAACCACCAGTAGAACCCAGGGCCTCTTGCGGTAGATCTCGGAGCCTCTTGGATTCAATCCAAGGCTGGGGTGGGGGGTTGAGTGCCCAGTCAGCAGGTCAGTCCAAAGGGGAGAGAAGTGGCAGGGGATAGATCAAGGCCCCTGCGGTGAGGGACAGTGCTGCAGAGGCAGGAGCAGGGGTAAGTTGAATGGGGCCCCAGCCAGGTGGGACTTACTTGCTGGGGAGGTGCGTCCCCAAATATTTTTTCCACCTCTGCCTTGATCTGCCCCCCCCACACCCTTCCCTCCCCACAGACTTACCTGCTGGGTGCGGGGTGGTGGCGGCAGCGCATGGTAGATCTTGGGTTGCTTTTAAATGCCAAAGATGATCTGGTTAAAAAGGTCGGAGACCACTATTTTAAATGATAAGTAAGAAAACTGATTTTGGTGGAACTTAATACCTAGGAGACATAGTATACTCCTCTACATATTATTCAGGGTGTGTTAGGCCTACAGTTGGATTTGTCCCTATCACCTAGTGCTTCTAAATGTTATGTATCTGAAATGTAACCAGTACATCTGATATTCTGCAGGAAATAGGAAAACACCTGATTTTAGTAGGACTACCTGTGCAAGTATTCCTTAGCTTGAATATCATTAGAGAACAAGGCCCACAATACGTTAAATCAAAACTGGCCACATCTACACAAGACACTGACTGTGCAGTTGATACTCCACAGTCAGTTAATACTTGCATATACAAGTGCTAAATGACTGCACAGTAACCGGAGTGACTACGTAGCAGCATCCCCAGACAGTTTTTAGGTAACACTAACTGTGCAGTAACTCATTACTACTGTGCAGTAGTGTCACATCACGTTTCATGCTACGCTTCACGCCAAGTAACAAGCTACTGCAAAATCAGTGTCTCATGTAGACATGGCCAATAATACTTTCTGGCAGTATTTAATGAGTGAGGTGCCACATGACCTAGTGATTAGAAAGGGAGACTGGTTCAGTAGTTGGGTTAACTGATTTCTTTTTCCAGTTGTGACTTACTGTGTGATCTTGGGTGAGCTATTTCAGAAAATATGTACAAAATGCCCACCAATTTCAGGTATCTCCATTTCTTTGTTTGACTGGTAGACTCACCTATTGCTTGATTTTCAGTAGTGTTGAATAGATAAGTAATTAACTTCAGTGGGGACTGAAGACAGAAAAAATATGACTTGGGTATTGCAAGTTAGTTGCTTAAGAACTGTATCTTCAGATGAATAAACGCTTTTGAACATTCTAGTCTTAACTTCTCTTTCTCTGTCAGACTTCTGTCCCACCTCTTGCATGTAAGTCACTTTGACAATCAGGGATTTTAGCAAGAAACTGTTATTTTATCTTCAGGTCTCTGAATCAGAGGTCTGATTATTCATCTCTAGCATACTCAATACTCCCACTTAAATCTATAGCAGGACCCAGGTATTATTGTGGGGACATGTGGGGTGAGCCAGGCTTTTCCAATAAAGTATCAGTGCTTGTTTGAAAAGCACATAGCATACATTGGAGATATCTCCCATCAACAATTAAATAAGAATAGGTAGAAGTTTATTGCTACTAGGACAAAGAAGAAACATTTTAAGGAAATGGAAGTTGTAACAAAATGTCAAGAATATAAAATCTAAATACAATAAATACAAATATAAAAATAAATACAAATAAGAATTAAAAATCTATCTGAATTTTCCACATATAAGAATAGCAACAGAAAGCTCTCATTTAGGTTATATATTGCCCCTTTCAAAAGGGAAATGAAATAACTGGCATCTGCATGTTGTATCTGCTATGATTTTATTTCATTTTACCACTTTTTGTTGCTCAATAAAACACAGTTTCCAAAATGATTTATATATGGGCTTATATTTCAAGTTTTTCTAATGGAGCAATTTAATTTTAAAAGGTAAAATGTTTTTTTTAAACTTACCAATGACATCATTCCCCACATTGGATCAATTATCATTGCACTGAATAAAGTTTAATTGAACCTTTTTAAATATGTGCAGCTGTTGTGCAGTGAAATAGGCAGGTGGATTATCTCTTAATGTTCTGTGGTCTTTGCACATTTTAATGTGTGGCATATATATTTTGTAATAGTCCTTAAGTTCTTAAAAATAAGATAAGCCATACAAGAAAACTTAGATAAGCTTTTATGTAATATTTGCTTCTTACATGGGATGAATTAAGGCCATTAAAATGATGAGTAATTCCACAAAATCTGTTCCTATAGATAGAATGAAGGATGATATTAATATAAAAACTTCTGACTAATTTTAATTTTATTTTTAGGAGTGCCATGTTTTATCTCTCAAACCATCCCTCGTCCACCAATGGCACTGCCAGGGATGAAACTGAACAGAGCAGAGGAGACTGAAGGAGGAGATGAGAAGGCGGAGATCTTCAATGAGTTCTTTGCCTCGGTCTTCCTGAGGGGGGACCGGGACATCCCTCCCATTGGAGGAATGTATACCCCCTCGGAA
>JAGPOW010001296.1:96398858-96406358 GCA_030014935.1 Caiman crocodilus
GTCCCTCAGGGGCCCGACGTTACCCAGGGCTCTCTTCTTGCTCCCCACATACTTGAAAAAGGACTTCCTGTTGTCCTTGATCTTAGTCGCCAGGCGAAGATCCACTCCCGCCTAACAGCCCTCCGACACACCTGAGCACAAGAAGAGTACTCCTCTTTGGAGGCTGCTCCCTCCTTCCAAAGATAGTATGCCTCCCTCTTTTCCCTCAGGGCCCCCTGAGGTTTGACAAGACCTGCCCGTAATGAACCCATGCTGGTTGCCCCTGAGCATAACCTCCCCTGCTGGCCCTTCCTGGACATGTGCCAGGATAATTCTTTTGAAAAGCTTCCCCAGGACCAAGGTAAGACTCATGGGCCTATAGTTTCCTGGGTCCTCCTTCCTCCCTTTTTTGAAGATGGGGACCACATTGGCCCTTTTTCAGTTCTCTGGCACATCACCCAAGCGCCATGAGTGCTCATAGAGCTATGCCAGAGGTCCTGCAATGACCCCTGCTAGTTCCTGCAATGACCCCTGCTAGTTCCTTCAGCACTCTGGGGTGGAGATCATCAGGACCTGCAGATTTAAATACATCTAGTCCCTCCAGAAGTTCCCTGACAAGTTCCTCATTAACCCTGGGCCTGGATATGCCACCCACGGGGCCAGAGGGGGAGATATCTGGGTCCCTCCTCAGAAATACGGAGGTAAAGAAATTGTTAAATATGTCAGCTTTACCGTCAGGTGAGATGACCAGATTTCCTAGCATGTTCTGCAGAGGCTGCATGTTACTTGGCACCTTCTTTTGCCCCCGTGTTTTTTCCATTTGTTTTTTGCATGTTGCTTTCTTCTGTAAGATCTCCTGAGTATCCATTAACCAACCATTTCATTGTTGCTGCAGTACACTTGTTTTCCCTGCTTTTGCTTATGGCAAAATATAAGATATTCTTAGAGTGCTAGGTATTGGGTCTTATAGTTGAGTATGAGGCTGTAAAGTGGTGATTTTGGAGATTCTTTTGGTTACCGATTGCTTGTAAAAATTGTGAATGCAGGGGCCTGGACTCAATGCTCCACGAGATTCCTGCCAGTCCTATATTCTATGACAATACCACTAAGAATAAAACTGGCTGGTAAGGTAACCAACTATGATTAAATGAATGAAAACGTCTGGCTTAGACCAGCCAGGAAGGCAGCTGTGAGAAAACCTACACTACTTCATGGCTAGTGACAGAAGTTACACATAAACTGGTTTAAGTGATCAGAAACTGTTTTAAACCTGTAACAGAACAGCTCAGTGTACATAACCCAGTTTCACAGTGGCTGAAACTGATTTAAGATAAACCTAGTTGAATGGATTTGGGTCAAGCCGGTTTATGAAACTTCTGTCCCATACCCCTTCCTCGTGCAAGTTAAATTACAGTCCCCCAGCATGATTTCCACCCCTAGGCTCGGTTGTGCTGTCTGCAGTGAGGGCTGGCTGACAAAGTGTGCGGGGGGCAAGCCAGGCTAGGGATACAGCTCAGTCTAACAGGGGGATGGAGGGCACAGTGCTGCCCCCTAGACAAGCCCCAGCTGGGGTCCAGGGCCAGGGAGGCAGGCTAAACACCCCTTCCCCATCTCAAACTTACTGCTGACTGCAGTTGTGGACTACAAATCACAGAGGTACCTGGAACCAGGAAGAGGAATTGATGAGCAACCTTGCAGAGTCCTGCTGCTGTAATTCTAGACTGCAAATCCCAGAGACCTCAGGGGCAGCAGGAAGAAGTGAACACACAGCCAGGGAGCTGTGTTCTAGTGGCCCCTGGACTCTGGCCTTAGCCACTGCAGGCATGTGGCTGCACTTCCTGAATCAAAGGTAAGTGTCTGTTCATTTCTGTTTCAATTTAATCTGTGCATCTTAGACTAACATGCAAAGACTGAATCGATTCAGCCTTTGGCTTTTTTACTCTTTATGTGTGGCTTCCCACTTATAAAACAAAAAAAATGAAATGAGAGCAGAAAAGTGTATGAAGGACAGTGCAGCTGTCCTAGAAATGTTTCACTTGCTTCCTAGTGATTTATATGGATTTCATGTATTTATTGAACTAATAAACAAAAGAGTGCTCGCCATAGTAACTGCAGCAACAGGTGGACCTATGTTACCCCTCAGCTACAGAACACCTCGTGTCCTGTCCTAATGTAAACTCTGCAGGCTCAGATGAAAACATTTAGCATAATGTATAATACTAAACAGTATTCACTTCAATAACATTTGAAAAGGTCTCTTAGATCTTCAAATTAAAATTGGTATAGAAGAACAATGTATTATTATTAACTGGTTACAACTTTACAGATTGTTTTAAGATGAAATACATGGTACTAAATATTCTAAGGAAACAGCCTATATATTTTTTTCTGCCTTCCAAAGAATAGTTTAAAGATGACACTTTTGTAGAGAGAAGGAAAAAGGTGAATGGTAACAGATGAAGGTTCCAGCAGGAAGAGATTCAGGAGTCAGTTCTTCTCTGGCTTACATATTTCTGCAGTGTAAATGCTGCAATTTTTTGTTAGTCCCCCGAATATGATGTTAAATCAATTGTACCTATAGTATAGCTAATCTTCTGTCTTATAGGCAAAATAAATATTTCCTTGGGTGTGTCATTAATTTCTGCATTCAGTTCAACACTCATGTGAACGCCACCTATACTATGCAGAACTGCACATTTGGGTAGGTCCTGTTTTTGTCTACAGTACTTCTTCTAGCCTCTACATTCTGAAGTAGACTTATGGCAAACAGGTGCAATACATACATCCTTATACCTAATTTAAACTGCCAAAGCTTTGTTTGCCTTCTTTACACACACACACACTCCCCTGCTTTAATAAAAATGATCTATCCCAGACCATACATGGTTTGGCAAGTGTATTGAAAATTAGGAAAATAGGACAAAAAATGGTCTCAGTCTCAGAATGATGCCAGCTCCCCAGTGAAATCATTTGACTGAAACCATAGCAAATAGGTGAATTTATAACTGTCACTTAATGGTTTGTTGAGAAATTAAAGTCCTACAATCCTGATAACCCGGATTGATTTGCTATATGTTTTTTTCAAGGATAGAGATTTAGGAATGAAATCACAGGAAGAAATGAAGGTTTGAAAGTTTGCAAAATGCAATTAAAAAAATACATAATTACCACCAAAGTCACTTAGCAAGAGAATGCGCACTGGCTCTGCTTTGGGAGCCTGCACTTGATTTCCTATGAAAATTAATCGGCTATCAAACAATCTTCAGCCACTGAGGATGATTATAAAAAGGGAAGAAAATGCCCTTTGTGTAGGTGAAATGTGTCGTGGACTGTCATCGTAATATACCTCAGTGAAATGAAGGTTAATTCTGATGTACAACCTGCATGACAGTCATTATCAGTGAATCATGAAAATAAATTAAGCTACTGAAATAGATACGTTCTTCTCTCATACACAGTGGGTATCCTGTGAGGAATGGACAGATGAACTTTACAGATTATTATTGGAAAATAGTGTGGAATTCAATTAATACACCTAAAGACACCTTTATAGAGGGCAGCCATAATTTAAATGACAGCAGGAAGTAATTTTGCTGGATATAAGTCAAATTTTCAGAATTTCATGTTCTACATTATTAATTTAAAAAAAAATCTTTAAAAAAAAACTTGTGCCTTTTCCTAAAAGAAGTAGAACCTTTGTTCAAAGTTGCCTTAAATTGAAACAATTTTACATAACAATTCTGGCCTTTTCTTTGTAAAATTAAGTCTCCTTCTCATTGAGAATTAGAATAAATCAGGTAAGATGTCCCTTCAATATTCCCTGTGTTTTTCTGTATTTAATGCCTCCAGGTTTCTTACAGATAATGAAATTGGTTCTCTAAATTTGCTCTGAAAAGCAAATAGATGATAATTTTTTTTATGTGGAAATTCTGGGAGGAAAATAAATTGAGGCACTAAAGAATAGGGTAAATGGCAACCTTCAACAAGAAAGGTTAGATTTAATCCAAGCAGGCATCTGACAAGCTGCTGTACACGTTGAATCCATATCAGTGTGACCCTACCACAGACCTCCTTTATCCATTAATCTACACTTCTTTTAGCAGGGAGTTGAATTAGCTCACTGACAGGGCATTGCCTGCTGATTAGCGCACATCATTCTATAGAGCAGAAATAAAAGAATCACACTCCTTCATTTAACTCGACTGTCCTACAAAATGGTGCTAATATTCCCCCTTTTCCAAAAGCAACAAGTTCATATTTAGAATACACTGCAGCTCTAGCTCTATTATTTACATTGTTTTTTTTCCAAATATTTTTTCCTTGGCAGCCTACAAAAAAGAGATGATCGGGTAGAATCAGAGGGGGAAGAGCCAAGATATTTTTGGTGAAGAAACAAGACTCTGTTATAAGGAGTACACCTAAGTGACTATTCTTTGGATTAAATGGACAGGCCTCAGCTGTTTGTATTAATATTCTGCTGTTGTATTCTTTTGAGAGGAACCAAAGCATAGATATATTTATTGCAACACAGTGAATGACAGTGCTTTAAATGATTCCTTATTGTTTATTTCAAAGTGAGGTTAGTAAAAGGTTGAGAATTTTTTTTTTCATGGAACATATTTTAAAAATATTATTGATAAGCTTCATTTGTTTTCTGGTCTGTTTTTTATTGAAAGGGCATGTTTTAAAACTACGCCAAAGCTAGCAACAGCATTACAGAGATAGCATAGAGAAGGAGGAGGGAGGAAGAAAAGACACTTCATATACTGTAAAGTTACAGTATTTAGTTTGAATTGATTTAAAAGGCACAATATATTTTTTTATTAAAATATCCTTGTGACACAAAACAAGTACACACTAAAACATTTTCTTGGAAATGGAAGCATGTTCTATAAAGTAAATTAAACTACTGTACAGCATTAAAATATATCCACACATCATATCTAATGAATTCCATATTCTTTCTTGGAGCTTCCACTGCTAATCACAAAATTCCATATAATTTTTTTATGTACTCAACTAGCAAGTGACTGACCTCTAAAAGTCACTAGTTAGGTAATAAATTTTACAAATCAGGCCTATTATAATGAAACATTTTTAAAGCCATTTCATCTTTGCCCGACTAAATTGAAATTTGACTTATTTTGATCAACAAATGTTAATTGTGCTTGATTGGAAGGAACATTAAAAAGACCTATTGTTAACTCCTTTCTCAGGAAAAGCTCCCATTAAAATGAAAGGAACTTATGCCTGAGAAACGAGTGCAAAAATGGAAACCTTTTTTATAGAACTACAAAATGGAATGATCAGTTAGGAAGCATTTTAATGCCTCCAGATACTGAAATTGCTAAGGAAGGTTGGCTATTTTGGGTATGTGACCTTATGCACCTCCTTCAAATGATCCTTCAAGGCCTTAAAGAAACTGGCCACTTAATATCAGTATGCTCAGAAGCAGTTGTGTATAGCTGGAACCTATTAATTTCAACAAATTAATATGTCTGAAATAAATTTAAGACAATTTCTATAAAAATGTGCATGTACACATATAAAAGTGCAGTTTTACCCTTATTCTGCCAGTTCCTGTGTATTTCTTATCTTAGCTGCCACCCTGTTGAAATTAATAGCCATGTAAATGTTTTCAGGATTGGGCACTATAATTATTTTCTGTAGACTACAGGTTTTCAGGTAAGGGCTGTGTTGCCGTGCATGTACAAACAGACCCTCACATATGGTGGGTTCTACCAACATAATAAACATCTCAGTTATACTGATTGTCATAACTTTTGCACAATGTTGTTTTAAACGGACAAAGTTCTCAGTAGTGCAAAAGACAATGCAAGGTGTTTTTGTGTAACATTCACACATCACTTTGAAATGTATGTGATTTGCCAGGGGATCAGCCATGAAAGGGAACCTCTGAACACCCCTGGGTGCTAAAGTCAGAGTCTAAATATAAGAAATAAGATACAGGACAGTTTGGAAGGGAATAATGAGGAATGATGGAGATAGGTCAGCGGAGGGACCATGAGATCCATATAATTATGTGCATCAAGTAGTCCTAACATCAGAAGCAAGTAGAGCAAAAAGTATCCAGCTGCTTTTTGCTAGCATGGAGTAACAACTGTGGGACAAGTGTGTAGCAGCCCTGCAGCTAGCCAGGAGTACACCTCTCCCCCAGCACAAGCCCTGTTCCTTTCATCTGCATAAAGCCTGATTAAACAGGCTTTATACTTTGAAATTACTTTCACGCAAAAGTGTCATCCCCAATAACCAGGAATTCTTGGATGACATTACAGAGGTTACTAATATATGATTCACCAGTGCGGCACAATAGGGAACTACTGCATGGTTAACAGTACAGAGATTCCATACACCCTCCCTGTGACTATACCAGGTGTTTGGGGGCTCATAGTTGTAACTTTGAGGATTAGAAATTTTTAACTCTAGCTAGCTGCATTTGCTAAACCTCTTGAAACATGTAAATAATGCACACTTGGGTCTGGATGTATATATAACTATATGGACATGTGTATTTTTAATATATAAATAGTGCTGTGTAGTGACTGGTACACCAGTGAAGTTTAAAGGGGAAAATATAAATAGCAACACAAAAGTAATTTATATTCTTTGGATCTTATGCTAGGCAAAGAAGCAAAATTAAAGCACTAGAGCCACCTTCTGACTGCACTGAAACTGCTGAATTCTGATAATGGACGACACTGCATTAATAAGTTAAATGGCAGAGAGGATTTTATTTTTATTTCAGTTCTTTATATCTTATTTTCTCTCCCTAATGGCCTAGCTTAATAAATATTGCATTTATTGCACATTTAGCTCCTTTTCATTTTTGTTGTGAAGGAGTGTTTTCATCCATGTAAACATTCACATTTATTTTTGTGATGAGGTCTCTGTCAAGTTCTAAAAACTAGCATGTTTGTACTTATTTTTTATGGTTCTACTTTCTTTTTTTTAGAAAGGAACTGTGTATACTTCTTATTCTGTTAGTATACAAATTAAACAACAAAAAACATAGACAAATTATGGGGCTTCTTTTGATTAACCTGAGGGGGTAAAGAAGGAAAAAAATTAAATACATTACTGTGTTCCCCTCTCCACATGCTATGGCTTTAAAGCATTACTGAAATTAATAAATGTACTTTTATAAATTTAATACCAGATAGCATCTAGGAATATTGATATTGCCACATAAACTCAGTGGGTCAAATCTTGCCCTCAACCATATTTATGAAACTCAGTGAAAGTCAATAAAGGTGAAGGGGTGCAGACTAGAATATGGCCCTGTGTGTTTACTCAAGCTTTAACCCCACAGAAAACATTAGTGTTTTAGGAAGAGAAACATTCACAAACGTATGCTTATATTTAACATTTTCAAATATTTGATCAATTATTTGAAATATATTTCCCATATACAACCTATAAAGTTACCTGAAATATTACTCAATGAACTAGCTTCAGTAATACAAGCAGTGTTTATTTAGAACAAATTTATTTGAAATTCAT
>JAGPOW010001296.1:96411358-96436258 GCA_030014935.1 Caiman crocodilus
GAATGATCTGCACTGGTCCAGACCTGCAGAGAGTGAAACAGGAAAGCCAAGGCTGCAACAGAACTCCAGCTAACTACAAATATCAAGGACAATAAAAAGTCCTTTTTTAGATATGTGGGGAGCTGGAGGAACATCAAGAGCAACATTGGACCCCTGCTAAACCAGATGGGACAACTGACAACCAACTCCCAGGAAAAAGCAAACTTGCTAAATGGGTACTTTGTGTCAGTTTTTTACCAGTCCCATGGGACACCCTTGCTCACTAGTGGACAAGGAGGCCCAGATGAGGGAGATTCATTACCCTCCATCAAAGCTGACCTTGTGAAGTAACACCTTGAGAGGCTGGATACCTTCAAGTCAGCCAGCCTTGATGGTTTACACTCAAGGGTACTCGAGGAGCTGGCAAGCATCATTGCTCAGCCCCTGGCATGGAAATTTGAGAACTCCTGGTGCTCTGGTAAAGTGCCAAAGGACTGGAAGAAGGCCATTGCAGTGCCTATCTTCAAGAAAGGGAGGAAAGTGGATCTGGCAAACTACAAGCCCATCAGCTTGACCTCTATCCTGGGGAAGGACTTGGAAAAGATCATCAAGGAGGCCATTCTTAATGAACTGGCCTATGGCAACATCCTGAGTGATAGCCAGCATGGGTTTGTTGTGGGTAGGTCTTGCTTGACCAATCTCATTTCCTTTTATACATTTCCAAGTAACCTATCACCTGGCCAAGGGGGAAGAGATTGATGTCATATATCTTGATTTTAAAAAAGCCTTTGATCTGGTATCCCATGATTACCTCTTGGCAAAACTGGCTAACAGCAGCCTCGGCCTCATCTTGATCCGCTGGCTGGGGAATTGGCTCCGTGGTAGGACCCAGAGGGTGGTGGTTGATGGAAGTCAATCATCATGGTGTGCTGTGACTAGTGGGGTCCCTCAAGGCTCTGTCCTAGGACCTATACTATTTAACATCTTCATTAATGATGTAGACATTGGTGTCAGAAGCGGACTGGCCAAATTCGCCGAAGACACCAAACTGTGGGGTAAAACATCCACACCTGAGGACAGGAGGGTGATCCAGGCAGATCTTGATAGGCTCAGGAAATGGGTGGATAAGACCTTGATGGTGTTTAACACTGAAAAATGCAAGGTTCTCCACCCTGGGAGGAAAAATCTGCAGCATGCTTATAGGTTTGGCAGTGCTACGCTGGCTAGCGCTACAGATAAAAGGGACTTGGGGGTCATGATTGACCACAAGATGAACACGAGCCTTCAATGTGATACTGCGGCTAGTGAAGCAAGCAAAATGCTGGCTTGCATCCACAGATGCTTCTCAAGCAAGTCCCAGGACATCATTCTCCCAATGTACTTGGCCTTGGTGAGGCCGCAGCTGGAGTACTGTGTTCAGTTTTGGGCTCCACAATTCAAAAAGGATGCAGAGAAGCTTGAGAGAGTGCAGAGAAGAGCCACATGCATGATCAGAGGTCAGGAAAACAGACCTTATGACGAGAGGCTGAGAGCCAGGGGACTCTTCAAGTTTATCAGGGGTGTTCACTAGGATCTGGAGGAATGCTTGTTAACCAGGATGCCCCAAGGGATGACAAGGTTGAACAGTCACAAACTCCTCCATGAGGCTGGACATAAGGAAGAACTTCTTTTCTCTCTGAATCCTCAAGGTTTGGGATAGACTGCCACTGGGGGTGGTTCAAGCACCCACTTTGAACACCTTCAAGAGACACTGGTGCCAGGCTCTCCACACTGTCGTGAGCCCCCCAACGAGGCCTCCTCCTTCCCCAACAACTTTAGCCCAATCCACCAGTCAAACAGAAATTAAAAACTGAACCCCTGGGCTATAACATAATATAAGCAGTTCCAGGTGTGCTCTGTCCCTTCAAAACATCAAGCTTCTCCCCGCACTAAGCGTCTTATGAGTCAGAGTCTCAGGTGAGCTCCTGAAGCCCCTTAATCCTACCCGAGGTAAAACAAGCAGCCTAGCTTCTCTCATGAGCTTCTTCTCTGAAAGCTCCTTCCCTTCAGCTGCTAACAGAGAACTACCCTTCTACTTCTAGCCCTGGGCCAGGGCCCTGCCTCTCCCAGTCAGCTGACTGGGTGCAGGTGCAGGCTAATATACTCATTGGCCTGTTGCCACAGTAACCTGCACCTGTGGGCTTCTGCCTGGCTCTTAGGATGCTCTCTCCAGGCAGTTTCTATTCTTATAGGAGCAGGCACCTTAGTGCTCTGAAACACAATGCTTCAGATCAAATTTACAAGGAAAAAGTAGAAACGCTAGGAAAATGGAAAATGTGATGAAATGCAATGTGTTTATGAACAGTAGATACTACAAGTTTATCTGAATTCTGAAAAAATAATTGTTTTTCTAGGCAAGAACAAAGCAATAGATCCAATTTCCCTAGATCTCACAAAAGTTCCTGACATGATATTAGTTAAGATGGAGAAGATGGGAATTGATTGCACATGGATATGGAACCAACCTAATGGTGCTTAGTACAAGAATTATGAAGCAAGCAAGGAACTGGCTAAAGGAGGAGTATTGGGGTGGAAGGGGTCCCTCAGAGGTTGGCCTTGAAACCAATCGTATGTAATATTTTCAATAATGATCTTTGCATAAAAAATAAGGGGAACTTGAAAATGGCATTTTGGGGGGCAATAAAGTTGAGAGGCTTTGCCAATACCAAGAAGGATCGGGATATCATACTGGAAAAAGTAAGTGACCTTGAGGTCTGCAGTAATAAGAACAGGATGGTATTCAGTAATACAAAATGCAAGATCATGTATTTAGGGACTAATCAGAGAGATTTCTCTTAAAGCTGATTGTTCATCAGCTGGAAATCACAAAAGAAGAGAAACACCTGGGTGTTCTAGTCAATCATAAAAGGAGTCTGAGGCCCTGGGGTGATGCAGCTGTGAGAAAAGAAAATGCAATTTTAAGATGTTTCAGAGCTATTGTCAATAGAGACAGGGAAGTAAAATACCATTGTGTAATGAGCTAGCAAGACCTTATCTGAAATATTGTGTACAACTCTGGTCATGAATGTTCAAGAAAAATGAATTCAAACTAGAATGGATACAGAGGACTATGAGGATGATCATAAGGCATGAAAAGATTATCTTATGATAGGAGACCAAAAGACTTTCTTTTGTTTAGCTTGGGCAAAATGAAGGCTGAGAGGGGAGATTACTGCATTCTCTAAAGATATATTCAGTGGGCAAGCACCAAAAAGTAAAAAGAGCAGTGTAAATTAAATGACAATTTTTGCCACAAGAGCAAGTGGTTATAAACCAGTCATGGTCAGACTTACACTGGAAATGATACAAAGATTTTTAAGCATTAAAGAAGTGAGGGTTTGAAATGACCTTCTAGAAAGAATACTGGAAACAAAAAAACCTAACTAGTTTTAAGATGGATCCTCTAAAATTTATGAAAGAGATTATATGAAGTAGCTGCCTTACATAGCAGCAGACTGTACCTCATGACCTCAGCAGTATTCCTTTCAATCCTAAGCACTATGTTTTTATATACCTTTGATAATGTGGTTTAGGCAAGCTGGCTTCAGCAGTCTAAAAGCCAGCCTAAAGGTCTTCCCATTCTGCAGCGTGGAATCTTAAGTCGCTCAGATATAATTTCTTCTGTCTACACTTTCTTTTTACCTTGGTGTTTAAACTGACAGTCTGTCTACTGACTTCTACTGCCAGTCAGTTTGAATATTGCTTATATGGGGACTTTATAGGTGCATGGTGCACTGTATAATTTCATATCTAAGAATTCATAGTGTTGGTACTGTCCACTGCAGGACACTGACATACTCTTTACCAGTGCATTCTTATCTGCTTGATAGCTGTGAAACAGCCTCCCACTAACAGGATTCTTTATACCCCCAAAATAGTTCTGGTAACTATTGCAAGAGTAAGAGTAAATTACTGCTTTCCATACTGCTATTTATTATGGTCAGCAAATATGTGTGTGTGTAGACAAGAAAGCTATGGATCTCCACACCCTCTTGCCCACCTGTTTCAGCGACAGAAATGGCAAATAGCTCTAGTTACCCCTATACACCTAAACCTAAGCTTCAGACAAGTTGTGTGGTTAAACGCCAAATCTATTCCAAAGTATTAATGCTTAGAAACTCAGCACTAATTAGTTTGTTAGAAGACTTGTGGGAGAGGCCCATCAATTAGGTAATTTAATGCCATTCTATCTTTCTATAGGAGAGTACACTAATATGGTCAGTCTAAAACACTTAATTTAGCAAGACTGAATATAGGCCATAGCTGGAATAAACAAGTGAAGGGTATTCAGTAAAAAGGATTTGATCATTCTTAAGTGATTTCTACTTTAGCCCCAATTTGTGCTTTAAAGACAGTTACCTGCATTGTGGATAGTATTGTATCAAACTTTAATTTAAAATTAAAACTGACCTTCATTCTCACTGTATGATTAAAAAAAAAAAAAATCACTGAATTTGTCAGTCTTGCAATACCTGGTGTTTTTCCTTATACATCATCTGATTTCAAGAAAACTCCTATTTTTATTAAAAATAAGTTTCTGGCCTTATGGTTCCATAGAAAAGCTTGAAAATAAATGCTTGAATATGTTTTAAAGGCTCAACTACCAGGAGGTAAATAAAAAGAGTGCCAGTTTTTCATTTTTTTCCTAAATCTCATGAATTGTAAGTCAATTTTTGAATCTTCAAATTACAAGGGTAGTCCATAATCATTTTTAGAATAGTAAACTACTATAATTTATTGTAATATATACTATGTGATACTACACCATAACTTACTTATGAATATCTGTATGGTCTCAAAGAGAAACATTTTTTTCCAGGAATGTCAGGGCCCATTGTACCATGACTGTGTGGCTGTTGCAAAATATATTCATGGCTGACAAAATTAAACTTCAGTAAACAGAAATGTGTTTAAAAATTATTTGAAAAAGGAAAATAGCCCTCTTTATTTTACCTCTCATGGCAGACTATAACTGAGTACAAAATAGTCAGTGCATTTCTAAATTTGGATGTGGGAACAATAATTCCAAAAAGTACAGTCCATCCCATTCATGTCAGTAGGATGTTAACTCTGAAGCTCAACACTGAGAAAGTAAATAACATTGTTAAATAATGCTCCACTTTTTTTTAAGCTGGGAACACCATCAGTACACTTACCCCAGTATCCCAAAAGGTCCCCATAGAAATTTTCAGGCTCCTACCTGGAAATGCCAAGAATCAGGAATCCTGACCACAGAACATAGCCCAGCTACATGAGTCTTGATCACTGACAAAATTTCCAGTATGTGGCATATCAACTGTACACTCCAGTCACTTTACAGCTATGACATCCCTTTCCTGTTAGGTTTATTTCATCCAATCTGGTCCTATTCCACTTGCCCCACTTACTACTCTCTTCCACTTCTACGTCATGTTACCTATGCATCCCAGCTTTATGTTGCATCTAATTCTTCCTTCTTTAGAGAACATGTTGCTCAGGCACTCCAGTTAATTTTTCCTTATATTTGCATGCTGTACCAAAGATATTTCACTTATACAGTACACACTAGCTGTCAGTTGTATCCAGCTCTCTTTTCCTCTGTGGAGGACATGTCACCCATGATAGCTAAGCCAGCTGTCACTCATGCACACTACTTCCAACCTTATATCTAGGACATGTCACTCATACACTTCAGCTGTCCCTTGCACCAGATGTCCCTTAAATCCAGCACACCATTTCTCTGTCTAGTACATGTTTGTGTTCATTACAGCTGTCCCTTTTCCCTATCACTTTCCTCTTCTGTTTAGTAAATGTCATTCATTCATTCACACCATCTGTCTTCCTCACCAAGCAATCCTTTTTCTGTCCATACACTCCAGGTCTCTTCAAAACGCCATTTTTACTTGTACATTTATAATGCCTGTTGCACCTAGCAACTCAATGCTGCACCTGGAAGTGCCTTCACAAAGCACACCCTGTCCACTCACTCCTTCACAAATAGCAAATCCTGAAAATGAGGTAATGTAGCTGTTTTAGATCTGAGCCCTGAGCGTGCCCAGTAAGCGCACCTGAGACAAATAACCTCAGGGGACTCTGGGCATACGCTCAGGACTATTGTTGGGTGACTACCTTGACTTTTGGGGGGATTTGATGTGTGCTGAGTGTAAGCAAGCAGATGTGGTTCATGGCAGCATTTGCAGGCACAGCAAAGAGACAGCGTAGACATGCCTATAAGTATGTAAAAGCCTCCCCCATACTTAAGTGGACTATTTAAGCACCACAGGCCCTCATAATGACCTCATTTATCAGCTGCCTAATTCCTTAGACATTTACATTTCCAACAGAGAGTCCCCTAAGCATATGCATACCACATTGTTCCACGTCAGGGTGTCAAATTCATTTGGCCCCATGGACCACATGAATGGCAAAGAGCTGGTCCACAGCTTGAATTGGACCCCTCCTTCTAAGCTTGTTGAATCCACAGTATGCAGTGCCCATTCCAGCTGCTTTGAGCTCTGTGCCACACACAGCACACACTCCAGCCGATCTGGGACCTGCACTACATGTGGTGCTGTGGGGGCTACATGCAACCTGGGTCCCAAATCAAACCAAGTATGACATATGGTACCCACCCCATCCAGACTGTGCTACATGCTGCACTTATTCTGGCCACTCCTGGTTCTATGCTGCACATAGCACTCTCCAGCTGGTTCAGGACTGTGCTACACATGGTGCCTGCTCCAGCTGGTCCAGGCACCATGTATGGTGTGCATCCCAGACTGGCAGGGAGTGAAGGGAAAAACACCACATGCAGTGCAGATCCCAGAGTGGCTGAAACAGGTGCTGTGTGTGATGCATATCTCAGGCCCTGCCTGTGAGACTGGGCCCTGTGTAAGTCAACTTAGATCTGGGGCTAGTACTGGGGGACAGAAAATGGGGCTCTATGGGCTGAATTTTGCCATTGACTGTATCTTTCATCTCCATGTTTTAAGCATATCAGATCCTCCTACAAATGGAGGTGAACTGTAAAATCATAGAAAAGTGAGGCTGGAAGGGACCTCTGGAGGTTATCTAGTCTAGTTCTCTGCTCAAAGCAGGATCATTCCTATTCAAACCACCCCAGCTAGGGTCAGACATTCAAAAAGCCTGAGCCTAAATTGATTCAATCTTTGCAGGTTAGTCTAACCTGGCTAGGTTGATACGATTTGCAAGAATACAGACATTCCCTCTGGACTGAAGAAAGGCAGGCACATGCTGGCAGTGGCTTGGGCTAGAAGTCAAGGGGTGCTAGGGCAGACCTCCCTTCCCTTCTACAGTGCTGATCTGAGGGCTGTGTGACCAGGGCCCAGCAGGATGCTCTGAATAGGGAGGGGTTTAAATTCCCACCCTGCCAGCACTGTCACAGGCTTTTCCCTGCTCTCTGCTCAAGGGGTGGGAGTGTTGCCAGACCCCAGCCCCTGGCTAGCACTCTGAGGCAAAAGGGAAAGGGGTTGGGAAGACTACCTATGTGCAGTGCATGCATCTGTTGATGAGACTGAGCTTTTCAATTTCCCTCTCTCTGCTTCTTTATACTGTCTACAGCAAACTTGACAGGCAAGGGAGCCAGCAGGGAGCTGATAACACAGAGTTTAGCAGCCCGTCATAAAACTAAAAGCCTCTCTCATTAGTTAAAGATCTTCTTAAACAGTTTTTCTCAAGGAACATTACCAGCTGACCCATTGATTAGTTCCAAAAAGCCCTACGCTGTATTGTCCTGTCTGCCTTTGTCCTACCCCAGTGAAATTAGACACACACACATACCTCGCAGCATTAGGTAGCATACCACATGGCTAGGCTCTGTGGGGCTGGCATCTGTGCTCTGAGAGATGGAAGGGAGGGAGGAAGGAATCCCTGCTTAAGCAGCTAGTTGGGGTGGGGGCAGTAGGAAAGGGCAGGGGGAAGCCAGGCAGACCCTGCTGTGCCTGCAGTCTCTGCTGGAGGCCTGGCTAGGGATGCTGGAGGACTCTGGTTTACTTTGAACCAGGAAGGGTTCTGGGACAGAAGTTTCATAAACTGGTTTGACCCAAATCAGTTAAGTCTAATACTACATTCAGCTAGGTTTATCTTAAACCAGTTTTGTCCATTTTGGTTTAGGTGCATTGAGTAACTTATGTTCTGTTACAAGTTTAAACCAGTTCCCGATCACTTCAACTGGTTTATGTGTATTGTCTGTCCCTAGCCCACAAGTCTAACCTATTCCTCAAGTTATACAATTCAGCCTTGACTACAAGGCATATTGCCCGAAGATACCGAAGTAGCCTAACCTGCCACAGGTAAACAAGGACTATCAGGGTCTTAATGCACTCAAGAGATTTAAGGAAGAGGGTGCTGCCCCTTGATACACAGGAAGGCAAACCTACCATCCCTATAATACCCCCTTCCCCTTCCCCCACAGTACCAACCTGATCAACGGTTAAAAATTATTCATGATCCTAAATGTAGCCATCAATCTGACCCTGAGTGGATGAGCAAGACCCTCTAAACAGAACCTCTGGGTTTTAGTTCCAGCAGGATCACTGGCACAACACATTCCAAATTCCCAGCCTTGTCTGCAGCCAATATCCACTACTTCTAAGGAAAGAAAACAAAAACAAACCCTAACACCTCCAGCAACAGGACAGATAAAATTTCCTTCCCAGCCCCATTTGGAAACCAGCAAAATCCAGAAGCATTGGGAAAACAATCAAATACCCTGTATCTCTGCAACCTGCAAACATAACTCCACACATCACTCACTTGAACTGGAGAGCCAGAATGTCTTTTTTGTATCCTCTCCACAAGTTCATCCCAGCTCTTTTAGACTTCTTTCACAACTGAGCTAGGTATGGAGGGAGCTGTGCTTCACTCTCTCACTGCTGAATATGGTCGTCTCCAAAATTCACTTGCTGTAGTCTATAGAGCTAGTTCTCCCTTATCTTTATGGCAACCCTTCAAGACTGGCATCATGTGCCCTCTTAATGACCTTTTCCGCAAGCTGAGCATGCCTATTTTTTTCAACCTCTCTTCTTATGGCTTATCTTTCAAGCTTTTATCATTTTTGTTGTGTAGCTCTGGACCCTTCCACGTATACCTGATAGCTGAGTGGTTAGAGCAGGCACATGGGATGTAAAATACAAGTCTCATATTTTACAATGGATGGGTTGAACATGAACATTCACTCTGAAGTCTATAAAGGTAAGTTATCTATAAAGTCAATCTTGTTCTTTTTCTTTCTGGCTCACCATTCTATACAAAATGAACAGCTTCAGCAGGAGAGACTGAGAGCTGCATCCCACAGAATGCCTGATGGCCTGATCGTCATGGCCCTCACATAGGCTGTAGAATATCTGGGTTCAAGCTCCTGTTAGACACCAGACAGCGTGCAAGGGTGAAAATTCTGAACTGGGATAGGCAAGACATGGGGTTTAGGGCCAACCCCCTCTTCAGTATTTCCTTCTGGTTGACTTAGGTGGCTCCCTGCTCACATAATCCAGCTAACTGGCTTCTATATACAATTTCAGGCATCTAAGCTTCCCTATGCATCATGCAGTAGAATATGGGGACTTAACTTTTTCCTTTAAGAAGTTTTTTTATCTGTTACGAATTCTCCTAATGCTGTCTTTAATGGAACTGACTTATTTGCAATTAGAGGTAGCAACTTCTTGATTCCAAGATACATGCCTCTTGTGACTTGTAGATATCAGCTCAATCTAAACATGACTAAGATATGGCTCTTATTCTTTTCTCCAAAACTCTCTCTCTCAATTATTGTGGACACTGTTGCTATCTTCCTGGACCTTAGCCTGGGTACCATTTTCTACTGAGATTTCTCTAAGCTATATATATTTTTTCTTTCCCAGTCCATCTACCTAGATAAAACTCTCATCTCCATTCTTTCTGGCCTTAACAAATTCAATGTTGTCCCACACATAATTATTCAGAATGCTGCTTTGATATCATCCCCTAGTCAAATCTTTCTGCTCATTTCTCTTTCTTTATTGCTTCAAACTTAAGTTGCTTGTTTTTCCTTTTTAAAATCTTTTACAGTGAACCTCCTACCCGACCTCTTCATTCACTATCAGAACACAAGTCCCATCTCCATCTGGTCAATAGTGGTAGCCTACTGCTCATGGAATACATTTTTGCACAGAAAAGTTTGTTCTTTCTTTCACATTTTCCCCTTTCACTTGAAAGGAATGCCCATAAACATTGAAATAGATAGACATAGATACCTTTATTCTTCTCCAAATCTCTCATGATAATTCTCTTTCATTGTGTTACCTACAAAACACATGAGAATGATTAGGTCACTAGTATGCTTAGACCACTTCTTGTCATGTTGATTAATAAAGTCTGACTGTTTCTTTGTACTTGCCCATCTGCTGAGATCCATCTGTTGTCACTTGCTAATAGATAGACTGCAAGTTCTTTGGGGCAGGGACCAGCTTTTTGTTCTATATGTTTATCCTTTCTAACATAACAGAGAAGGGTCTGTGACAAGCATTCCCAGGTGCTTTGGTGATAATAATAATAGTAATGGCTGGAGATGGAAAAAATCTTGATGTCCATTAAATATGCAGAAAAGACTTACACTTACACTTACACTTACACTTGATCTGAACCACATAGCCTAGAAGAATGATTCATTCCTCTTTAAACAGCAATAAGAGATGTCTTTTTTCAATAATGACAGGGCTTAAATAAAAAGAGTAAGTCAAGTGATACAGTTCTTATATGCAGTAGAGAAATATTGTCTTACGGTGTGTATGTAGCAAAATGTCTCCTCTGCAATAGGCCTTTCAGGACATCAGAAAGAGAATAATTACTAGACCTAGGAACATAAACAGCATGAAAGTATTATAACCATTTTGCCAGGCAGTTGACAGCAATAACAAGGACTGGGTTCAAGTTTAGGGGTTTAACACAAACTTTCTACTTTCTAAATCTGGTTTGAGCCAAAAACCTGGGAAAATAGTTTTTAACTGGGTGTTCTAATGTGAACAACTTCCACACTTGCAAGCAACATTAAAATAAAATGAGATTTATTGTAGGGAAAAAGGGAACAAATACACAACCTTAAAGAAAACCTTAAATACTAAAAATTAACTGAAATTTAAACCAGTTAACAGTCTCAATTGTGGCAAACCAGCCCTGGAGGTTACTACCTAGCTCAAGAGCTTTACCAGAGTCATCATCTACGCCACAGTGGCAAGTGCTGGGTTGGGAGGCTTGCATCACAGTTGCTGCCACTCCACTAAAGAGGAGCACTGCTAGGGTACACTGCTGGGGATTGCTCTGCTGACATCACCTGGGCCATCACCACTCCATCACCCCCACAAGGGCTCACCACCAGTCTGCCACTACTACCAAAGGTTGCCCCCACGGTTTTGAAATGCTATTGACTCCCCTGGTACCCGGCCTAATTAACTATATGGTAAATTGTGAGTCATTTGGCTTTGGACTAATAACATGCATAGTTTGCATTAAGTATAGGTAGGTGCCAAAGTGCTACTTATAAATGTATCTATTTAGTACCTGTGCTAAAACTTTCAGCAGTTTCAAAACAGGTAACATGCATCAATTCTGGATCAACTAACTTTATGTGTACTGTATGCAAATTACTAGAGCTGTGTTTATTTCAAGGTCAGCTTTTAAAACTTACATGGAAGTAAATTTGCTTTTTACTTCCATGTGCTTGGGGAGAGCAGGGTCTGACAGTAGGGGGTGGGGGTGGGGATATGGGAAAGAAGTTGGGGGGGGTCAGAGGGCAAGGGGGCTACCTGATCCCCCAGATTGATTTTCCCTACTGTACCAGTGGGAGGGGGCCAAATGCAAGACAAAGCTACAATACTTGGATTTTATACCTGGAAAATTAAATCAAATTGATAAATTTTCTATATATAGGATTTGATTAATTATTGTTGGGGGTTGTCTTATAGTAAGGGTTGTCTTATGTTCAAGTAAACACAGTATAGCCAATTTCTGTAGCATGTAAGAAACTCACTATCTTTATCCTTAATCTACCCATCAAACTGATGAAGACTGAGGCATAAAAAGACTGAGAGTGAAGGCAAGATATTTAAAGGTATTTTGATGCCATGGTACAAGTACTTAAATACCTTTGAAAATCCTGCTGCAAATGACTTGCTTAGAACCACTCAGGAAGCCTATGGCAAAGAAATGAGTCAGACCTGGATATCTGACTGTAGTCAAATATTGTAGTCATAACTGGTAGTGATACACATGCTCTGGGGTGTGTCTGTGTGGGGGTGGGGAGGGGAAGTTAACTACAGCCACTCTCAGGAGCTGTTCTAATTAAAATGCCACAGCATCTCATGTATCCAGTGTCCCACATTCCAAATGGCAGAATGGGTGCTTTAACTAAAGCTCATTTAAAGGATAACTCACTGATATCATTGGTTAACTAACTGGTATTAGTTAACATGCCCCCACCACCATTTTGAAATGTGGGATGCTGAATACACAAGACTCTGCAGCATGCTGCAGCATCCTAGTCAAGTCTGCTTCAACACGTTCTAGTCAGAATGTATCAGAGCACATGTAGAAGCACCCAATAGCTCCATTCTTTCAGTGGAGCTACCCAGAAAACGTAGGCAAATAAAATTAAGTTAACATTAAAGGTTGTAGGAAAGACCTGAACTTTCCTTCCTTCCTTGAAAATATGACCACTTACTTGGATTCTGAGCACATCTGAGGAAAAAGGCATGCAAGAGAGAAAGCACAAAGGGTGAGACTCTAAAGCAAGATAGGCTGTAACTTTTGAAAGATGGACCAGTACACGTAGAATCATAGCGAAGAAGGGACCTGCAGAGGTCATCTGGTTCAGCCCTCTGCATGAGAAAGGATCATTCCTATCTAAACCATCCAATGTAATCCATAATTTAAACCATCAACCCTGACAAAACAGACCTAACCTAACATCGTAACCTGCTACAGATAAAGCAGGGGAACCAAGACAGCCAACATCCTGCTTCTATGAAATGTTAATCATATATGCTCAAGTGATCCCAGGTAGAGCGCCAGGTCCCCTGCTACATAGGAAGACAAAAATCCACACAGTAATCTGACCATAGGATAAAATTTGTTCCTGACCCCAAATATGGGAATTGGTCTGACCTTGAGCAGAGAGGCCAAGGCCCCCTAGCCAGAAACTTCTGGTTTTGGTCCCAGCAGGAACATTGGCACACCCCATTCAAAGTCCCCAGCCTTGACTGTTGCCAGCACCCAGTGCCTCTGAGGAAGGCTTACAATCACCCTAACACAAGCTTGTCCAACATACAGTCTGTGGGCCACCATATGGCCCACCAAGCCATTTTCTCTGGCCCGCAGTCCCTCACTTGGACAGGCAAGGAGTCCTGGCACCTGCTCCATGCTCCACGGTGGCGGTGGCAGCAGAGCAGTGGTGAGGCGAGGCAAGGCAAGGCAAGGGGAGCTGCTTACCCCCATGGGGCCAGGCTCATCACATGAGCCAGGTGACACTGCCACTGCCCCAAGGGCTGCGGGGTGCAGGGCTACCCCAGCCGTGCCTGACTGGACAAGCTAGGGACAGTGCCTGCAACTTCTCTTCTGCCTCCGCCCCTTGCTGGGTGGGAGGCAGGAGGAGCCCAGCCCAGCCCAGCCCAGACACACTGCATGTAGGGGGCGGCACAACATTACCTGGCTCCCCACTGTAGAAGGGCCGCCCAGTGCCGGCATTGGTATGTGGGGCAGCGGCTATGGCACCTGCTGCCATTGCCAGAGAAGAGCTGAGGGGAACAGCCCGGTACTGCACAGCCTGGGCAGAACCTGCTGCGACTTCCTCCGGCCTTGCCTCAGCCCAGGGCAGAAGCTGGCTGCTGTGGATGGGGCTGGGGACACTGGGAACGCCACGCTCCTGCCCTGTCCCACTGGCTACTCCCAGTCCTGGCTGCTCCTTGCATCCATGAGGCCAGAAGTGCCATGTGCCACTGAAAGGCACAGGTGGCTGGGCTCTGGCTAACAGCCCCCAGCCCGGAGCCTACCAGCTGCCACTGGTCAAGGGCCACCTGAGCCAGGCTTGTATCCAGGAAGAGAAAACTAAACCCCTCCAGCTGCCCCCGAGCAGACAGCTCTGCCCACACAGGGCCGCAGGCTGCCCTGCACCAACTCAGCTGCCTTGCAGCTGCACCCCCAGCCCAGAGCCACCAAACACCGTGGGTGGAGGCCATCTCTTTCCCAGCCTGTACAGGTACGGCCAAGGGGGACAGGGGCCCAAAAAAGTAAAAAAATAAAAATTAATACAAGGTTGCACTAGAAAGGGCTCAGCTGGAGGAGGCTAGAGAACGATGCAGGAAAGCCAGGGACATCTTGACCTTTCACCTCCCCCTCCAGGGCAGTGTCCACAGCCACCAGGGCAGCAGAACAGTCACCCTTCTGTCTCAGACGCCTCGTGTGGTACAGGCAAGAGGTCTCAGCTATCTCCACCTTTAACAAATAATGATAGGTTGCAAAAGGTAGCCAAAAGGGCGTTGGGTATGGCCTGCTGAGCCCCTGATTCCAGCCTATTTCTTTCCAAGCAGTGAGTGTCTGGGAGGATGTGTTTGGGCAAAATGTGACTGGGGCACCAAGTAGCACCCAAGGCCTGGCCCTTTTCCCTGCAAAGCTACCAGGTCGACAACGGAGGAAAGCCAAAATAGCTTGCTGCTGTAACCTAAGTGTTTATTTTAGTCAAGTGTTTGGTATTATTTCATTGTTGCTTTTATTTTGTTTTTATTTGGATTTTAAACCACATTTCTGAACCCATTTCATTGTCACTTCCTGCAGCTTCATTGGTGTCAAAGGTCACATGACCTCACTTCCTGATGTGATACCACTTCTTTTGAGGTCTTTGAATATGGCTCTGTGGCCCACTGGGTGATAAAAAGTTCATGATCTGGCCCCACATTCAAAAAGGTTGGATACCCCTGCCCTAACCCATGTAATAAAAAGGGGAAAGGGTAGGCAGGGGACAACCAGCAAAACACAGAAGCATGGGGAATATCCATAGTAGATCATAGGCATACCTATTCCTAGATAATAGCTAACCAGTGGCTGTCCAACCTCTTCTTGAACACCTCCAGTGATGGAGAATCCACACCTCCCTTATGCAGGTGCCTTACTATTCCGCTGCCTCGCTATTCTAACAGTGAAAACATTTTTCTAGATATCCAGTTTAATGCAACTTCAAGCCATTGGTCCTTTCCTCTCCTAACCAGGAGAGAAAAGGTGCTTTCTTTCTTTTTTACGGCAGCCCTTCAAGTATTTGAAGACTGCTATCATTTCCCTTCTTGAGTGTCTTTTCTGCAAGCTGCCTCCTTCAGCCTTTCCTCATGTGACTTGCTTTCCAAGCTCTTTAATCATCTTTGTTCCTCCCACTGGCCCAACTTTAACTTCTCCATACCCTTTTTAAAAATGTGGAGTCTAGAATTGCAAACAATACTTCAGGTGAGACCTAGCCAGTGCTGGACAGAGAGGCACTATCATTTCCCATGTCTTGTACCTAATGTTTCTATTGATGCATTGAAAAACCACATTTACCTTTTGTGTGGCTGCATCACACTGCAGATTTATATTGAGTCTATGATTTCACAAGAGTCCCATGTCCTTTTCCATTCTGTTGCCATCCAGCCAGATATCACCTATTTTATATTTGTGTTTTTGATTATCAGGGATCTGGGTTTTCCATTTCCTATGGAAAAAAAAAGAGGGGGGGTGTTGAATTTCCATTTTTAGCCGAGAAAAACAAGGATTCTAAACGGAGAAATGTGGATTTTGCGGTTTTTTAAAGAGCTTGCTGAAGGCTGGGTTTCTAAATCACATATTTAGGGTTTATATCAGAGAATTTGCAATTTTTTTTTTCAGAGGAAACTAGGATCCCTATTGCTTATTCATTCTGAGGTCTACCACCTTGTATTTGTCCACATTGAATTTCATCCTGTTAGCTGTAGCCCAGCTTTCCAATCTGTTGAGAGTCTTCTGATTTGTGCTTCCATGCTCCAACATATTTGCAATCCTTCTCCATTTCTTGTCATCTGCAAAATTGCTCAAGAAGCTTTCTATGCCAGCATCCAAATTGTTAATGAATATGTTGAACAGCACTGGGCTAAGGAGAGATTCCTGCAGGACTCCACATAAAATCTCCTGACATTTGACATGGATCCATTAATAATCACTCCTTGCTTGCTAGTGGTGATCCAGTTATGTACTGTAACTTATAGTAGTTTTATCTAGCCCACATTTCTCCAATTTGTTTATGAGACGGTTGTGCAGGACCTTGTCAAAAGCCTTGCTGAAATCCAGATACACTGTATCACAGGATTCCCTTCATCCACCAAGGCAGTTACTTTGTCAGAGAAGGAAATCAAATTTAGCTTTATTTCAATTCCACGCTGGCTGCTTGTGATCAGCCTTTTCTCCTCCACATGCTTACAAATGACCTTCTTTAGGATATGCTCCAATAATTTCCCAGGTTTTGAGGTGAGGCTAACTGGTCAGTAGTCTCTGGATCCTCCTTTTTTGCCTTTTTTTTTAAGAAGGGGCACTACATTGTCCCTTTTCCAGTGTTCTGGTATCTGACCCATCTTTCATGACTTCATGAAGATCATTGCCAAGGGCTCCGAGATCTCTTTTGCCAGTTCCTTCAGTACCCTGGGATGAAGTTCATCTGGGCCTGATGACTTGAATTCATTTAGACCCAACAAAGCTGCTCGACTATCTTCTTCTCAGCTTGCCCCTTTCTTATTTTGATTGTCCTTATTAGGTATATGGCTGCAGCTTATGGGTTTTTTTTGAAGACCGAGGCAAAGTAGCTTTTGAGTAGCTCTGTTTTCTTTACATCTTGAGCTAGGTGTTCCCCCTGGCCTACTGACAGAGGACCCACAGCTTTCTTGGTCCTTCTTTTCTGGCCAGTATACTCATAGAACCTCTTCTTGTTGTCCTTAACTTCCTTTACCAGGTGCAACTCATTCTTTATCTTAGCCTTCCTGATTT
The DNA here is from genome assembly GCA_030014935.1 of Caiman crocodilus. NCBI lineage: Eukaryota > Metazoa > Chordata > Crocodylia > Alligatoridae > Caiman > Caiman crocodilus. The sequence continues at coordinate 96,428,381 of JAGPOW010001296.1, forward strand.
TGTCCCTTCAGATTCTTGCTATTTCCTGGTACACTTTCTTGGTGACCTGCCCATTCTTCCATTGCCTATATACTTTCCTTTTGCATTTGAGGCGTTTTAGAATGTGCATTCACACTGGTCTCTTGCCATTCTCTTGGTGCTGCCATCATGTCAGAATAGTTCCTTGTTGGGCTTCCCATCCTGTACCCTTTAGAAGTGCCCAGCCCTCTTGGGCACCTTTATTCCTCAATCTATTCTTCCATGCTACCATGCCTATTAATTTCTTGAGTTGATTTATATCTGCCTTTTTTAAATCTAACTTGCTAATTTTATGATCTCATGCTTTCCCTGTCTCAGGATCTAGAATTCTATCATATCATTATTGCTTCCTCCCGAGTTACACATCATCTTCACATCTTCCACCAATTCTTCCCTGTTGGTCAGGAAAAGATTCAAGATAGAGGATCCACTAGTTGTATCCTCCACTTCCTGGAACAGGGAGCTGTTCTCCACACAAGTTAGGAACTGGCTTGACGTTTCGTGTTTTGCTGCATGCATTGACTCTTGCATTCCAAGGGCCAGAGAAAGATCACAAGTACAGAGTGGAGTGTCATTTTATAGTCCAGTAATAAAGTCCTGTGCCCCATGAAAGCCCTTTGGTTCCTTAGGTTTGTAGGTTAAATGGCCCTTCAACTGGTATAAGGGAAGGTTACCCCAGTGTAAACATGTTGGGTGTTCAGGCTCTTACTGGTAGTTCAGGCTATGAATCCCAGTTTCACATGTGTGCCAAAGTCAGGGAGATAAAATTGCATACACCTTTCCCTTCAGCATTTGGTTTAGGAATCCTCAACCCCAACCTTCCCCTTCTCCCTTCCCACACTTCAGTAATCTCTTTGCTATGAAGTTATCTCCAGAAATCAGAGCTCTACCTACTCCTTTAGCTCAGCAGGATACAGGTCTAGGCCCTTCACTCCCAAGCCATAGTCCCCTGGCCCTGCCCTCACTCCTCTCTCTAGCCCCTCAGCCCTGTTGATGCCCCTTGCCCCCCACCCACAGTCCCCTGCCAGAGGGAGCCCCCACTGCCAGGGCTATTGGAACAGGGACCAGGGACCACAGGATGGCAGTGCCATGGTGCTGCTGCGATCACTGGCCATCACAAAAAGTTTGTGGGGCTAAGCCCCATTAGCCCCAGCCTTCCACCGCATATACTGCCTGCTGTGGGCTCAGGCTCCCTGCCCTGCTGCCATTCCCTAGGGCCTTTGCAGCCCAGCAGGTGCAACCCAGTGCTGCAAGGAACAGCAGGGCTGTACAGGGAAGCTCACTGCCACTATGAACTCTGTGCTACCCTGGCAAAGTGTTTGCTGCCTGTGCGACTGCCTCAAGGGGCAGCACTGTGGGGTTGTGCCCCTCACTGCTGCTGCATGGGCAGGGGATGCCTTGCTAGGGCAGCATGGGCTTGCAGCAGCAACGAGCCTCCTGCAAAGCATCATTGTTCACTACAGCACCAGGTTGCACTCACTGGGCACCCACAGCCACCTATAGCCTTGTCCCACTCCCCTCCAGGTCCCTGTGGCCGTGCATTGCAGCCCAGGGCCCCAAGCCCATGAACCCCCCAGCTGGGCAGGCCCTGCCCAGTTCCCTCCTTCCTTCCATATGAGGGCCTGAATCTCCCTTCCCCCTGCCAGATTTACCTGCAAGAGTTACCCTCCAGGCTGCCTGGTGGCCATGTGTGTGTATATGTACATGGAGCCCCCTGCTTGACCGCTCCCCTCCTACTCCCCCTCCAGCTAGTAGCAGGCTGGAACTCTGCCAGCCTGCAGAGAGCTCTTAACAAAACTGCAAAATCTTCAGGTTTCTCTTTTACAATCAGAAATCTGTGGTTTCCTCTCATAAAGTGAGAAATTCATGTTTTTCTCCATTTTCCCATGGGAAACAGAAAACCTGGATCCCTAGTTATCTCTCATATAAAAGGCCAACACAAGTCATCCTTCAGCTTTTTTTACTATTAAGATTTTGAGTGGTGCAAAACCTTTACACTACTCTGAATGGGGTGAATTTGCATTACATAAAACCACTGACGAAAAGTGCAACGGAAATGGTTTTAAATGTCTCATTTACTTTCTTGGGTTTTTCTTGGGGTTTTTTTATTTCACTTTGCAGGAAGCCAAAATATGAAACAAGACTGATACCATGCTGCTTTCTTTAAAAAAAACAAAGAATGGAGAATTTGTTACAGTACTACACATGCTGTGCTGTGATACAGGTATATTTCCCTGTGTGAGGACACTTTTATGTCAGTGTCTTTAGGTGGAATGTCAACTCAAAACCAGCTCTGTTAGGTATTCATTGAGCACAATTTTGAATATTTTAAAAGAAAAATTAAGAAAAAGAAAGGAAAAACTGGAGGCTTGATTCTCAACTGACAAAATTATTCCTGGTTGCCACTGCAAATGTCTCAACAAAGATACACCAATATAAAATTGATATAAACAAGATGAAAATCATGATCAACATGTTGCTGTTACACTAACTTTCTTTTAACAAAAATTGCTTACCAGGTTTCCACTGAAAGAACTTCAACTTTATAGTCAAGATGCAAAAATTGCTGAATGGACCCAATGTTATGTTGGTATCAGGTCTCTTATCTTTTTCTGTAAACACCAGAATGATTTTACCAAATGTGTGTATAATGACTAGGTCATCTCTATGTGGGGAAGACTCTCAGAGGTGCTGACAACACAGCTGAAGCACAGAGCTTTAAAAGCAAATACACATGGTTCTAGTTTATGCTTGCCTGTAACATACTAAATTTATTTAAAGGCTCAAGCTTGCAACCTGCTGTGCGAATACAATTGTATCCATGTGTGGACTATGGCAAGGAAGAGAAGACATATGATCTTCCTTATATGGACTTCTCTTAAATAAATACATGCAATTAGGGATAAATACAATCTCCCTCCTGTTTGTCTTTCCCTCACACAAAAGGTCAATGCATAGTTTGCTGTTGATTTGTAGGAAGTATGATATTCTGGCTTCAGCCACTTCAGGATTGAATGTGAATTTTTTGTTGTGAAATCTGTTGTGTTTGTTTGATTCTGTTTGCCATCACTGTAGAGGACTAACTTCCTGATGCATATTTATTCTCATTTGGAAAAAAAAATGTGGAAGCTAAGTTGTCAGCAAGTCAAAATATTTTACCATTATCCCAAAGCTTTAGTCCTTAAGCAGAGAAAAGGCTTTCCTTATAGGAGACAGCAGTTACTTTGCAAAAGCATGTTCCTTTCCTGATGTCTAGTTTAAATTTATGGGTGGGCAAATAGCCATCTTTAGGATGGAGTTTAAGTATAAAAAAGGCCACTGTTTCTTCAGCTGGATTTGTGCAGTGCCCAACATACCAGTAAAAGGGCCCCCATTCTTTTGTATGACACTGGGACCAGTAGCAATATAAATTAAAAAAATAAGAATATTAATAATAATAAACATTTGTGGCTTAAGATTAGAGTTCTGAGTTCACTTTGCTGTTCACCTTTGTTAATGAAGTACCACTACCATGGTCCCTTGTAATTCCTCTGCTTTATATACTGGACTATGTAAGAAAACCAAATACATGCATATAATACTAGTGTTCAGGAAAAGATGTGCTTGAATATTTTAAAAGAACTATCTGAGAGGCTTTTGGAACCTCTGAAGGTAATCTTCATCAAGCCAAAGGGAATCAGATGACTAAAAATAGCCGAGTGCAGCAGGAAGGAAAATACTAGCCAATTAATTTTATATAGATGCTGGGTACAATATTCAAGCATGTAAGGGAATCAGTATGTGAAGAGACTCCAATTAGTAATTAAAAATTGGTTTACTAAAATAGTGCTAAGAAAGAAAAAGGAAAGGGGAGACTGCAGCAACAGAGAGCCTACCACATGTGTCTGATATTTTGAGATAGAAGCTTTTGGCAAAGAAGGGCCAGCCTGTCTCCCCTCTCCCACCATTCTGCCTCTGTTGGAGTCCGGTGGGCATTGAATGAATGGAGGGGTACATCCACATGGATCAGAGTGTAGAACTGAAATGTAGAGCTTCCGTAGCCAGATTAGAGTGCAATGGAGAATGGAGTGAGATGGAATTTTATATGCACTTCTACCCATTATTTGGCAAAAATTTGTAAACACTTATCAAATCTACTATAGCATAGATTACAAACATGCAAGAGTAAAACCTCAAAATGTAGAGCACTACTAAAAAGGGCCTGGGAGGCACCAGTTGTTGCTATTGGAATCCATCATACTTTATATAACCATTCTTTTATGCAATCCTTGAGAGAGACCATGCAAACTTATGTATTTCAGAGGATCTTGGGCATGTAGAAGAAGATATTTAGACGGATTAAAGTGCCTAAAGAGAGGCAGATAGGTGCCTTCTCCACTTTACTGGTGCCACTGACATTTTCAAAGTTAAAGTTGAGATGCCACCTAACCTCCCCACAAGGTGCCTGCTTGTCTGCTGCTGGCATGTTCAGAGAAAACGATGTGCTGCTACTTCCCCAGAACAAGCTGGAGTCTTAGAGGACCCCACAGCAGGATTTCTAGACTAGGTGGAGAAATAATCACAGGCAGATCCGAGCAAGTGCTCTACCCACTCAGCTACTATATTATGGATATAAACAACATGGTACAAGGGCTGGAGCATGGATAAATGAGAAGAGACTGAGAAAGGTGAATTTATATGGTCTGAAATAGGGAATATTCAGGCAAGACACAATAACAGTAAATAAATACTTTCCCAGAAAAAAAAAACCCTGCAAGAAGGAATGTAGTTACTCACAGTTTAAGAAGTTGGTATGACAAGGAGAAATGGCCTGGAGACAAGACAGGAAATGGTTAGGCTAGATATTAGGAAAGGACTCTTATCCATAAAAGAAATTGTTCAGAGGCATACACATGCAGGGTTGGAGGTAGCTGAAATTCCAAAACTATAAAATTTGTTAAAGCAGGTTAGAAAAACAAGAATAATTTATGTTGCAAATTGTCCTTTTTATTAAGGCAGGAGAAGAGGAATGACTGAGTGATCTTTAAAGCATAGACAGTAAGTGGTCTAATCTACATCTGCATCTATAATCCACACTAAGTTTTTGACTCTGTTCATCAAAGCAGAGTGATGCAAGGTGCATAAGAGTGTTTAGTATTTGATAGGCTGTCTTCATTATTGTATAATTCAAGGTCTCCTGATATTGAGGAATACTCGCGTATTCTTTGTGCCTTTCTTAAAATGTCAATAAAATATAATTCTTGAAAGAACCCTCCTTTTTCAGTTCTGATTTGAGAAGAGAGACTGTAAAACCCGATAAATTTCTGTTCCAGCTCTTTGAAAAAACAGTGAAACACTGGCAATGCATTCACTCATTCAACTGGACATGCAGCAACGTTTCTTTTCACATGCATTCTAATTTGTTGGCAGGCCTATGGCAAAAAGTTCTGTTTTTTAATCAATTGATAGGACCATCGGTAGTAATGTCATTAATCTCAGGCTTGTCAATTACAGTAAATTCAGTAAGTTTGATCATGCTGGTCAGTAGTTTTAAAAGAGCAAACATATTATAATTGATTCAAGACATCATTATTTTCAGTTCATAACTGAAGAATGGATTATTTCTATTGTTTGGCAAGCATGTGTTTTAGCATCTTGAAGGACTGAAGAGTTACAGTACTCATGTGCACAAAATATGAATTGTGTTGCACTAGTGAAATACAAATGTTGCTCTCAGTTACATATACACTGCCATATTCACCTATAATGATGCATAAAGTACATTAAATGTACTTCTAAAATTTCTAGTACAGTCTTTTAGTGCCAAGCTATATAACATAATCCCTCAGTCTAAAATACTTCTTTCTCTCATCACTCTGTACTTAAATTTGTTTGACCAATACCGGTGTATAGAAATGAGACTATAATGGGAAAAGGCCAGAAGTAATTTTATGGTATCCAGAGAATTTTGAAATTATAGCAAAAGGAAAAAAAAATCTCTATATTAAAAAGTTATTTGAGGACTTTTCCCCTGAAGCTAAAAGATCAAGATCAAAGGTTCTCTCAAGGCTAGCAGCTAATAGTGCTAGTATGCTTAAGGCACTCCAGGTTTTTAGCCATCTGCATGATGGGGATAGCATCACATCTGTCTATGTTGTCTCCCCAGTCCAAATGACCATTTACAGCTGGGTCCAATGGCAAAAAATCCAGAGCACAGCTTAAACTCATTCACTGGCACTTAAGCAAGACATTTTAACACTTCTGTCACCTCACCCCTTTCTCTTGAAGGGCTGGGAGAAAATATATGTTTCATTCTTGAGATTTTTTTCATTATCTTTGAAATGTTCCGATAAAATGCATCTTCATCAAGATAAACCATGGTCAAATAGCTAAAGCAAGGAATTGGCACAGAAGACATTTGGATTTTTTTGTAGCTATGCCACTGATTTGCTTTGACACCCTGAACAAGCTAGTTAACATCACTGTACCTCAGCTGTAAATCATTTTTAATTACAGCACCATCCAATCAGGAATGAGGCCCAAACATGTCTGATACTGTACAAACACAGTTTGACAGTGTCCCTGCATTGAAGAATCTAATTTGAAACAAGACAACAAGTAACTCTGACACAAAAAGAAAGGAGGGAATAGAGAAGAGAGGATAAGGGTAATGAAAATACGATAATGAGGTTACACAGGGAGCCATTGCACAACTTGATGGTTCCAAAGCATTAATTAATTGATTAATTAATTAAAATTAGCTCTCAACTGCAACGCAGTCTAGACATCATTGATTTTGTGTAGGTGTCACAACAGAAGAGGATCCTGAAGAGGGATTTGTAAAAGGGCAGGGTTCAAGGCCTTGTGGATTAATTCAGGTAGATTAATCTGCATTGGGAAGAGCAAAAGAAGAAAGTGCAGAGATGATTAATTGGTTTTAATTGGGATTAAACTGGGTTCAAGATTGACATCACCAAAGAAGGGAAGACTACAGAGATGTGAAAGATAAGACAGTAAAAAGGGATATTAAAGCTTACTCATTTTTTTGAGATCTGTGGATGGAAATGTATTATTGAAAGTGCCATGTATATATTAATTGTATTACAAATGGACTACCTCATGGAACAGAAATTATATACATCTATACTTTTTGAGTGTCTTGATTTCCATTACCACAGAAAAGGAGTATCTCACTCATTGAATTGTTAATTCTACTTCTGTCGTTGAATTTTGATCATTTCTCTTTAGGGAGCAGGTGGAAATTAAAAAAAATGAGGAACATATCCCAGTGTCTTGCACTTGTGTCAATTCCACTCTCTTCCCTTTGCAAACCAAACTAAAAACCCCAATCCTTCCTCAGTTGGAATCACTTCTCTTTCTCAACTAGCTCCCATTGAGCTCTTAGTTAATCTCTTCTCCTTCCACCCAACATATGTACAGGCAGCTTTCCTCTTACTTTACCTCTTCTGTGCTTCAGTTTATTCTCCTGACCTCAATTCCTTCCCTAAAATTCATATTTCTTAAACTACTGCCTTTAGTTTTGTTGCACATCCGGAGCCTTAATTCCGACAGGCCCCTGGGGCGAGAACGAATGGACTCTAGCTTATTTCTTTTTCTCGCGCTAGGCTTTGATTTCCCCTTTTATTGGCTGCTAGACAGATCAGATATCGCAAGATTGCCGAGATAAGGGTGAAAGTACTCACACGTTTGTTGTTAGTAGCAGTTTATTGGTCCATTTTACAGCCGACAGAGATTGATCACCAAAGGAATGTTACAGCCAACAGAGATTGATCACCAAGAGAAGGGGGAGGATTCGGGGGGTTTCAGGTTCTGCTTTGGCTCTTCACTATGGCTTTAGCAAACAAGCTTTTGGCAGAGACC
>JAGPOW010001296.1:96436358-96447725 GCA_030014935.1 Caiman crocodilus
AGACCTAGCCTATGAAATTCTTTGTTTTCATTCTATTCCTTTTATGGTATGAAACTGGCCTCAGGCGTTACTACAAGGGGTTTGATTTCACTACGGGGGGTTGGCTTCTTAGGTGGTGTCATGAGTCACCGCCTACAATGCAGTCTGCACAAGTTTACCATTTTCCTCACTTGAATTCAAGGCAATTCCTCCAGTTTCTGTTTCTGTTTCTTTTCTTCCCATAGGTTTCTCTGTAGCTTATTCTTCCCCTCCGCATCGGTACCAGCTGCCAGCTATCTTCTTGGTAGGCAGTGAGCAGCAAAAGGAGTAAAGTTACAGATTTAAGGTCTCAAGATCATTGAGTGCAGCCTCCAGAATAACACAAGCCATTGAACTTCAGTTACGTACACCAGTAGATGGAACCATGTTTATCAACCCAGTGGTAGCAGGCACAGCCCTCTTCTAGCCTTGGAAGAAAAGCATCCAATGTAGCATGCGGTAAACTTAGTGATAGGTATGGTATAAGGATTTAAACATACTGGGAATGTCCCAAAAGCACAAACCAGTACTCCGTGGCATAGGGGTATCAGCTTTGTGATAACAAAACACTAAAGTCCTCTTCTTAGTACAGAACAGAATCAGTACAGAAGGCTCCCTAGCTTGTAAAGGTGGCTGGAAAAAAACAGCATTTCTATTTTTGCAGAAAAATTAAAGCATTTGAAAATGGTTTTTGTTCTAATGCTGGAAGAAATGCACTTTTCAAAATGTTTCTTGAGGGCTAGCTCATTCTTATTTTTCAAGAGAATACATCATCGTTTCATGGTTAGGACATCTATATCAAATGTGAGAAAAATCAGGTTCAGATCCCTATTCTGCCTGAATCAAACTGTTGGATTTTCTTGTCTTTCTCTCTCAAAATGGAATTCTCTTAATATAAAGGTCTTCCTGGTAAAAAAATTAAAAATAAAAAATGGATGTATTTTGTGGAAGTATTTCAGTTTCAACAAAAATATCTTTTTTTTTTTTTTTACAAGAAAAGGTTTTGTTGAAAAATTTTCAGCACATTTTGGACCTTGTGTTCCTGTCTGACAAGGGTAAGATTGTGGCCTCATGTAAATCAGTGGTAAAAGTCCCACAGTTTTCAACAAGTTCAGTATTTCTCACTAGAAATGTAATTTAGCCTATTTCTCCTTGACATGGCATGTAAAAGTAAATGATTTAAAGTTCTAAAGGAAACCACTGATTGAAATGAATTGCTTCAGGATCAGTCCAAGAGCATGCAGCAGCAACAAACATTGGTCCACCAAACTGCAGTGTCAAAATCGTTATTCTGCATCCAAACCTTTTATACTGCAACTTTAGTCTGTTCTTCTTCCTCCCTGTTCTGGCAAAATCTAGTAGCTTTTCAATGCAATTAAAATTATATATTTAAAAAAAATGGAACATATGACTTCCAAGTCTTTAAAAATATATTTTAAAAAAATCTTCTCTGCTTTTTTGAAGGCAACTAAACAACAAAGAAAAAAATTAACAGGACTTCAATTTATTGCAACTAATGGGACATACTTGAAAAAATTATCAAAGTGTTACAGAATCTAAGAAATAGCTCTAGTTATAGAGAAACATTTCTTCATTATGCTTTACACACAATTTTGCCAGATTGCTTATTTTAATTAGAGTAGAACTCTAGCTTCTGCTCACTGGTTTAGCGGGTGCAATAAAATGAAGTTTATTTAATTTTCTAAAATAAGTAAAGCAGAGTAAAGTTAATTAAAAGTTAATTACAGTATAATGAACCATTCACACTCACTATGCCAGTTTTGCCCAGATGATTATAGATGTCATCCTTCCTGAATACTCTTACCCTCCCCATTGAGGATTATTCCCTCAGTCAACATAGGGTGTTTCCATATGCATTTTTTAGTTTAAACAATTGCCTACCTCAGAATGAAGTTGGAAAAAAAAACAACCCTCCTCATTTCTTTTCTTTTCTTTTAATAGTTTCCTCAGGCATAATTTTCATTTAGCCTTCTGATTGCCTTTTAAATTTGACAGAATATACCTATAAAATTTGTTAGTAATTGTTTCATTTCCCATCATGGCATGTGTAGTTAACCTTGAAAGACTGATTGGACATTGACTGCACTGAACCCAACCTCTACTGGCATCACAAAGGTCACAGAACTGCTCTCACTGAACCTACGCCTTTAAACACAAGGTTCTGTACATATTGGAATTAGAATGCTTTACTGCTCATTAATTCATCATTAAAAAGATGTTAACTAATCATTCTCTATAAGACTTCAGTTTAAAACTCTCTCTGGCATGAAGTGCCCATGACTTGGCACCCAGCCACTTGAAACCTGTTATAAGCAACACAGTATTTGTGAGAGGCATGCAAATATTGTTCCTTATGCATGTTTTGGTGACACTAGGTGATGGAAAGAATATTTTCACATTTATATTTCAGTTTAATTAGTAATACTAACTATTTGTGTTTTGATAGCATCCAAAATCCCCAAATGCCATTGAGGCTCTTTTGGATTGTTTGCTGTACAAACACTGAGGATGCAAACCTTGAAAGGCTGATTAGCCTGGACTGATTAGCTCTTAACCAAAGACATCACATAGTGGCACATGAGCCACAATGAAAATGAAATCTCCAGTGATACAATTTCAGCCCTGATATGTGGCACTGCACATTATGTAGTATCATCATACACCTCAACAATTTCCAACTGAGAAAATAAAAGGGATGTAAGCCATCAGAGTAAATCATTCTGTAATCATGAGGTACCAGTACCTATAGTCTTCCATTCATATTGTTTCTCCTAAAAAGCTTTGTTAAATTATATTTTTCTATATGAGAAGTACTAGTATCATTTATTATTTGCTTTAGATAATTGAAGATGTTTTCCAGATGGTCTGTGTGTGTTGTACTAGGTACCATTAAACATGTAATAAGACATAGTCCCTGCCTTAAAGAGTTTATAATCCAAGACAAAAGTCAACATGTGGCTGAATAGACATCTTAAACAAGGAGTGCATATATAGCAATCTATACTGTATACAAAGAAACTATATTAAAAGAACATTAACATCAAAACTCCAAACCTATAAACTCCCAGAAGTAGGATCCCATGTGAACTTGATTCAGCCTTCATACAAAAATGCATGACAATATGGTTTTTAATGATTTGAACACTTACTTGTTTCTCCTGCATGGGTTGTCATCCGGAGTTGAAGGCAAGGCCTTTATTTCTACCGCACAGGTTCCCCTCCACTGTATTGTAAGCAGTAGTAGTAGTAGACTATTACCATTTGAGTGGACTTGTTCCTAAGGCTAGGGATAGACATTCAAAAAGCCTGAGGCTGAATTGATTCAATCTTTGTAGGTTAGTCTAACCTGGCTAAGCTAAATCAGTTTTGTAACTAGACTGGCATCCCAGAAATGCAGGCACATACCTGCAGTGGCTCAGGCTAGAAGCGAGGGGCTGCTAGAGTAGCCCTCCCTTCCTTCCACAGCATGGAGCTGAGGGGGCATGGCCAAGTTCAGGCAGGACCCCTGATTAATTTAGCAGGGAATTGATAAGTGTTTGTCACCCAATTAAGAAAGCAACAGAGGAACATTACCAGCTTTTTTGATTCTGCCTGTTAATTTAGCACCAGCTGCAGCCAGCATGTGGTCTGCTAGCTAACACACAGGCACCTCATCAGCAAGGTAGAAGGGATGGGAGAATTCCTACTTAGCAGGGAGTGGTGAGGGAAGGGGGGAAGCAGCGCAGAGTGTGTGCCAAAGCGGCAGTCAGGGAGCAGAGGCGAAGGGACAGACCTGCTGTGGAGTAGCGAGCCCTGCCCAGCCCAGAAAGCATGTTGAGATGCTGGGGGTGCTTGGCTCATTTTAAACCAGCAAGGGGTCTGGGACAGACATTGCATAAACCAGTTTCAGTCAAATCATTTACGCCTGATATTACGTGGTTTCAGCCACTCTCAAACTAGCTTATGTACACTGAATATCTGTTCTGTCACAGATTTAAACCAGTTTCTGATCACTTAAACCAGTTTATGTGTAATGTCCGTCCCTAGCCATAAGGAAGAAATATACTTTACCACTGATCGTTAATTATCAAGAAGACAGCAACAGTGTTGGAGATTCTGGCTCCAGGAAGTATGTGTTGGTCTAATGGGTAGCTTGGTGGGGAAAAACCACCATAGTGAAGCACACAGAATTGGCAGACATATTTTGAAAGCCAGTTCATAAAAATGGCTAAGATTTGAGTCTATCATTTGGAAAGCTTAGATTCTCTTTGCAAATCTGTGGTCTTGTGCAGGCTTATAATGTGGGTTTGAACAACATCTCAGTTACCTTATTGATAGACTAGATTAAACTAGACTTCTCTGCATCTGCTATAAGAGACAGATATACATGAGAATGTACCAGACAGATAGGCAGGTGTGCTGGTGCTGCCAAATGTATGAGTCAAATGAGATGCCTCGAGCAAGATATATCAGTATAATAACTATTAACATGTACTTACATAGTGTTGTAAGATTTACCTACCTAACGACCCTAAAGTATTTTGAAAATAAAAGTAGATATAGTAAACTTGAAGGATCACTGATTATGAGAATTACCATATTTATCTGAATCCAGGATGAATTCCAATTTAAGATGACCTCCCACCATAATTAGACTTATTATAACATTTAATGTATAGAATTTAATTATTGTACGGTCATCTTAACTTTGTCCCCCAACTGCTATGGCAAGGAAAGTAACTAAACCCCAACCTGTTGCCCTCCCTGCTAAGCCTACCCTGCCTCTTGCCCCACTGCTCAGTGCCTGCCTCTCCTGTCACTTCCCCCCCAAAACGATGTTGCCCCCTTGCTGCTTGCCCCCTGCTCCCCACTGCGTGCCTGTGTTTCACCTCTGCCTCATGTCCACCTCCCTGAGGACCCTCAGGGACTGTGGGGCCACTTTCCTGTCCCTCATCTATTCACATCTCTGGGCAGTTTCACTGGGCAGTGTCCTCTGACTCCTTGGACTCATTCAAGGGCCAGTGAGCACTGTCTCGTGTGCTCTGCTCAGTGTCCCCTGCTGGATCCCTTATTTTAACCTTGTGACCTTACTCCCAAACAGATTGTCTTGGCAGGTACCAGCCCATGATCCATTGAAAGTAGAAAATAGACCTGTCCCCACTGATGCCTGCTCCCATGGCCCTTCCTCCCCTGCCTGTGCCTGTCCCATCCCTTACTTTTCCTCTGCCAGTGCCCCCTCCCCAATTCTTATGCCTATCCCCTGCCACCTGTCCCCCACTGAACCTGTCATAGAATTATAGAAAATTAGGGTTGGAAGAGATCTCAAAAGGTCTAATCCAACACCCTGCTCAATCAAGCACAAGTAGCACTGGCAGCTATAAGTCCAGTTGGATTGGGGCTGGAGCACAAGGTAAGGGGGGGGAGTTTGGAGTGGGGCAGGCTGCACAGTCTCTCCAATGCTCTCCCCAAGCTGCACATGCAGACCACCCCTGTGTGCCTCCCCTTCTCACCACACAGTCTCCCCTCTGATCCCTCAGCTGCATGCCCCTTCCACTGCCACACGAGTCACAGCAGTCCAGGGCAGGAGATGACTCAGCTCCAGCTTCCGTCCCTGGGCCAAAGCAGAGCTGAGCCACTACCTGTCCTGGCCCAGTACTTGAGTCTAATATTTGGCTTTTCTGTGTCCTCTTCCCCTGCCATGTTTTGTAGGGATCAAAACTCTTCTTTGAAAATATTTTATTAGCATCATCACCACCACATCCAGTTTTGTTGGCTAGGTGTTGATGCGTTCTAGTAAGAGCAGGAATTTAAAGTGGGCAAGGAGATGGAATTTTCCATGGCCAAAAACACATTTAATAAGTTAGATTTCCATCTGTTTGTCAGACAGTCACTGGGTAGGGCTGTTTTATTTCAGTAGTTCTCTGACTTCCTGAATTGAGCCATTCACAACAATTATTGGCATACCTATGGATGAAAAATTTCAATACATGTTTTCATACCTGCTTTTTCTGTAATATATCACAAATTTATGTATATTGACTTTAGTGTCAATAAAGTTAGGCCCACAGTGGTTTAAGATATTTTGATGCTTTTCTGAAGACTCTGAAGTCTCACTGGCCTTATTAATGCAAGTAGGTAGTACTGCTTGCATAAGACTGGACAACAGTTTGGGCATAAATTATTAAGTGAATAGTTTGGACTATACAGTACATCACAGAAAAACTAAAATTATGAAATATCAGGAACAAAAGTCTTGAATATTGCCACATAAATGACCCTCTACAAAGAATGTAAATACAGAAGCCATTAAAGAGCAGTCAGTATAGCTCTATTGCTCACTAAAAAATACCATTCCAAATAGATCGGTAACAGAACTCTTCATAATTGATGGCTTTGAAGAAACTGAGAATTTCTCTTGAATATATTATCAGATACCAACATGCCTTCTCCTGAAATATAAACACAACAGAAACTATGCTGCTCTGTTCATTTGTTTTGGTCATGAATGGGGACTCTCTTTAAAATCACCAATGGACATCTACCTAGGAGGACACCATGCTTCTAAAAGTTAAGAAGTTGTTGACTCAGGATCTGTTGATGAACATGTCATTGCTTTAGGCTCATAGTCTTGTTTTGCTTTTATTCAGCAGAGTTCACTTAATTTATACTATATCCAGAGGGCCGGTCTGTCCTCAAATATGACAGCACACCTGCAATAAATAATGCAGCCTCTCTCTAACTTTTGCTAAAAATATTTTCCTTGCACAAATGCATTTGCCTGTTTCTTCATTAATTGATATAATGTTGGATACATTGAACAGGCATTTAGTACAGCTCAGTGCTTAAAGTGATTTATTGCAAAATATTCCACAATTGCAGTGAAATTATAGATGTGTTATAGGCATTCCTGAACTTGGAGAGAATAATAAATAAATGAGAATAAAGCTGAATAGATTAAATAAATTGTTTGTCATTACATATGTAATAGAGTGCTATTAACAAAATAAAGGTACTGGTTAATTAATCAACTATATCTGATAAAATCATTCAGCAACTGGAAAAATGTCTAGGATATCAAGTCAACTATTAAATAAAAGAGGAAAAGCTTCCAGTAAAACCTTAAGGTATTTAAAGCATATAAGACGTTTCAATAGCAGTTCTTAACATAACCACTAAACAACCAACAAGCCTGCTGAAGTCAACAGAAAAATTTCCACTAATTCCATGGGGCTTTGCCTAAGACAACAAATCTCTACTGTGGTCCTGTCAGGAAAAGCTAAGAGCCTGAATCCAGCCAGAGTGAAACAATGTTGTGCAGTAGAGCTGCAAAATGCCCTGGGATGCTGGGGTATTGTGATTTAACTTGAACTAGGAAGAGATCAGGGACAGAAGTTTCATAAACAGTTTTGATCCAAATCAGTTAAGTCCGATACTGCATTCAACCAGGTTTATCTTAAACCAGTTTCAGTCATTTTGAAACTGGTTTGTGCGCACTGAGCTTCTGTTCTGTTACTGGTTTAAACCAGGTTCTGATCATTTAAACTGGTTATGTGTCACTTCAGTCCCTAGCCTTAGTCTCTAATTGCTTTCCCTGTTGCTTCCTAGAGGCTTGGTGAGCAGGGGAAGAATTAGGAGCTATGGACAGGACTGGCTTGCTGCTTGAGATCCGGGTGGCTAATTCTTTTTTTTTTCTGGAGCCTGACCAGAGGTACATGGTATGGAGGAGAACCAGCTTTGACAACCTGTGCCTAGTGTGGGACCTCCTTGAACTTACTCTCTGGGAGGGCTGTCATTTGCTCTTTTGTTCTTTGACCAGAAGAAGGTGTTTGACAGGATGGGTCATGGGCACCTCTCAAGCACTCTGAGGGCATTCAGCTGTGGTCCCCACTTCATGCAGTTTTTCCAAGTGCAATATGCCTTCAAAGAGTTCATGGTCAAGTTCAACTAGATGCTGATGGAGCCTATCCCATTCTGGTGGAGAGCATGTCAAGGTTGCCCATTGTCAGGTCAGCTCTAAACCACTTTCCTCAAGCCTTTCCTGTGGCTCCTATACAAGCAAATAGCTCTACATGTTCATGGTCTAGACACTCTGCCATCCTGTCCTCACATCCTGCCTGGATGTCAAGTGGTGGGATACACTCAGTGAGGATGGGGGTCTCCAGGGGACAAGCATATACTCTACCTTGATCTCGCTGGCCAGTGAGGACCTCAGTGAGTGGCTTCCTCATGGAGCTGTCACCACAGGCATGCATCTGGCACACTTAACAAATACTCCCAATTCCTGTCCCCTCTGTGAGCAGAGGGAGACCCTACTGCGCGCCTTCCTAGAGTGATCAGGGCTGCAGCCCCCTCAGCACCTCTTGTTGAGGTTCTGGCTGAACTACTGCCTGCACCTTTTTATTTATGCACTTTACATTTGCAGCCCCACCAAATCCCAGCACCTCCTGGTCAACCATCTGCTGTCCCTAGCCAAGATTGCCATATATCTAACCAGAAATGAGGCTCTGGCCAGGAGGACTCCAGGAACTGTGGACTCATTTGATATGCTCTGCTCAGTCTGCCCTCTTGGTGCACTTGTTTTGAACCTGAACCTCCAAGTCCATCCCTGTTATGTTTTTAGTTGCCATAAGGAATCAGTTGCCGCTTTTCCCATAACCTTCCTTTTTAAGGGAGGCTTATAGTTTTTCTTGATGGGTATTAGCCCATGATCCCATAAAGTAGCAAATAGATCTATTGAAGATGAGCCACTAGGTAGCTGGAATACAAGAATCACAGGGTCAGAAGCAGAATGAGCACTGAGCCATCTTTAGGCTGCTGGTAGGTGAGCCATGTCTTGTAACCTAATAATATTGTATAATCATTTCACTTTACATAGTCATTAGTTTTATTTATTTATGTATTTATTTATTTGATTTCATATGCTGCCATTCCCAACATGGGCTCAGGGCAGATTACAATAGGAAAGCAGAATAACTTTTAAAAGAGAATAATGATTGCAAAGCAGGAGAAAACAAAACAGAAACCCATTAAACAATATCCTAGCCTAGCATAATTTGCAAAATGTCTACCTAAACACAAAGGTCTTAAAGTACTTTCAAAAGATGTTCATGCTTAGGCTATGAAAGGCCCGCTATGAAGAGGGAGGGAATTCCAGAACTAAGGGATGACTACTGAGAATGACCTCCTACATGCTGAAAAACATGAATAAGCCTGGAAATAGGGACTCACACAACCTAGGTAATCAGGCAAAATGTAGATAGTGCTACCACCAAGCTGAAATCAGCACTATCAGTCTGAGTTAGTTATGGCTTTTGAACTTAACAACATGTCCCTTTCTGGGGATTTCAGCAGTGATTAGTCACCTCCTATGGAAAGGGTCAAATAGGTGGTTCCAGGGAGCTGCCATGGGCCAGTCAGCACCTCCTCCCCACAACAGCCTGGAGCCCATGCGCCACTGCCAAACGTGCACAGCCCCAGCCCCAGCCCCAACCCCAACCCTAGCCTGCGCCACCTTTCTAGATAGCCCAGAAAATGATAGCTCCTTCTGGCTGCCAATGCTCCTGGCTTCAGGCCTGTGGTACTGCTGGGGATCCCTGTGCACAGCCCTGACTCCAGCCCAGCCCACCCCATGTCTGCTTCAGACTGCCTGCCCATGCTGAACAACAGCAGTGGTGAGGCAGAAACTGCTACTAGGCTCCAAGGAAAAGTGTCCCACCCTGCCACTGCCACTGCCAGGCCTTTCTTGCTACAGCCACCCAGAGCCCATGACCAAGCTGCCTTGCAGCTCCTCTCCAGTGCTGTCTCTGCTGCCTCTGGGCCACCCAGAGGAGCAATGGTGGCAGTGCAGAGGGGCATCAGGGGAGCCAGAGCATAGGCTCTGGGTGGCTGCAGCAAGAATGACCCCGCAGCAGTGAAGGGTGGGGAGGTGTGCTTTTCCCCTAAGCTGAGCAACAGCTTTTGCCTGGCCACTGCTGCTGCTGCTGCTGCTGCTCAGTGTGGGTGGGTGAGTCCGGAGCAGGCATGAGACAGGTTGGGGTCAAGGCTGTGCATACAGGTTCTGGCTAGTCCATATCTGTCCAGTTCACCAAGCTGAGTCTGGAGCAGACATGGGGCGGGCTAGAGTCAAGGCTGTACCACAGGGCTGGGGTCAGTGGCAGAAGCAGCAGGAAAGAGCCACTACCACTGTCTGTGCTGCCTAGAAAGGCAATACAGCTACAGAGCTGCCTCAGCCCTGCTGGGGCAGCAAGACATGCTACAAGCTGGACAATGTTCCTCTGTGGGCCAGTTCTGGACTGCAGGCCATATTTTGCCCACCCCTGTCTTATGGCTAATTTGAATCAGTTTGGAACTTAGAGGACAGTTATCTGCCAAAATTCCTGTTCTGGGTTGCTTCTGGGCAGAGGCACGTGGGCCTAAGTGTAGCCATCTGAGGAAACCTGATGTTGCAAATGGAGCTAAATATTGGTTTTAGACAAGTAGCTCTTCTTTTAGGTTGCTGGTAGGGACTAGGCCTCTCTGAATCGCTTTTTAGGACTTAAGCTACTGAGATAATTTGCACCTGGCCTACAGACCCTGACTTTTAAGCACCTACATCCTTTATTCTTAATCAGGGCTCTGAATGAGCATGTCCTTAAAAATCAAACCATGAGTAAAAGAACAGCTTTTCTCTACATTGCAAACACTGAGTCCATCAAACTGTCCCTAACAACCAAATATTATGGCAATACATTTTGAATATACATTTTTTATCTTTGAAACATACATAAAGTCCATTAAAAATGCATTCTCAGGATAGTAGATCATTATATGACACACTGGGATTATACTGCTAAAACTAGGGCATCTGGTCATTTCAGCAGTTCTGCTACTCCCTAAGTTGAGCAGTATTTTATTATAGATGTATTGAAGATGAATAAAAATATCTTAGGGAATTTTTTTCAAGCACCTTTCCTAAGAAAAGAAACATGTAACCAAATTTCAAAGCTGAAAGAAGCAATCAAATTGAAAAAAATACAAAATGACCACCTAGATGATAACTTTCTTTCAAATTGCTGGACAGACAAAATTCTTCATTTAGGTCACAGTGGGTGCATCTACACATGTGATTTAATGTGCATTAGTTTATTTTAATGCACATTAAAGTATCACAAGGGCCACATAGTCTTTTTTTTTTTCATAGTATCTAGGGTCAGAAGGGGCCTAGAGCAGGCCATCTAGTCCGACCCCCCGCCAATGGCAGGAACGAGTGCAAGGGTCACAGGACCCCAGCCAAGTACCTATCTAATCTACTCTTAAAGACGCCCAAGGTAGGAGCAAGAACAACTTCCCTAGGAAGCCGGTTCCACATCC
>JAGPOW010001296.1:96447825-96458679 GCA_030014935.1 Caiman crocodilus
AATCCCATCCTGTTTCTGTCTGCCCACTCCTGCAGTCGGCCCAGATCCCGCTGCAGCTTCTCCCTCTCTTCTGGTGTCCCCACCTCAGCCCACAGTTTGATGTCATCAGCAAACTTGGACAGCTCGCTTTCCAATCCCTCGTCCAAGTCAGCAACACACATGCACACATGCATGCGACAAAGCACCTTACGCTGCATCTCATGCATTTGTATAGATGGTGAAATGTATGTCAGTGCTGAGAAAATGGTGGTGGTACACTCTTTAACTAAACCACATCAAAGGTATTTTAGTTTCTAAAGTCACCACTGCCATTTTCTTAGCACTGATGCACATTTTTCTGTTCATATAAATGTATGCTATGTAGCACCAAGCACTTTGTCACATGCCTGTGTGTATGTGCCCTTTGTGACACTTTAATGCTCGTTAAAATAAACTAATGCACATTAAAGCACACATGTAGATGCACCCACTGTGACCTAAATGAAGAATTTTGGTCAGCCTGCAGCTCCTCAAAGCAGAACCATCCCCAACTAGATCATCCCAGTCAAGGCTTTGTCCAGCTGGGTCTTAAAAACCTCCAAGGATGGAGAGTTCACAGTCTCTCTGGGTAACCTGCTCCAGTGTTGTACTACCCTTCTAGTGAAAAAGTTATTCCAAATATTTAACTTAAACTTCCCTTGCTGCAACTTGAGACCATTGCTCCTTGTTCTGTCATCTGCCACCAGTGAGAACAGTCTAGCTCCATCTTCTTCCTAACTCCTCTTCAGGTAGCTGAAGGCTGCTATTAAATCCCCTTTCAGTCCTCCCTTCTGGTGCATGGGATTGTTCCATCCTAAGTGCAGGACATTGCACTAGTCCTTAATAAACCTCATGAAATTTATTTTTGTCCAGTACTCCAATTTGTCTAGGTCTCTCTGAATCCTAGCCCTTCCCTTCAGTTTGTCTACTACTCCCCACAGCTTGGTATCAACTGCAAACTTGTTGAGGGTGCACTCTATGCCATCTTCCAGATCATTGATGAAGAAATTGAACAAAACTGGCTCCAAGACTGACCCATGAGGCACTCCACTTGATAGTGGCTGCCAACTAGACATCAAGGCATTGATTACTACCCTCTGAGCCTAATGATCCATCCAGTTTCCTACCCACTTTACAGTACATTCATCCAGCCTGTATTTCCTTAGCTTGCCTATTAGAATGTTGTGGGAGACCTCCAGAGAGTGAGGTGAGGCAGACAGTTCTGTAATTCCCCGGATCCTCCTTTTCTGCTTTCTTAAATACAGGCACTATATTTGCCCTTTCCAAATCACCCAGGACCTCTCTCAATGGCCATGAGTTGCAGCTGAATGTCTAAATACCTGTAAGAGTCTGAGCCCTATGTCTTTATATGAATCTAGTCTAAGGAGTCTATAAAGTACCTGTCAGTTGGGCTTAGCAATGACAGTCTCTGGATATGTCTACATGTGCGCTGTAATGCGCAGTAGCCTATTCCACTATGCATTAAAGTGGTGCATTAAAAAGTCCTAATATGCTAATGCACAGTAGATTAGGTTATTCTGAATCAAGCATTACCTAAAAAGCATGCACTTGTGCTACATTGCATTAGCGCAGCCTAATGCACATGTATTTAGTATCTCATATTGGAGGTACTACATTTGATGCACATTAGGAAAAGCTCATAAATGTACATGTAGACAGCTCCTGTAATGTCTAGTAGCCTATCTGTCCCTGAGTTCATTATTAATGCAAAACTTTGAGAGCCCCATGGCCTGTAAAATGAAGAGGTGACATTCTCTTTACAATCCTGTTTCTGTCTGAGGTCAAAGCTCCTAGAACAATGTACAGTAAATTCTGGGTAGTTTGCCTATGGGATAATTCACTGCTATGGTTGAATTCATTATTGTTCCAATTCCCAGCCAGCTCCCTCCATCCTCTGTTATCAACTCCTGATTATTGGTTATTGCTAGATAGTGACCTGTGTTCTTGCTGGAGTGGTGAATTATCCAGAGTTTACTGTATAATGCAAAGGAATCCTGGAGCAACTGTTCCTGTCTGGGTCGTTCACCTGGAAGGCAGAAAGGAGGCAAATGAACAGTGTTCTAACTGGCACTGAAAATCCACTTCCAAGCACAGCATTGAGGTACATTTATTTTAATTTGATTTGTAATTTTATTTGCTGCCCCAAGTACTTCAAGAGCAAAACAACTATGGTCAGAATATCTTCACTGTCAATAATCTCTGATATAACATGCCAACAGATAAAAATGCATAAATGCCCCTACATCAGGAATGGGCAATTATTTCAGTTAGAGGGCTGCTGTGTTGAAACCCCAGGGAGAAGAGGGCAGAGAGGCCCATGTAAGTCTTTGGATGCCTGAGGCCGAGTGAGGTGGTATACAGAGGGCCACGAGTAGAGGAGGTGAGTCATTGGCCCCAGTTAGGAACCAGTGGGTTGTGTTACCTGCTTAGGGGCCAGGGACAGAGTTAGCCCAGTGTTTGGCCAATTGCCTGGCCACCGTGCGGATGAGGGTTGTGGGGAGAGCCAAAAGACTGTGCCAGGACTGGCCAAGGAGTATAAAGACAAGCCTGATGCCCTATATGGTAGCTTGAGAGAGCAGGGCAGAGTGGATTTGGCCTTGTGAGGGACAAGAGTGCAAAAGGCCTGGTCAGAGTGGGCAGAGTGGTAGAGGCCCCACTGAGAGAGGGGTGGTATATGTGAGGCCCCCAAAAAGGGTAGCATGAGAGAAGCCTAACAGTGCACTGAGTTGAGCCCAGCCTCAAGCCAGAGCCTAGCACAACTCACAGATGTCATCTATGAGGCATGGGACACAAAGAAGGAAAATCAGAGTTGTGTTTGTACCACACTTTGGCACCAGGATGCTTGAAGGGCAGCCTCCTGCTTAATTACCATCTTAATTATTTAACACGGTGTGGCAGGAAAGTTAGGTGGGCTTCATGCCCAAAGACAGGTGGGCAGGCAGGCTCTGTGACTGGGAGTCTGCCCTCTGTCAAAGCTGCTTAATGAGCTTTGGTGAGCTGTTAAGGGCCGCAAAGGTAGCATGGCCCCCTGCCAGGTGCCCTGGCCCCTGGTTGCCATTCTGAGACCGGAAGTTCCACACCTAACCCATGACCTTTGCCATTGGAAGTCCTTTCCTCTGCCCATGGCTGTACTCCTTTTGGGAGGGGGAGTTGCCATCTTGGAACCAGAAATAAACCAAATCATATGCTAAAAGTGAAACATCTACTATAACATATTTTAAGTTTATTAAAAAATATATTTGTGTCATGATCTGTGTTCGCATAGCGTATATAGAGTTGCTTGCATAGTAGCTAAAAAATAAAGACTTACACTTGTATATTGTCTGTGGGGGAGTGTTTGGGGTGTGACTACGGGTGGTTTTGTGTTTATGGTGGGGTGTGGGGGTGTGTGCATGTGGGTATGTGTGGGCTTTGTGAGAGGGTATGGCTTAATGTGTGTGAGTGTGTGTGTATGAGGGGTTGTGGGGTCAGGGTGTGGTGTGTGGGGTTTGTGGAGTGTGAGGGAGGCCTACAGCCCCCACACAAATCCTGCTGCCAGTGCGTGCAGCAGCAGGTGGCAACTGCTTGGGGTACTATGCTGGGACTCTGCTGGAAGTAGCAGGGAGCCCCGCCCTGAGTTTCCTAGCAGCACGTGGTGACAGGGAGCAGGGCCAGGCTGCTGGCTTCATCATGCAGGGCTTCCCCTCAGTGGCATGCAAATATCAGGAGCTGCACATACACCATGGGGAGCCCTGCACAATAGAGGCAGGCTAGTTTGGCTCCACTCTTTGCCACCACATGCAGCTCCCAGAACTGGCTGGAGCCATGCACCGCCAGGCAACAATGACTATGTGGGCAATGAGCACCCCAAGGGCACACCACCTGCTGCTGCTGCCCCTCATGGTGGAGGCTGTGTGCCATGGGGAGGAGTGTGAGGGGAGGTCCCCACACCCCTGCATCCTCTCTCACCCCACACACTCACACACACACCCTGTCCACCTGAGCTCTGTGCTCCTGCTCCGTTCCGGGTGTGGGTTCTGGGCTCCCTGCTGCTGGCAGCCTCAGCCCCACACTCCCCGCCCCTGCCCAGCTGCAGCTCTCCCTCCCCCAACCTCTGCCACTTCCCTACCTGCTGGCTGGAGTGAGTGCTGCAGCAGGGACAGGAAGTTCTTCTGGATGCTGGAGAAGCCAAGCAAGTACCCTGGAGGCTGCACCAGTGTCAGCAACAGCTCTGCTCAGAAGCTACGTGGCTTAGGGTGGCTGAGCCAGGCCCTTCTGTGTATGAGGGTGGGAGCAAGGTGTGTAGGCTGAGCAGAACCCAGTTAACTGGTGGGCATCTGTGGGCCAGATGAAATTGTCTGGAGAGCTGGATCTAGCCCGCAGGCCATATTTTGCCCGCCCCTGATCTTGATTTTTACTTGCAAATACATATTGCCTCATTTATTCTTCAGGTAGCAAGAAGCTAATTATTTAGAGGTATTTTCTTTCATGTTACTGCCTTGTGAAATCCATCAGGGCGAATTAGTGGTCTGTAAATTCTAATAAATATTCTCAAGTGCCACTGAGTTTAATTCTGTAGCTGTACTGTGCTAGGAACTCCCATTGATTTCAGAGGGAATTCCATGCACAACGTACTGGAAATCTTCATGAATATTGTTGCAGCATTGTCAGTACATCTTGCCTGGAGATTATGAAGTTCTGCCATGCTCTGAATAATGTACTTGAAAGTAGCTTTGGTGCATACTTTTTATCAATGTGTAAAAAGAGAAAAGAGCCTGAATTTGAACATTCATAATAATTAATTCACTTTTTCTTAGTTGAATTTTTCCCCCTTCTGAAGTTAGTCAGTGGGGTAAAGAAACTGAGAAAAAAGGGTTAGCTCCATATGTTGCATTTCTTTCTTCCTTACATTAGAAGCAACTTACTTGTAGACATTTTTTTTTCCAAAAAAAGGATAGAAATGAAGAGACTACCCTCTGATTTGGAAGAATTATGTAAATAAAAGACTGAAGCCATTTTAAACAGCATTTTATTCCTCCCTCTTCTTCCCTCAGTTCACTTGAAGTGATGTGAGGGAGATATAGCGGTATATCAAATGGAAATATGTTTTTACCTGTCAGTCTGTCTATGCAGCTAAATAGTACAAACTCCATTTTTGTACTGCATCCATTACCGAAGTGTGTGTGTGTGTATTTTATTCAAGAATATATGCAGTTATGCATGTGAAATGTTACAGGTTTTGTATCCATATTATTCTTGCTTTGCAATCCCAGCATCTCACAAGCTAGGTGAGATCTGGCTGGGTCTCCATTTGTATGGAAGATAAATAAATTAAGTATTTTCTATATAGGTATTTAGTTCACAGCTAAATTAGAAGGCCATTTTATTCCAAACTCATATATATATCCCATAAGCACTGTCAACAGTACAATATTTCTATTTACAATAGACTACAAAGTTTCACACGATTATAAATGCTCAAATTTTTCCTTAACTACTTTTGCTAAAATAATCTAAATGAAAATGTTAGCATAAAATCCCCAAATTTTGCGAATCTCTTTCTATATAAGCAGTGTTAAAACTGAAAAGTTCTGCTTCGACATATTTTACTATTTGCTATTGAAATAACACTGCTGCTGGTGGTTATGTATTTCAAAATCAAAGTAATTATTTATGCACAATCACAATAATTGTGTGAGTTTTACAGGTATGTACATGCCCAAATCTATGTGAAAGGGAATCTAAAATGGAGAATGTTAATGTCAAGTACACACTGAAACGTTAGTAGATTTCAGGAAAAATACCTACTTTATAAAAAGATGTTGGCAACTTGATTTTTTTGAAACTGCCTAATTTAAAAAACAGTTATCTGTAATTGTAACAAGTATAATCTGCATTAAAAATACCTTTAAATTTTATTACAAGTTTTTAAGCTTCTCAGCTAATACTTAAGCTTTTTTCAGAGTCCTGGGACCATCATCACAGGCTCTCTTCTGTTTCTCTCCTCCCCTTTGTTCCACATGCCTGCTTCTTTCCTGATTCCTTTCAGTTTCAGTTCTGCTACTACTGCCACAACTAGCAAACATGCTTTTGCAGGTCAAGGGGCAAAAGAATGAAACTGAGAATACAAAAAGTGCTGTCAAATAAACAGAGGAAAGGAAAGGAAAAAAGAGAGGAAAAATAAATCTTGTTAAAGGACACTTTGAATATTATTTATAACAATCAAAGGTGCAAAAGTTCAGAAGGATAACTTTTTTTCAATCTGTATCCTGTTATAATCTGAAAAACTTTTTAACAGTTAAGATCTTAGTCTTTTTAAAATATCACTGCTGTATTTTTGAAAATGTTTGTGGGGCTTGCACTTAAGTTCCATCAGTGCACTGATGGATGAGCTATTGACTCTATCTTCATATGGGCACCAAGACACAAATGTTTTAAAAAGAAACTCAACAAATTGTGTTTTACAAGCTTGGGAGCTGGGGAGTTGTCTGTTTTGTTCATACAGCTCTGTGTGTGTGTGTGTGTGTGTGTGACACACACACACATATGGAGGGTGAGGAAGAGAGAAAGAAAGAGTTTTAATGAAGGTCAAGAAGAGGACCTGGAAACAGGGTTTATGAAAGTGTTGTAAGGTTCATTATTGTCATTGTGCGGAAAAGGATAATTTTCCTAAGAGAAATGGTGACATATACATAATAAAGTCCCTGTCCCTGTCATGACAGCTCAAGAGCATGCCATCGTTACCACCTATGTCACACTGCAGGTGTGCCTGCCATATGGGTGACAGCCGCTGACTTCTCTGATCAACACATAATTATCTCTGAATAAAAATGCACGTTTAAGTAGCTGGACATAATGGATTGAGGACCCAGGGCAAAATCATCTTTATAGTGTCACATAGCACCACCTGGGGGTAGGAGAGGGTTAAGGAGAGTTACTGGAGCTAACGCAACCTTGAGAAAGCTGCTGCGATTGGGCCACTGTGAGGTTATCATGTTTATCCTTCCTGTCTTCTTTTGGATAGAAGAGGTCACTTGGTTAATGGTAGGATGCCCCTGATGGAAAAGGTCCTACTGATCAGTGCTATTCTCTACTGATCTAACCATATATCTCTCTCACAGCATCTGGATAGTTTCCATTTGCAGAGTCCCCTTCCCCCATAAGATAATAAATATCATATCACAAGGATGGCAGTGCTCCTTCATGGAACACTGACTGTTTATTAGAGGCAAAAAGTTTAAGAGAAATGCTAACAATGTTCATTAATGGCCTGCATCCAGGTTTAATGAGGCATGTCAATATGCGGACTGGGCAACATCAGTGGCATAATAGTGGTGGTAAATGGGAGTAATTGTATCCAATTGTACGGCACAGCTTCCAGGAATGAGCCCGAACTGCCAACTGACAATGACAGAGCAATTATGGGAAGGCAAGCGAGCTGTGTCAAATTAGCACTTGGTGAGAACTCATTTTTCAGCGATGTGCTTGCTCTACAACACCACAAGTGATAGCTACTTTATTGTGAGTGATAGGAAGACCAGCACTTAGACTGATGTTCTGATTTGTCAATAGCTGTATTTGAAAGCTTAGTGTCACAAATATATAGAGATATTCAGGGACTGAGGCACACTGCTCATGATCCGAAGGATAAGAACGTTGCTGAGAAGGTCATCTGTCAGTGTGAGCTGTCAAAGAGAGATCACACTCTATGAAAAGGGAACATTCAGCCGACTTAAGTAATTACCTTTGACTGAGATTTGAAGATGTCTTCTTTTGTTGGCCTACATTGACTGCATAATTTATAATTTACTGCAATCAGTGAAGGGCCAGGAATTCTAACTAAGAAAATCCTTATTTTATTTTTCATAATTACATTTTTTACTCCCTCAGAATGGAAAAGAGAGATGTTGATGAAATCCTTTTTAATACTCTCCCAAAGCCCATTTTTAAGGTATCACTTGATAGTCAAGGTGTTTATTTTATTTTCATTTTATTTGACCATAGCTATAAGCTGTATCCTATACCATGCTCTGTAGCACCATGTATTCCTGATGTGGTTTTACTTGCTTTGTAGGATAAAGAAATAAGTCTAGTTAAAAAGGATAAAGGAATAATTCAATTTTGTCTTTCTAGTGCAGAAGAATAAGAAAAAAGATTTGGAGTACTAAGCACTGAAATTGTAATCCACATCCTAGTCTGAGATATAGATCAGTTTGATATAGTTGTCAGAAGTGCGGGGAGATAAGTATTGTAGCAAATATTTTAGAAGTTTGTGGATTAATAGAATTTTCATTGCTTGGTGTCTTTTTTCCTAGTAATCTCACTGGATCAATGTTTGAGAAGTAATTTCTTAGCCTTTAATAATCTTAAAAATAAAAGATAATATATGACCAATTATGCTCTAGGGTATAACAAGTATTACATTTTTGTTTTTTATCTTAATAGGAAAAAATATCTACTTACATTTTATTAACTAAAAATATAACATGAATTGTTATCAATGTAGCTTTTGAATTTTTATTTCCTCAATAAAAAGTCATTTCAGAAACCTTACTCTAATTTGTCTTGTTATATTTGCCATTGTGGGATATTTGGGACATCAAACTTTCTGCTTCAAATAGAGTGATCATTTTATTGGGAGTGGCTGAATGATTAATGAATTGTAACAAAAAGAAACCAGGGATTAACGTGCCTCCTGACCAAAAACTGTTGTTTAATTCCAGGTGTATTGATTAGCTGTAATGTTATTGACAATAGAATTAATTTAAGTACTTTAAGTCAATGTTACTTTAGTTGAAAACTCTACCTTTAGGCACAAGGAAATACTAGTATAAAACTAGTCAATTAATATGAAGTCAAAAGTACTGTCACATAAAAAAGATTTTATATCCTCATATCTTAAATTCTTTGTAAGTTTTTTTATGCCATGTTCATTTTTAAGGTTCATCAAACAGTCATATTTAAAATTAGTAATTGTGGGTTTATTGATGTTTGCTAATTATTTAATGTTTCCTCTTAACTTTAAAGATTCTTCTAAAATGTACTTTGTTTTCTGTAGTTTGAATTTCAGTACCTAACATTATTTTAAATTATATGCCTTGCTGCTTCTGAAACACATTTTTAATCATTATTTTTTTATGTTTCAGAATTCTTTAGGCCATTCAATTTCCCCCATTGTTGAAAGCTGTTTAATTCACAATGCCTTGAGTACAGGCCCGTCATCTATTCTATAGTGACTATACCACTTAATAATGGAATAGTGCATCAAAGTGCCACTTAGGTCTCAAATTGTTATGTATGACTGTCAAAGCGGTGAAAAAAGCAAAAAAAAAAAAAAAAAAAAAACCGGGGGGGGGAACGGGACTTGATTTGTCTTTACTACTGGAACGTGAATTTGTCAGCCAGGTTTTGAAATCACAACAGCATTGCTTGCATCCCCTGCGAGATGTCGAAAACTTGACAGGTACATATTTTTTCAACTACAAGCACTTCTATAATGAAAACTAAATACACAAATCTTATTTTTTTTTCTTTTGACAGATAGTTGTTGCCAATGGGATTTAATGTTCAGGTTCAAGTTGTCAAGAGAAATAACCAATAAGCAATCCAAGCAGTCAGTATACAGATATTCAAAAGCAAAACGCCTTGCTTCTGTGATATACTAGAAAGATTTGAGTGTATAATTAACTAACTGAGGAAGCAAGGACACTTAATCTTCCCCCTAATGGCAAGTTCAGCCCATCAAAGCCTCTCTCTGGGGGACAAACTGTAGCTTGTTTTGTGGTCACCAGGGCCTTAGGATGTCATTTCTCTTTCTTATTCATCATATCCTTGAATTCTGGCATTAATCCATTATCATTATTTCCTTTCGATAAGAATTGACAGGGAAAGCTAAGGTTCATTTCTGAAGTACTATGTATCATAAGCATTTTTAAAATCTGGCTCTGTAGCTGTCTATCAACTTTACATCACAAGTTTATCTGTTCATGGGAAGGTGTACAATGAGTAAATATAAGCGTGAACATTTATTTCCTATGTACAGCATATATCTAATGTAAGTACACTGAAAGCCATTAACATCTTCAGCGATGTTATTTGGGGAGTTATTTACCTGCAGGCCATTTAACCATTAAAACAGAACAATATGGGTGTATGTGATGTATGGGTTTATGTGCGCACGTGTCCGCATACACTATCATGTTGGGGGCTTTTAAATGTCTAAAAGACCACATCATTTTTATAAATGTCATTTATTGTACAGGGGTGTAGGTTGTAGCCGTGTTGGTCTAAGGACATAGGCAGGCAAGGTTCTTTGAGTGAATCTGATATCTTTTATTAGACCAACTTAAATAATTGGAAAACAATTTTTAAGCAAGTTTTCGGGTTCAAAAACCCATTGTCAGGCTGACGAAGTTTCTGCAGTTGGTGTATGCTTTTCCTGGATGAAATGAAAAGTAAAGAAGCCAGCGGCTGGGCTGGTATGCATGCAAGACAGGTAGTCATTGAAGATGTAGACTGAGGAGTCAATGGGTGAGAGACAAGCTGCGGGGGCAGGGAGAAAGGGGATGAATAGTGGAGAAGTACCTGGGGAGTCAGATGTCAGGCAGGTTATAATGTGTCATAAGTCCAAAGTCTATATTTAGTCCATGATTTTTAGTATCCAGGAGGTTGATGAAATGGAGTTGATAGGCTCATCTCTGGGAGGTGTTTTGTAAGTTTCCTTTGATGTTCTGGTCTGAGTGGTTGGAGAGACAGGGGTTTTCTGGTGTGTACGGTGGGCCCCAGAGGTGGGCCCTTACCGGGGGGGGGGCAGTTCTGTCTCTATCAGCCCGCTCG
>JAGPOW010001296.1:96460902-96490119 GCA_030014935.1 Caiman crocodilus
ATCGTCCAAGGATTTAGTTACTTGGTCATAAAAGGCAATCAGGTTGGTCAGGCAGGACCTGCCTTTGATGAACCCATGCTGATTGCCCCTGAGCATGATTTCCCCTGCAGGCCCCCCACAGATGTGCTCCTTGATGATTCTCTCCAAGACCTTCCCAAGCACCGAGATGAGGCTTACAGACCTATAGTTGCTTGGGTCCTCCTTCCTCCCTTTCTTGAAATTTGGGACCACATTAGCCATTTTCCAATCCCCCAACACCTGACCAGATGACCATGAATGCTCATATAGCCAGGCCAAGGGCTCCGCGATGACCCCTGCCAGCTCCCTCAATACCCTTGGGTGGAGGGCATCTGGATCTGCAGATTTAAAAAAGTCTAGCCCTTCCAGAAGATACCTAACTACATCTGCACTGACCAAGGGCCTGACAGAGCTATCCCCATGATTGTCCCTATCTCTGATAGATGGGACATCCCAGTCCCTGTCCAAGAAAACAGAGGCAAAGAAACTATTAAGAATATGAGCTTTCTTGTCTGGCGTAGCCACAAGATTACCATTGCGTCTTGCAAGGACCCTACATTCCCTGGTGCCCTCTTCTTGCTCCCAATGTACTTGAAAAAGGACTTTTTATTGTCCTTTAATCCTGGATGCTAACCTGAGCTCCATCTCTGCCTTGGCCTTCCTAATAGCCCTCCTATGCTCGTGGGCCTGTGTAACAAACTACTTGCCTGCAAATTTTCATATAAAATAAACAAATGTGTCTTAGTATTTAACTTATAAGAACAGAACACTTGCTGGGGATCATTCATTTTGATAACCCTATTTGTGAGCCACATTTTTAACAGTAAAACATTTTTTTTCACTTAGTGATTTTTTAAAAAAATAGTTCATTATTATTATCCATTGAGATGAAAGGATTATAATGTAATTACTGAAAGACCCTTATTATATCAGTACAAGTAAGAGGTGATATTATTCTAATGTTAGATAATGTATGGTATCTGCAGTATAGTGTACAGTCGCACTGTGGATGCTTGTCTGTTTACTTCACAAAAATATAGGGATTTTCAAATGCTAATTGTATCTGATTAGAAGCTTACACTATGTGGTTGATACACATGTTATAGGTACTCTGTGTTGTCATCTGGAAGTCTGGATAGCTCAAGGTTATATGACTGGGTAAATAGGATGAGATTCATGGTTTAACACTCAGTCTTCTAACACATAGTCATAAAGGAGCTGAATGAAATACTAGGCTGTCTCCTTCTAGGAAGAAGTCTTTAGGCCTCTAGTGTTCATTTCAAAAGTTAGAGAGCCCTAAATGTCCTACATTTCAATATGCCTAGTGTATACAAAGACTTATAGGAGAAATAGCACAGAGCAGACACCCACATAAAGGAAATCTGTGTTTAAATATTTATCTGATCATTTTTATTTTTAAAAAATATAACTTTTGTACAAGAGAAGAAAGATAAGAGAATTATTTTCATGAAACAAGTGATCTGTATCTAATCCATAGAGACATATTAATACCAAGAACAGGGTCTCACAAAAATCAGGCGTAGCAAAGATTTCATAATATATTTGATTAATCAAAACCCAAACGGAAAGTTCTGATCTTCCCAGATGCTGATAAGACTTACAAGTTGCTGCAAGGCAATATAAACTATACAGCACTCCTTGCATATATTTCATAATATAGCCAGCACTCAAATATTTCAGTAAAGTCTTTATGCTTTTCTTCCTGGCCTACATTGTACAAGGCAGCAGAATATCATATGCTAATTTCTTAAGACTGTTTTCCCATTTTTTTCCTAAAACTATAGACAGATGAGCCAAACATGTAGAGGTTTATAGGTTATTTTCAGATACTTGGAACCAGAAATATGGGTACTAATCACAATTCAGGGAGAAAAATGCAGAGGTCGTTTTATGCCATCTCTAATTCTGGGACTGTTTCAATTTAGCCCAGTTCACTCACTTAAACTAAAGCATCCATGGAGCTAATGCTTTGACTTGTTTGTGACTAATGGTCTCACAGAGTGAAAGCAGGGCAATAGTGGGGATTACATTCTGGATTAGGGCATACTGTACATTCTCTGTGCACCAGTCCACTGGTGGGGGTGAGGGACATAGTGGGGTAGGTATGGTATTTTTGGCCAAGACAAGGATTGTCCATCTGTAGCCACATTAAGCAAACTTTAGCTCCATTTTGCACCAACAGTATGGCAGAAAAATGCCCAAAAGCATGGGAAAAATATGACCAAGAAAGTATGTTTTGTACTTGGTCTCTTCCTGAAATAACATAAACATTATTTTGATTTTGGGTGCAATCGTCCAAGGTACTTAATATTCTTTGAACATCATCATTTGGAGGCACTGAGAATCTTGCAGAAGTGCTTTCATGCCACTACTGAATATAAATACCCCAGTGAAGACTAACATTGCAGTATCACACATACAGAGGCTTCTGTTGCAAGGCTGTCCTAAAAAGAAGAAACATTCCCACCTGTTCACCATCCCTATTAAGAGAAGATCAGCTTTCATCAATGCATTGGAAAAGAAAGGATGTGAGAAATGTAAACTTTTCCTTTCCTTTGCTTTCTCCTTGTTGTAGTGTGGTGTATAATCTGACAACTGTGCATGACAACAAGCCACAATTAATATTCTATGTTAATTGTCTGAAGCTTTGAGTCATCTCTTAAAAATAATTAATAATGAAATTATTATAAGTTGGATACCAATATAAGATATATTTTGACACATTTCACAGAAGGAAATGTTGCCTGAGGTGCCAATGTTAACACCAGGGGAAAATGAAAATCAAGAGAAGGCAAACTGCTGGGATTTTCCCTTGTATTTGGTCTTAAATGTTACAAAACATCTCAAAATGAGCGTTTCTAACAATTTAGCAGCCTGTCCTGTATTTTAATAAATACTGTTGTTTAATACTTGCAAATCAGAAGAAAGAAAAGTAATATTGATTTTCATAGAATATCCTGTTTAACTGGCATGAGAATTTCTCTGTCAACACCAGTGGTATTGCAAACCAATCATATAACAAAACCAATCATATAACAAAACAAAAAAAAAACAACAAACCCCCCCCCCCCCCACTGTGCACTGGAAATAGAAAACAAGGTCATGGTAATGTTTTAGCTAAAAGGCTATCTACAGGCTGTGGAGAAATTAAACCAAGGTTAGTGCATTCTCTTTTCATGCCACACAGAAGCTTCATGCTAAAATGCTGTTTTCCATTTTATTATTATTATTATTATTATTAGAATGATCAGAACTATCAGAATTATTATAAGCATTATAATTATTATCAGTATTATTTTTCTTGTTATGATGTCATCACCCCATTGTTTTTATTAATGCTTCTCTATCCACTATAGACATTGAAACAAACCACTGATATTTCTACATCATAAAGAAGAGAAGCCATGGTGGCAGAATATAAAGTCCTGGCTTTGATCACAGTGTATATTTTATTTATGTCTTACGGGATTGGTAACCTGAACAACAAATGAGCAATTCTGGAAAGGTCCAAAATTTAAGAGAAGTACCCAAAAGACTGGATTTTCACTTTAATTTTCAGGGCCTTTTGAAATCTCCTTCCTTGTCCACTGCTATTTTCAACGTCCTATCCCGTTGCTCTCACAACAATGCCCTCTTAGATTCTTAGCGTTTCTTTTGCACAAAATTCTTCCACTTTGTTCCAATTATAAGGAAGACATTGGGCCAGAAATCCACCTGTTTACATACATTGATTTCAATTTACCAATTTACACCAACTGAAGTTTGAACCCAATATATACCACTAGTGTTCTCTTTTCTTCTCTGTATTCCATTTTTCCTTTCTCTCATCCATATCCTCTTTTGCTTTCCATAACCAGATACACTTACCCCAGGTCTTTTATGGAGCAGGCTATAAGTCTCCACCAAACTTTCGTAGTTAAGACACGGAGTTCAACTTAGACTCTCACTATCCAAGTGAGCTACAAAACTAGGAAACTGCAGGTGACTTAAAGAAAGTATCTACTTCATGATAACAGGATACTGTTATATCTATGATTAAAAAGTTGCAAAAAACTTTTAAAGGTTGGAGTGGGTGCTATGAAGGCACTGGGCAAATTTGGTTAGGATTGGATGGTTTGAGGTAGATGGAAGAAAAATGAAAATCACTGGATCCCCAGGCATTAGTTATAGCACATGTCTAGACCTGATTTCCACTATTCTGAACTACATGTTGTCATACATATAAAGCATGCATAAAAATGTTGAAATATCAGAATGGTAGACTTTTAACCTAGATAGCAGTGTTATACAGAAAATGCAAGCCAGTGGTGATTTGGGTCCAAAGAACAAGTGTAGTCATTAATTCCCTGCAAAGTGATTAGGTTTATTTTCAGAAGAGCTAGGATAAAGAGAAGGGAAGCAGTGATGGAAAAAGTGGGAACCTGTACTAAGAACTGGGTCCAGAGAAATGAAATTAAGGGAAGAGTAAACTGGGTAAAGATTCTAGTTATGTAGACCTGATAAAAGATATTTAATTTTGTTTGGAGTCAATTTGCAATAAATGAATCACTTGAAAAGCTTTACATAGTTTTAGGTATGGACCCATTCTTATTTTAAACAAGGCAGCTTGCCCATCCCTAATCAGCACCCTACAGGAAAATTTAAAGATTTAAAGATAAAAAGCCATCAAGCCCTAGAACTCAGTCAGGTGGACAAGGGGATACAGATCATTAACTCAGCTACAGTATGAGACTGGTGTATTCACCTGTCTCATCACATCTACCTTCCAGTTACTCCAACTCTTGTACTGAACTCACATGAAAGAATTATAAAGACAGGTACTATACATTAGACGTCACTGTAAGAAATGGTTTCAGACACACCAATATCTGAATAATGAAGGTGAGAGGCTGCAGCTGGAAGTCTAATACTGTGAAAGTTAAACTTGCAGCTGGGGCTGCTTCCTTTTCACAGCTACAATAAAATTTTGTGGAGACAGGGATCTATAATCTCATCAAAACACATCCTTACAACTTGAACAAGGCATATGATGTGAAGAGTTTTCGAAACTGAGGTTGGAGTCCAGGTGCCACTGCAGTGAATAGCAAAATTCTCATTGGCTTCAATAGGGACAGGATTTCATTACTACCAAGAGTTCAGGGCCCAAGCCTGCTAGGTACTGAGTATGCTGAAACCTGACCTAAGTCAGGAACACAATGTCCCAGTACAAACTCATAGTGGCTTTGATATAATCAGATTGGTTTAGATTTATTCTGGTGTTACTGGAAGCAGGATTTGGCCCATTAAGTCTAAATTTGGTCCTCGGTTTTTTGTGAAATATTTGGTACTCTGTCTCGGGGCGAGCAGAAAATGTCAGAAGGCATCTAAGTTGTAGAGCTCCAAATGGAAAAGCATGGATATCCAAAAGCTAATTTCTTTTCCGTTTTTCTTTTTCTACGCAGATATTGCACATATAGGGGCGAAAGGAAAGAGAACACAGGTTTAATCCCTATAATGTTTCCATAATCAATGCTTTGCATCTGAACAAAAGTGTAAAGAGGGGCTTAAATGCACTAAGCTGCATTTCAAAAATGACACAATAATTGCTGGGACTGCCTATCTTACCTTGGCCTCAAGCATTTACCAGGATTCAAATTTATTTCAAACTGTTCTCCCAAGTCTGCCTAATTTTTTTTTTGTCCAAATAGCAGCAATTCACAGTTAGTGAACAAAGCTTCAAGATTTTTTTTTTACTTACAGCTAAATTTAACTTTACCCATCCAATAAAAAAGAAATAAGGGAGCCTTTATTATCTCCCTGGATTTCTGGGTATGATACCACATCATACAGAAGTGGTTATTAGAGACAATGGCCTACCAAGGTGAAGTTTGTAATAAAGCCTATTATGTGGTTTCACCATTGACACTAATGGAATGTAACAGTGATTTAGAATGATTTAATGGTTCCCAGGTTGTGCTCTAATAGTGCTCTTTATATTATGATGTATATCACAAAACCTAATGTGGCTGTTGTGATATATTGACAGTATTCATGCTGTTTCATTTTTTTAGGGGAATTTTAAAAACTGTCAAAGAGGAAAATTAATAGGCTGCAACTGCTTTATTTTCAAGCGTTCTGTTTTTTAAATGTATGTGCATAAATTTCTATTTGGTGCCATGCTTAAGCTAATAAATTCATTTGCATTTTTATTCCAAAGTCATAAAAGTGGCATATGTGCACACGCGCATGTGTGTTTTTGAAGCCCAGCTTTGAAAAGATTGTGCTGTCATTTTAAAAATCTGTTTACAAAATAGTACTAATGGGTTCAAATTCATCTAGAAAGAGAGTATAAAAGATAGAATTTACCTTTGTGCAGGCAGCTAAAATACACAAAGTTAAGAAGAGGCAGGAAGCAAAGGGTATTACCACCAAATCACTTTAAAAACACCTAACTCCTTAGCGGTACAGGTGGCTTTTAGGCCAGCACTTAGAGTTGTGAGTTTAAATAAAAACACAATAATCCAGGAATAGACACAAAGAAAGATGTAGCAGAGCTGAGGTACCTGCATTCTGAAACTGCTTGTGGGCATCTCAGCAACGCCTGACCTATTAGCTCTAAGGCATTTTTGGATCCAACTAGGTTAAGTAACAGCGGGAATTTTCTTGCATTTTATGAAAGGTTTTTTTCTCCTGTAATTTAAAGAGTACCTTATGGAATTTCAAGTCTCTAAAGAGCCTCTCTTTTGACTACCTTCTGGGCACTCATGGCCCCTTCAATGGCAGGGAGCTTGAAAAGGAATAAATATTATGTTGATCAGCAGCCAGTGAAAGGGGCAACAGGACTATAGATTCCCCCAGAGCAGGATTTTGTAGCAGAATATGTTTATTCTGTGAATGCTAGATTAAAGATCCTCAATATTTCTGTTGATACGTATCTCCCATCCTTCTCAGAAAAGAGCAGGGGAGCAACTACTGGAAAAGCAATTGTTAAGAAGAGGCGGCATCTCTTCCTTGCCCTCTGCTCATGTCCCCTCCCCTGACAATGCTAAAAGGAAGAAGTCATCTCCTTTCTTCCCATTATGGCTGAATGTCTAGACATGTGTCTCTGCACTTCCACAGAACCAAGGCAGAGAGAGAAAAAGCAATTCTGTACTTGCTACGGAGGTGAGGCACAATGCGCCCAGTCCTTCCAACTGTTGCTTCCCAGCTCCAAACGACAATCCAGGATGTATCTGGAACCTGGCAAGATGCCCACCCACCTTCAGGTCTTCTGACTGTCCTCAGGTAGGGATGGATAACATGTTCCTGTCTCTATTATCACTATTCACTATTACTCAAATAAGTGACATCTTGTTCTATAAGCAGCTAAGGTCAATGGGATCAATGGGACTTCTGATTAAGTAAAGTATGATTTGACAAGAATCTGACTACAGTGATTTTAAATATTTGATTTGAGATCAATAGAGTTACTCACCTGAGCCAGGGTGGTAAAATGCAGGCCTCTGACCATAAAACAAGAAGTTTTACCCAGTTTAGCTAGAATGGAAAAGGATCTGACTGCATAGTCTTCATGCCATCACTCTTATTTTTAGGGTCTGATCCTTCAGATGATATACATTGTTCTGGCTTCATGAAGTCAACAGTTACACCAGTTTATTCCAGCTGAATACCACCTTACTCCACAAGTAGTCCCATTCATTTTAATGTAGGGGAGGGAGTTCTTACTGGGAGTCAAAGTGGCAGAAACAAGTCCCCAGAATAGGGAGTTCTCCTATGATTCCCAGCAAAGGTGAGCCCATTCGTGAAATGCCCTGATTTATCTGATACTGCTGTGGGGAGTGAATATAGTTAGTGACTCCCGCCAGGTTATTGATTTCAAATAGGTAATGAGTTAAAGTGTTATGATTGTTATGTCATAGCCAGTATTGTTTTGAAAGGGTTAAAGAGTTGACCTATATAGAAGATGCTTGACCTATATGGGAGATTGACAGGCTTCCAGAAGGGTCGATTAAACTAGCGCCTTGATTGGCGAAAGAGCCCATATATAAGGAACCTCACCCTAGAGGGGGTGTGGGTGTTGTGGGCGTGAGGGGTGAGTTAGGAGCGTTGGTAATTGTTACCGAGGTATAGGGATCAGAGGCCTACTCTGAGGGTAGTGGTTATCAGTTAGGGTGGTGACACCCCTCTCTCAGAGGTCTTCCCAGCTGAAGGCCTGGGAATCACTGACTTGCAGTACACTGCCAACTGGCTGCAGCCACCGTGCCGATTTCGCGACCTGTGTTCTGTCTGTATCCTGTACTGACTGACTGCCTCATCCTGTACCTCACCTGTGTATATAAGTTCCAGTAAGTAAAGTTTTCTACATTTGCTTTTACTCCCGTCTCCGGAGTTTCCAGCTCTTGCCGCGCGGTTCCCCTATCCAGGACCCAGAGCACACCTGGGTTGGTGCTACCACCCAGTCACCTCACCTGGTGTGCATCAGGCACGAGGACCTCCTCTGCCACCCGGAGCCCGTCTCAGTGTCCACAACTGTGACACCAACGCCTCCAAAGAAAAAAGCAAACAGATAGTATGAGCTCAAAGCCTGCTCTGAGTTGTGCTAGAGCCATTTATTCACTGGTGGCATTCTTTAATTGCTCTAATATAGGGTAATAACACAATATTTCCATGACATACTGCTGTAGGTTAAGTAACTTGCAGATATTTTTCCCAATGAAAATATTGGCTTGTGATAAAGCTACCTATGATGAAATCCATTGGAATATTGCCAGACATTTCCTCATGGGATCACAGTTTGCATTGCATGTGTCTTCACTATAGAAGTTTGGAATCTTAGTGAACCCAAAAATACATATTTCCTGTCTCCCTGTTTCACCCCTAAAACTGTCCACAAAATCATAATTTTTCAAGTGTAAAGAATATGTACAGGCTGGAAAATGGTCATATAAATAGAATCTTACATTGAATAATAACTTTGAGGCACTTAACTGCAAGAGGACAGATAGAAATTTGGAGAAAGTCATTTGTTTTTGACACTGAAGTTATTTCAAAGTTATAAGCAAGATATTTCTCAGGAGATGCTCTCTTTTTCTTTCTGTTTTGTACATTATCTTCCCTGTGGCTTTGTGGAATCCTACAGAAAAAAATTAGGCAAAGTGCCTGTTATATAACCTTATGGTTCTCTAAAAATAATGGGAGCATCATGATCATCTGAGCTTTTTCCTTTCCGAAGTGTGTGTACAGTACAGAGAACATGGGGTTAGGGAGGAGAGGACATAGCATAATGAAATACAAAGATCCTTTTGAAAACAGTACAATACTATTTGCATAATTATCATCACATTTTGACTTTTTAACTTTAGAGAATCTATGTGGGTCAGTTTTCCCCGTTTTAATTAGCAAAATCAAAATAACAAAAAATGGCAATTTCCTTCTTTCAAGCTCAAGTGTAGCATGCAGCCTGTAGCAATAATTATATTTTTCAAATGCAAGGTGCCTAATTTAAAATACAAGGTCCCAGTAGTTACAGAAGTTTTAAGGACTAGAAATGACAGGAGCAAGTAAGTCTTTTGCTCCTGTAGCTTCCCTTAATAACAATTCTTTCAGCATGTAAATGTAGTAGGAATTGTATCAGACATGTAAATACAGTTTTGCATCAATATTATTTTTTGCAAAATATTTAACTACTTGGGTAAATGAAGAGCAAGGGTTTATTAATCAGATTACAAGCGCACTTATTCTAATTTATACCTTCCACAGTTAGCCTCTAAACCACAGTTGACCTCTTATTTTTTATATTAACTGGAAACAATTCATCAAGTGAGTTACCCCTCTCCTTTCAAATCCACTTGTATTACTAAAAGGTTGAGTAAAGACCTCTGGGGAACAAGGGCAATTTCTGACATGGGTCTCAACAGATTAAACTATGCAGGGACACTATAGAATACATTGGAGCAATAACATTATCACATCATAGCCTGATTGAGAGGCATTTCCTTGCATTTTTGTCCTTTTACCATAAGCCAATAGTAGCCACAGGCATTTGACTGGAGAGCCCGGAGGATTGACAGGCCTGGCAGTCATTACACGCTGGATTGAATA
The DNA here is from genome assembly GCA_030014935.1 of Caiman crocodilus. NCBI lineage: Eukaryota > Metazoa > Chordata > Crocodylia > Alligatoridae > Caiman > Caiman crocodilus. The sequence continues at coordinate 96,471,022 of JAGPOW010001296.1, forward strand.
CTAGATTACTCCAAAGTGGCTCAGGGTCAAGGATCAGTGTGTTCCCTTTTGGCACTAAATGACTTTAATATCCTTACTGTATTAGTCAATTACTTTAAAGCTGCTGCTCTCTGAGCTCTCTCTGCCCCCCTGCAGTTTACTATGGACATTTGAATTGCTCCCATACTTAACCCACACATCTGCTTTTAGCTGTCAAAAGAATAGTGCTACCACTGATGCTATTGACAATATGAAATGAACAGAGATTCTTCCTGTAGGTGCCAAGTGGCATTTTCTGTTCATTGTTTATTTTAAACAAATCTCAAATAACTCCACAATAGAAGTGCTGAAATCAAAGAACAGTTAGATCATTTTTGCAACCTACTGTGAGCTAATATCATCCTGAAAAAAAATTCTAAGAATAGTAATCCTGGCTTCATGGCTAATTGTTATAAAAAATGTATACATTTTTGTTTTGTTTTCTAAAACCTTGAGCAATTTGGAAAGAGACATGAAAAGAAGGGTCTCTATTGAACATCTGCTTAAATTTCTCAACAGTCACAGCCAACAATAGTGAATTACACTGTATTTCTGAATTTATTGGTGCAACACAGTGAAAAATTCTATATCATGGCCACTGAACATTAAAAGGTCTGGCTTGGCTTGGTGTTAAACCAACATGTCTAGATTAAATATGGGCAGAACTGATTTGAATTTTAAAACTGCTTGGAAGTCTTGCTTTTAGTGTTTTAGTGAAAGTGATATCATCGCAGTTGAAAGCACATCTGTGCAGTGGGGCTCATTTCGTGTGTGTGATGTCATTGGGTGAAAAAGGCAAGTCAGGACTTCATAGCTGGACACATAAAGAGATATTTTACAATAAATACGCTTTTTTGTATCTGTGTGGGGATGAACTTGCTCTGTATATTCACTGGAGAAGCTTTTACCTTTGTAACATACTTACCATACAGATATCACTGCATTTAAGCAGTCACATATTTTTCCCTTGTCTTTTACTTCAGAATTTGGGTTTAAGGACTGAGTTGTTCATTCATCTTCTCAAAATAATATAAACAGAATTTTTGAGGAAAATAAATCACTCTTCTTCCCATCAGATCAATATAGTTCTAGAGCAATCTGGGAAGAGATTATATCTTTCTACTGTGTCATTTCTATGCTAAATCTTACACAGATTTCAAAATGGTAATAACAACATAAGCAAAAAGTTCAGAGTCTTCATCTGCCCCCTATATAAATTAAACACAAATGTTGACTTAACATACTCGGTGGACACAGTACATGCCACTGCTGCTTGGAACCTGAACAGCTGTGGGATCTAGGACCATCTATGTTTAGTCTGCAAACTATTTTCTCAAATACTACAACATGCTAGCTGAGCACAGTGTTAAATGGAATATGAATCAACTTTGCACAGTAAAGGTTTTAAAGGGGATGGACAGTATCAGAGACATCATAGCTGCTTGATATGACAATCTTTGCACTACACTTGAAATTAAAAATCATGTGCAATGGACTATGTAGAATAACATTTTAAAGAAGGTCCTAAATCTCTGAGCTCCTGTCATTGTTATTTGGGATGTTGGAGAGGATAATACGTGAACTTTAGAACAAACATTAATAAAAGTGCAACATCACCCTAAATGCAACAGGGTTGTTGTATATCAGAAATTCAGAGTTTCATACTTAAAATGAGATATTTAATATGTCTCTACTGCAGGAAAGCAGACAGACATGTGGACAGTAATATATGTTTTCTTTGCAATGTGCCTCTCTGCTCAGCAGCTAAGCATAATGAATGGCGCCTTGGGGAATGCACTGAATAATTGTGCTAATTTAAAATTTAGTCAGCAAAGGACCTTAAAAAACTTGATACCTCTTGGTAATGATGCATCATTAGCACTTTTCATTCATTTATATTTTGTTGTGTTTAGGGATTTGGGTATTCAGAAGAAGAAAGGTAGCCTGACAAGAGAGTGATTGAATGAGCCCCCTTGATACCTGGGAGTGACAGAAGGTGAAGTACTGTAGTTGCAGTTGACAACTACTTTAATATGAGCCACTTATAAATATTTACAATTCAGAAGTCAATGATGAGCCTGTGTATAGCATATAAATAATATTGTAAGTATTTGACATGTTTATTTAGAGCCTGATCATTATTTTTAACCCATTTCATGTTAATGAGCTAGGAGAAGGATTTCAGTCAAAAGAGCTTTATTTAGCTATTTCAGTGCAAATATTTAAAGAAAATAGCATGTGTCAAACAGTTGAGTTCACACTTCTACCCAACTGCTGCACAAAAAATCCAAGAACCAAAACAAACCGCCTCTTATCTTACTTGAGTAGCACACCTACTCCAAAGGAATAATTTACGTAGGATGACTAAGATTAGTCTAAGATGATTCACTTGGCACAAATGCCATGACACTTAAGATAGTACCTTCCTACTATACAAATTTAAGCCTGTTGCAAGATCTCCTTGCAAAGCTTAATTTTAACAGTATAATCATGTTGCTCAGGGGTCCTAACAACACAGCTGATTTTGTAGCCTCTGTGATACCTGGGGAGCATGATACTGCTCACCCTGCAGCAAAAGACAGAGCTCACTGATTTCAGAGGAGAGACCTTATTCACAGGTAGATTTTATTTTCTTTTAAGATGGAAAAAATGTCTTTCCAAACATATTTATTTTAATTCCTCAAATCAACTATTGCAAGCTGATCAAAAGGTGTAAAAAATCCAAAGAACAAATCTGAATTGGAAAAAAAATGCTCTAGAAAATGCCTCACTATTTTTGAAAGAGTAAAATGTCTGTACTTTTCTGAACTACTTTAGGCAGAGTAATTATCTGTAGGTGCTGTCTTTTAAATATGAGTGCAGGGTGCAATGATGATGAGTACAAAATACATTAATAAGAAGTGAAAACTAAATGGGTAGAAGGCAATTTCTTCTAGAGCATATTCATTGATAAATATAGAGAAAAACTAATACTCATGCTTGTGCAGGTAAAGCATTATAACTTCTTAGCTTTGTGTTTAGCTTTCATGTTTTCTAGATTTCATTGCTAATTTCTTTAACGTAACAATGAGGATTTAAATGACCACTGTGAACGGATACTCCTTTCTTTCTGACCTGGTGGGTAATGAGATAGACAACACCCCAAGCCATTATCCCTTAGAGTGCTGAGTGGGAGTGCAGTTAACTTTGATAGCATAGAAGTAAGTACATTTTTTATTGCACAGAAAAAAATGTTGAGAATAACTTATTCAGTTTAACATTTTCACAAAGTAATTACACATAAAATTAGCTAACCATCAAAGTTTTTAGCTACTTTTCCCCCCATCATATTAACTGAATACATACACACTTCATCTTTAAGCACAGAAAATTATTTTAAGCAAGCAATGTGCACAGAAACAAGACACTGCCTTTTCATGATCTACCATTTAGGTGTAGATAATTTTAAGCTTTGCCTATCAAATTGCAATTAATTTTTCCTGGTTCTAATGCAGAGAATTGATTCAGAATTTTTTTATTGTGTTTTTACAAGGGAGTATTTGAGGAATGCAGCTTCAAATAACATTCCTATAGCTATTTTCTCTTTAATTTGCATCTCACTTTTGTTATAAATTGTCACAAAGTCTTGCTGTCATTATCATACTTCAGTCTGTAAACAACATACCGATTTGCTTTGAGTGATAGGCAATCTCATAATTTTCACTCATAAAATGACATATACAAATCAAGGAACTAAAGCATGGAAAGTAACATATTTTGGTCTTCTGACTAATGGTAACCTGGTGCTATTGAATTACTGAACTGTGTCTGAGAACTAATGAGAAAAATTTCCCAGGGGGATCTTTATCCAATGCACTTGGAGAGCACCTTGGGGACTCATTCCGTGTCTGTCACCTTTCCCGTCTCATTGACACTCAGCTTCTTTACCACCATTACACTGTGCAACCATTTCACTTTACACCTCACGATTAGAATATTAAAAGGAGAGAATACTACACTACTTGCTCCAGATAGCAGCGTTGTTTTTGACACTTAAAATAGAAATTGTCACTGAAATATCACAAGGACAGGAGTGTCTTCAGCTCCAGTAGAACATTCTAAAGCTCTAAACTCCATTATTTTGCAGATAATGAAATCTTTTGTCATGTATCTTAATGGTACAACATTCATTAAAAATGAGAGAATATATTAGAATATATTGTTTCCTGTGGACCCATAAGAATGTTACCTCTGAAGCAAAATTTGGTTCTGACATAGCACTGTCATTTGAGTCATTGATATTGATTATGTGGTGAATGAATTTTTAAATGAGATCCGTTCATTAGTAAAAAAAAATACAGAATTTCACAGACAAAAAATAGTTTTTTAAGACTAGTGATGTTTGAAAACTGAGAGCCCGATCTTCAAGTGGTATAAATCAAAAGAGTTTTGTTGATCAAAGCGGAAACTTGGTTGATTTCCACAAGCAGATCTGTCCCCCAAAAACTGACATAAATAATTGGATGAGCTTTGGTAAATTCTACTAGAGCCAACTACTGACTTCCATATGAAGCTGCTTCACTAAAGTGATCTACTTCAATGAGTTAAAGCAAGGAGAACTGGCTTGGGGTAAAATAAAATCTCGACTTGAAAATTATTATAAACAAAAGTCAACTAAGCTTTTAAATAAAAAAGATCTAATTTCAGCTAGGCTTGTGAGTTAAGAGGGAAGTTAATTAAAGCCAGTAGAGAATGTTAAAAGTGAAGGAAAACAAATTAGGGCAGCGGGGGAGGGGTTCGCATTATGTACTATAACAATTTCCTCCAAACTGGAAACACATAGGTACACCTGTTATGTGGCATCTAGGAAACAGGACAGAAGTTTGATACATTAGTCTAACCAAATCAAACTGAATTGTGTACACTTTGCAGCAGGTCTAACATAGAATGTTACATATTTAGATAGATCTATGTTCACTTAGATCAATCTATGTGTAATGTCTATGTGATGATGGTTTCTAATCAACAGTGATATACCCACAGCTGCATATAACATTCCCACAGATTTAATAGATTTCATAGATTTCTAGGGTCAGAAGGGACCTATTAGATCATCGAGTCTGACCACTTGCTCTGGGCAGGAAAGAGCACTGGGGTTAAGTAACCCTAGCTAGATGTTTGTCTAATCTCCTCTTGAACGCTTCCAAGGTAGGGGAAAGCACCACCTCGCTTGGATGCCCATTCCATATTTTGGCAACCCTCACCCGAAAGAATTTCTTCCTCATGTCCAATCTAACTCTACTTTCATTCAGTTTATGGCCATTGTTTCTAGTAACTCAGAGGGGCGCCTTGATAAACAGAGTATCCCCTATTCCCTGCTGACCCCCTGATGAGCTTGTAGAAAGCCACAAGGTCACCTCTCAGTCTTCTCTTGTGGAGGCTGAAGAGAATCAGGTCCCTCAATCTGTCTTTATAAGATCTTACCTGCAGGCCCTCAGCCATACATGTAGCCCTCCTGTGAATATTTCCAGGTTATTCACATCCCTCTTGAAGTGCAGTGCCCAAAACTGGATGCAGTACTCCAGCTGCAGCCTCATCAATGCACCACAGAGGGGAAGTATCACCTCCCTAGACCTGCTCATGATGCACCTACTAATGCAAGAAAGAATGAGGTTAGCCTTACTTATTCCCTCATCACATTGGCAACTCACAGTCATTTTTGGGTTAACTATGACTCCGAGATCCCTTTCCATTGCTATGCTACTTAGAATGGCACTTCCTAGTCTATAGGTGTATTGGAGATTCCTTCTCCCCAGATGCAACACTTTGCACTTATCTTTCTTAAATTGCATCCTATTCTGATCTACTCACTTCCCTAGTCTATCCAAATCTACCTGAATTCACTCTCTACCCTGTAGTGTAGTTACTATATCTCATAGTTTGGTGTCATCTAAAAATTTGTAAAGAATGCTTTCTATACCCTAATCCAAATCACCGATGAAGATATTGAACAGCACTGGTCCAAGGACAGAGACTTGGGGGACACCACTACCCACATCTCTCCAGCTAGATTCAACAATCTAACAAAGGTGTTTGATTTTGAAACTGTTACTTTGCCAAATGTCTATGGAGATCACCCATGAAGACAGAGGGAAACAATGACCTTATGCACAAACTCAGTGGCCACATCTACATGTGTACTTAACTGCAGAGTAGATGTATTAGCTGTGGAGTAAAGTATCACCAACTACATATAGGATGCTATTAGGCTGCAGTAAACTAAGGAATGCCACATAAGATAGTACTGTCAAGGACAGTACTGTCTTATGGTAGAGTAATTAACTATGATTAAATGCACGTGTAGATGGTGACCACAGGCATAAATTGCACCTGGTTAGCTTGGCCAGCCAGGAGCCAGACTCCTGTCTGCAACCTAGCCACATGGCTCCACACTTTCAGCACTCTTATGTCCTAGCCAGCCCCTCCAACACCTGATACTACCACCCAGAGCCTGGGGCTGACCCCCTGTTCCCCCTGCCAGCTGGGCAAGAGTGGTCCTGATATAAACTGTTCTATCTGGGAATAAATTGCTGCTGTCATAGACTCGTGTATAGATGCTGCACCCAGTAATTTACTCCAGCTCAAACTACTCCAGAGTTTATTTCTTCATACTAATTGCAGGTGTAGATTCTATATCCTTCCTGCAAGTGAGAAGTCTTGGCAAGTTGAGATTATATTGTCTAGGATTAAATAGAGATAAAACCCCAAACTAATTGTATTTTGATTTGGATTATTAATTAGAAAATCTTTCCAATGGATAAGAAAAAGGCACTGGAGGTCAGATGCACAAAGTAGCATTTATTTTCATGTCAAACTTTCTACAGAGATCCTGCCCCTACTGAAATTTTTGGGAATTGGTAGTTTTCCCAGGGTCACAACCACTCCCCCATAGGGATATATGTTTCTGAAAGAACCTTAGCTCACCCACATCAGCCTGAACTGCTTGTTCTTTTATTGTAGCCTTAGTAGATGTCAAGACTTAATGAAACAATAGTGCACATATCAGATGCAGATATTTTGGGGGATTTATAAGTATAATGATGATGATAGTGGTGGTGATGATTAGGAAATTATGTTTTGATGGTCTGTCCCACAGTAACTTAGGGCCTCCTAACACCATTAATGCCTTGGTTTTACTTGGTTTATATTTCAGATCCTGAAAAGCTAGAAGAGTAGGACCCAGGCTCTCAATCACTTTGATGTTTCTGTAGTCATTTGTGTGAATGCAAACACTCCCATCAATAATGATGTCTCTTTAGCCCTACTTTTCATTCAGTTTGCAAAGACACAAACTACTATAGAGGTTGAAAGAGGTGGTGAGTCAAACCCATATCAGAAGCTGTGGCTAATGCTTTCCTCGAGATTTCCTACTATTTGTTGTTTGAATTTCAAGTCTCTTAACACCAGATTTGGGATCTAAATTCCTTTGCTTACGTTCTTACTTTGATTAATCAAAGATCTACCAGAAAAAGTGTTTAAATGGGAAATGAAAAGCCCTTAGTTTGTCACTATCCTATAAAAATTATCATTTCTTCAACATGATCACAAAATCTTCAGAAACACATGCTATGATAGATTTAGATTTCTACAACTCAATTAAGTGTTAGCATGGAAACCAAACAATAACAATTTGCTGGCTTTCGTGGTTCATGCTAACACAAGCAGGCAGCTTCTCTGAGATTTTGCATGGAGATTTAGGATAGTTCAATCACTTAATTTTCTACTTTGCTACCATAAGTATGTGCCAGACATAGTCAGTGTTTAATTCATACATATACCTGTGTCACAAGCCTAAATAATGTTCCAAATACATCCCTGGAGTAATTATTTTGCATTCTCAGTACTTGCATCATAGATGGATTTGACCCAAAGCCATTGATGTTTCAGTTGGATCTCTGATTGAGCTGAAAGGAGTGTAAAAAACACATAGAGCCAAAATCTGTTCTAGAATCTATGCATACTTCTTCCATGGACTTCACTGGGTCCTGTCTGCATTCTGTACCAGAAGGAAAAAAATTGGTTGCTGTATGCCAAAAAAGCTCCAGGGCATAAATTAATCCTTCTAGTGTTGAGCTGCAAACTTCCCTTGATGTGTGTGTGCAAGCAACTTTCATTAAAGACAAAAAGAGATACATAGATGGAAGCAAGGGGCTATTTGGACTCTCACTACAACTTGTACACAGTGTGCTCTGCCTGTTGCAAATGGTAGCATATACATTTATACTAAAATGCCCAATTTTGCTGAAACCCCATCTTCTTTTGGAAAACTTACCATGAACAGAGATGATGTGTGGATACGAAGTCCTGTGCTTTGTGAGGGTATACAGAAAAACCATTGATCACAGCATGAGTTCTAGTACTGCTGTCAGCATCTAAATGCTTGACTTATAAAACATTTCATAGGCATTCGGATGTCATGATGAACAACACAGGACAAAACTGAAACAGACAGATGGACCATTCAGAAATGTATGGTACAGAGCTGAGAGAAAAAACAGACCTTGTTAACTTTTGCGGGAAAACATTATTTATAGCTATTGTTTAAAAAAAGCCCTAAAATTTCCCTTTCTTAGGATCATTTGCAAAATTTACATAATATATCTTTTGACATAATTTTGCTGTCTTCCTTAGACAAATGGGTGGGCTTTGTAAAAAAACAAAATAGAACTCAAAATGCCTACACTCTTTTTACCTGCATCAGCAGCTCTACATAGAGCCCAAGGAGCTCTGTTCAAATACACAGAAATGTGCACCATTTCCTAAATGATCATGAATTCTCATTCAACAGTAACTAAGTTTTTTAACATTGTAGCCATGCTATTGAGCGAATAATATTAATTTTGCAGGGATAGCTGTAACGCTGCTTTGTCATTCCATTTACATTTTGGAGATTTAGCTGCTTTGAATTTACAGCTTGCCACTTATCTGTAGGACTGCCTGTCCACATTTAGTTCCACCACAATGTCTAAAAGTTCTAAGTTCAATGACTTTGACAACTGTCAGCTCAGTCAGAGCCAAAACAAACCCCGAGTATAAGTTTACAGTCTCTTTTTTATATATGTCTGGAGCAGAGGAGCTATTGAAGAAACTTACTTCTCATCCATACCGAGGGTAGTCCTTCACTGTCAGGGCTGAGGTCATTGATAGGTCAGCACAGAGAAGACAGCTTGTGGAAAGTGTTCTGAAGTTTTCCACAATGCCCATCCAATGACTTTCTTCAAACATTTTTAAAAAATATATCATTACGTGAAAAGTAGAAAAGTGTATGCAATAATATTGTTATCATGCATTCATCTTACTATTATTCATAAACTATAATCCACACAGACATGGTATATATGTATGCATACATAGCATATTATCTTCATATGGATACTTGTGTATATGCATGTGCTATGTTTACTTGTGTTCTTTATGCATCACATAATATATATCATGAGTACTTAATTTGATGCCTGTTTTATGCCGTCAACATGAGAAAATAAACAAGTATAAGAATTTTCTGATTTACTGATTTGCAAGCTATCTTTTATAATCAAGCTGTTTTTAAAGCCAAATGTAAGAAAGAAAAAAACCCTTTTTAAAAAATAGTACCCACAATAGCATAGCTGTTTTATAAGCATATTCATCAAGTAGTGTGACAGTGCCACAGTTGTGCTAATAGATAAAATAATACATCTTTTTTGTATGTTTTAAAAATAAATATTTGGGACTGCTAATCTATTCAGCGTAGCTATATAATTTCTTGTTGATGTTGCTATACTGACCTCTGCAGGCTTTGTAAGTTTGGAACATTGTTTACTGCTGTGATATTGCCGTCATCCCATACACAATTAACTGAGTTCCTGGCATCAAAGTACTTACAGGCTGACAGTTATCTGAGTACTTTGATTTCTTTTCACCTCTGCAAGGAAACCTTTTAAGATGCATTTGGAATAATGATTCAAATGAAGCACTGCCTATCTTAAGTTTATATCAATGCTATTCCTGAATGAAAAAAATAACTTGATTAAACTGAAAAATCTGCATTGAAAATGAGTAATTTACAGATTTTTGCTTTTAAGATGTGACCTGATTATTAAGAAACACAGCAGTTTCAGATGGAACATGTTATTTTCCTTAATGAGTGAACTACAGTTCATCTCTTTCTTTAAACGAAAATAAATCATCTGTCCTGTACATTTAATTCAGTTCAAAACTGTATAATGTTCTGCTCCTAGCCCTAGTCACATGAAAAGATACATTTGTTCGGTATTGGTGAGTACAGATTTTGTAAGTACAAGTTTCCTCAGTTGGACCAACAAGCTCCACTAAGAATAATGATACTCTGAATGGTACAAACTTCCTCCGGTTCTGAAGCTTACTGTAATGAATTCAACTGTTTTCACAAACACAGTACAGTACCTGTGCAGATTTAGTGTAGACCATGTTTCTGCTAGATACTTATTGCTTTTCTAGATTCAGTATGTTTCCTATATTTATTCATGTCCAACTACCATTTTTCAGTTAGTGCCTGACACTTCATTTATACATATATATCATTTTTGTAACTTATACTCATGTTTGGCTGACATACAGTGCTATGCCCCATACCTTGTTTATGTTAGAAACAAAGGTTCTCTGAACTGCAAGCTCTGTTTATAACTATTTGTGGTTTAACAAATGACAAAATACAGAAAACTTAAAAATCTTGGTCTGGAAAAAATATCTTAGTCTGGTTTATGTTTTCATCTACTTTCCCCACATATATTGATTTTGTTAACTATTTCAGCTGTGCATGTCTCTGTCTACTTCACATTTATGCTGTATGCAGGTATCTGGCATCCAAATGAAAACAGAACAGACAGGATACAGTTTGGCTATTTGAAAGTCAGTGGAAAAATTCTCACTGACTTCAGGATATCCAGGAACTTACTTAAAGACTTTTTGCCTGTTATTGTGTCTTCAGACTTAAATGCTTTACCATATAACTCATAGCTTTGTTACTTAATTTTATTCAGGAAGAGAACATTTAATTATTTACATTTTGTCAAGGTGCGTGGAGCTCTCCAGCATTTGTGGCTTCTAAAAATGCATGCATTTAGGGATCGCTTATGCCTCACGTTCCAGATCAAGTTTTCTTTTTTTTAGTACAGATTGAGAAAGTTGCCAAAAGCAAACAAACTAAAAAAAAAGGATAGAGTTAGCAGGAGAGAAAAATGCACAGTGAAGTTGTGTGTTGTTGAGTCTTTGAATAACTGGCCTAACGCATTTTACCGTCACTCTTATTTTTCCAGTTATCACTATTTCTGACCCAAATGCTCCAATATGTAATTTGAGGGACGCAGTAAGATTTTCAGGTTATCACTTAATTTATTTCTTGGCTTTTATACTTTAGTTCCTGTTAGTAATAGTTACACACTTCTTCATTATACTTCCAATTTATCTCCTTTGTCATGCACACTGTTGTGTCTTGTCCTACATTATACTGTAAGAATTTTTGGAGCAGGGACTACATTTTTGTGTGTTAAAATAGCACCTAGCACAAGAGTATCCTGATTCAGAGTAGGATCTTTGGATCTACTGAAGTACGCATAATAATGGCAACAATTCTGGGACCAGATTATAGGTTTAGCTAATAGCTATGCACATATGTAACTGTAAAATGTAAAAGATTATATATTTATTATATTTATATGATTCTTTTACTTTGGTAACCAAGTATGTCACAAGTTTGTATGTATCTACAGTCCTAAAACTCATGGGAGGTGGGGAAATGTTATCTCCATGAGGCATATAATATCTTACCCAAGGTCATATAACAACAATGTATCAGAACACAGTATTAAAACCAGTCCAGACCACCAAGTAAACACATGATAACCCATGAGAAGTTACAGAAGCAAAGTGATGAATTTACACTTGGTGATAAAAAAAAAATGTATAGATAAGGCCAGAGAAAGTATGACTGGGGATATTCTAGATATACCCTGTTCATATGCTATCTTTCCAAAGTAGCATTTCTCAACCTGTGGGTCATGACCCAAAAGTGGGTTATGAGAATATATGAAGGAGTCATGAACAAACTTCAAAAATGGATCAACAAACTTTAAAAATGGTGAGGGCACTGAGTCAGGACTGGCCATTGATGTTTACAAAGAAGTCCTGGTCCAAAAGAGGCTGAGAACCATTTCTTTAAATCATCTGCTTCTACCATGGTTGGCAACAGAATACTGGGCTAGATAAGCCATTGGTCTGACCCAGTGAGTGTGGCTACATGTGGCTATGAAGTAGATTAAGTAGCTCTAGAATTTGCAAGTGCATCTCTATTAAGATGGAATAAATTACAGCAAAAGCTCCATTATCCAGCACCCATGGGAAATGGGGGCGCTAGATAACCAAATGTGCCAGTTATCTGAGAGGCATCTGCCTGGTCAAGCAAAGATGCCCCTTCCGCCACGTCCACATGTCAGATTAACTGTGCCACCCCTCCCGCCTCTCTGCTAGTGTCAGTGTGCTGGGGGAAAGGGATGGAAGGTTCCACGCAGGCTGCTTTACCCTGCGCAGGCTGCTTTCCCGCGGGCTGTGGGATTCAACAAAACCGGAAGTCCCACTTCCAGTTTCCCTTTTGCAGTGTCAGCCAGCGTCAACTGTCATGCCGGTTAATAGAGCATGCCAGGTAATGAAGTGCTGGTTAGCATGGCTTTTACTGTAATTAACTTTAACAAGGTTGTACTTACACAGATACTACCCTGCTGCAGAGTTTTTTACTTCACAGTAGTGCACATGGAGACACTGCTCCAGCTGGCTGGAGCACAAGGGAGCTTCACTGTGGGGGCTGCCTACTGGCTATCCCTGCACTGGAGCACCCTCTTACTCCAGGAGGCCCCTCCACAGCGCATTGAGCCGGAGGCAAGGAGGGGGCGAGCCCCCTTGGGGCCCCTGCTAGCTAGGGCTACTTTGACCTGGCTCAGTGTGCCACAGTCCTGGGCACACATAAAGCAATAAACTCTGGGGCAATGAACTCCAGAGTTTTTTGCTTCACAGTAATTACACGTGTAGACATGCCTAGTATGATACTTGTTATGTTAAGTGTAGTTTATAGAAAAAAGAGTAGGACAGCTGAGAAAGGGAATAGGTCTCATGAACGCAGATCATGGGGACAATGAGTCAAGCTATGCAAAGAAAGAGCACTGATTATTCACACCTAGACCTAAAATAATAGAAATAAATAGAATGATGAGTAACAGAATGCATAAATAACTTGCCCCTTGGCTGCACATTGCAGTACTGTTTATTGTGTTCCCATTGGAGCTGAGACATAATGCATATTATTTGCTTATGATGACCTTCACTAAGTGTTAGCTCATTCAATAACATTTTGGGAAGTAGCTGATATAGGTAGCATGACTGACAAATTTAACTGGGATAAAGGCTGTGGGGATGTTTTAGTTTCAGTTTATTAAATTTTCTGTGGCTAGTGGGACCTGTTGTCATGCTGTGCCATGTGGTAAACAACTAGCTTTCTACATATGGATCAGATAAATATATTTTAGCTCTTGGTATTTGAAATTTCTGATGGGTGTTGTTTCCAGAATACAACACGTAAACATTTGAGTCAGACACACTTTCATGGCTGAAACTTTTTCTGTCTCAAGTTTACCTGCTTAGTGCTTAATTTATGTGAATGGCAACTGTTTCTACTATCTTGCAACATGAGTGACCCGATGCGATTGCCTCTCATTTCTCTGGTGTGGGGTAAATGGCACAGGGGGCATTGTATTTCTTTGAATCTGGGGGCAGCAGCTCCCTTTTTGTAAAGACATTTCTTATATCTGAACAGTCTCATTAGGACTTTCAGAAACAGTTAAACAGGATGCCCAATCATTTTTACATCCTGAGCTGTCAGTGTTCCACTTCATCTTTTAGTTGGGTTAGACATTGACTTTAAAAGCACATATAGGGTTGCACTGTAAAAGCACAACCTCACGGTAGGAAAGTCCAAAGAGACATAATGAGCATGGGGACATTGTGCCAGACATAATTACAGCACTTGTGGTAGCAACAAAAGTGAAGTTCAGAGCAACTCCCCCTGTAAGTTTGGAAATGATGTAACAGAAGTTCCCCTAAATACTTGGCCGGCTCATCTGGAGCAGGCCACCTTTTAGGAAGATTGCATAACTTTTGGCATTATCCAAGTGATGTCCTTATGACTAAGTAGTAGCAGAGATGCTAAAAGTTATGGAGAATACAATAGTTTGGACACCAGCATTGTATCTACAATCTTTTTTCCCACCAACTCCTGTATGTTAGGAACTGTTTGACAGGAAATGAGCCAACAGGATCTCAGAGATGGAGTCTCATGTAAAATGGAAATCAACAGCTGCCTACTTAGGTGATCTTTAAACTTGTTTTTTGCTACTGTAGTGGCAAAAAGTAGGCATAACAGGGGCTATGATCTGGCCTCATATAAATCATCATCACCTTCATCTTCAATTCACTTGGACAGCTGGAATCCATTGCATCCATCTATGATGACTTTGAATCAAGTCTCAAAGGTAGCAGCAAGTGAACGTTACTGATCTGATGAATCCAAGATGGATGAGAGCAACCAAAAAGTCTTGACCAGAGTTGATGAGGACAGTCTGCCTGGTCTGATGCAAGAAAAACTTTGTCTGCAGGAGTGGATTCATACAAGCATATGTCTAGGAACCTACCAAATTTGTAATTGTGCAATTTTCACGGAAACAACAAATATGGGCAGGGTCTGCAAAAAATGGCAGGCTCTGTGAAAAATGGTGGGTGCACCAATTTTGGTGAGCTCACTAAAAAAAAGAGAAATTACTGGCAAGCAGAAAGTCTTAGAGCATGGGGGGTGGGGAAAGGAGGGGGAGGGGGAAGAGAGGAGACAGATGAGGTGATGAGGGGCTGCTTACAGCAGGAGACACAGCCTGCAGCCTCTGCAACTCCTGCTTCAAGCATCCTGCCCCTCTTGCCTCCCAGCCCTCACCCCACATGCTCCAAGACTCTCTGCCTACCAATAAATATATTTTAGGGGGTTGCAGCTAGCCTTCTAAAATCATGAATCCCACTGCATGGGGATGTCCCCAAACCATGGATTAATTACCCTAATTAAGCCCAGGGAAGCCATTAATCCATGCTTATTAACATGTAGATTAATGGCTTCCTGGGCTTAATGGTTTTGGGTCATATGGCAATCTGTGGGCAGGGGCAGGACTGCCAGAGCCTCTTGGCCAATCAGAGGTGTAAGGGCCGCCCCCCGCCCCCCATGCTCAGTCCATGGAAATGGCAGCTGGCACCAGGATCTGCCTGCAAAATTGGCCAGCCACTACCTCAAGTTTTGTAGGCCCCTACATAAAATGTAACAAGAGAGTGCAAGTCACTTATGTTTGATCAACACTTCAGTGTCCTCAAGCCCTGTAGCATGCTTGACTTCAGCACCATATGCAAAGTCCTACTGCTAAATAAGTATCCTTTGTGCTATTTAGATAATGGACTAACTTTAATATTAAAGTAAGTGGGTGCAGCTTCCATTTATTTCAATGAAATCTATGCTTGCTTATTCCAGTGGTCCAATATTTCTGAAGCATAAAAGAATATACAGAGGAAATGCATGAAAAAAGATACAAGCTATATTTTCAATCAATGTTCTTGGATTTGCAAAAAACGCTCATGCGGTATAGCATGCAAATAGTTTTTGTACTCTAAGTAACAGTAATGGTATGCAGGCTACAATTTAGGAAGATCTATTAGCTTTTTGAGATGTTAAATTACTACAGAGCACACAGTAATAATAATAATACAAGGAAAGACAGCACCCTAGTGAGTTGAAACAAAGAGCACTAGGCAGTCCTCTTATACCGACTCTCTATAACAACACTGCTCACAAAAAAGTTCCTTTCTAGGGAGTACGTTTGCTATACATTAGTCCAGAAAATATTACAGTCTTCCTTTGTAGTGGTCCCAATTCAGCAAAATGATGAAGTACATACCTAACTTCAAGCACTTGAGTAGTCTTATCGTAGCCAATAGGAATTGGTCATATGCTTAGTTAGGGTCAGGTTTAAGTGTTTGCTGAATCAGGCTCATTTGCAACTCTCCAGTTGACTGGCACAAAGAATCACAGTCACACAAACCCTTCACCAAAGTCACTTTTGCAATTCTAGCCCCTTTCATCTGTTTGTGTTGTTGCAAAGCATTTTCTTCTCTCCTTTATTGGTTCTTACATCTTAGGATGTTTAAAGCCCATTTTAGCTCATACACTCTACAGCTTCTACAACTGCAGATGCAACTTTGCTCCCACAGTTATTTGACCTTGTTTAGCTGTCTAGATATATGGATACAATCAAGGAGGGAGTAGTCTCAATGACGTCAATCAATCCTGTACTTTTTACATTTGTACCAGAAAGGGAAAGTCAGAAAGGGAAAGTCAGGGTAAAACCAAGTCAAAATAAAGTCTTTTATCTATAAAAGAAAGAGACAAATTTTGTAAGCTACACATATGCACCAGAGGTGATTTGACTCTTTGGTATATTTCTTAAACTTAAGGTACCAAACTCCACAATGTAAATGTTGCCAGGGCATCACTATGAATACACACAGACATTTTGGAGGTTGAAGGTGTAAGGTAGGATCAAGTTAAAAATGTCCATCAATCTAAGCAGAGACTTCCACGTATTTAGTTGCCGAACTCACATATTGTAGAGGATTTGCGGTAATGTGTCCCTCTGTGTTTACACAGAAAGGCCAGGTACAATGGAGCTTCCCCCAGGAGGTAAAAAAAAATAATACATAATAAATAGTCTGTTTCATGTAATGTGAAGTATTTAGGAAAAGAAAACTCTATTAGTAGCAACCATCTTGATTACACACATACAAATTAGATTTGGTTCCTGAACCTTAAAATAGGAAATAATTTGATTTTTAAGGAAATGTTTATTACTATATTTATGCCCTTTTTTCTTTGCTTGCAGCAAATGTATTTTCTAGAAGGAATGACTACCTAAATAGCAAATACTGCACTGATCTTGTCAGATGTTCAGTGTCCTCAGCTTCCATTAGGAATCAACATGCTGGGAATTCAACAGCAGCTTTTGGGTTTGTATGAGCAAGAAATCTGATTTATACTCCTTCAAACAGAAAAGGGAATATTGTAACTTGTGTGGTCTGCTATAACTAACCAACACAGCTAGAAGTTGGAATAACAATCTACCAACCAAAACATATTCACAGAAATTATTCAGTGAAGCTGACTATGTGTCTTATGGATCATGTCCTATTTATGTCAAGTCTAACTATCATTAATTTTAAAAGTAGGCATATACGAGTAATTTTTCTGGTAATTTTTATTATGCATTTGTTGATCTTATTTTTCCAATATGTAAGCATAAGCCCTCTAAATATAAATTTATCAATTTATTTTCCTTCAAAACACACATAAATGGTGCTGATATTCCTTGACCTTTAGCTTACAAGATGACTGTCACATAGATAAGAATACTTGGAAAATTTGGGACTCAAACAGATTGGCATGATTACATGCATAATGTGCACATCATAATTTGCAATACATCCTACAGAGAAATAGCAAACTTCCATGATTTAACAAGAATTGTGCAAATACGCAGCCCTCAACACCATTTATGAATTAATCAGGTGCACAAGCACCTCTTATGAGGACTTCATATCAAGTAAGGAAGTTGCCTAGGGACATAATACTAAAAGACCCCTACAAAACTCATTAATAGAAGCTACATCTTATGATTTTTAATTTAAATATATAATAGAAAAAGAAACAAGCTGTATCAACTTATTGCTGAACTTGAATGAAAGATAATATAATGCAGCAATTACAAAAGTTTAAAAAACTGTTGAATAAATACATATTTTATACTTAGACAGCACCATTACACCAAGACATTTCAAAAAGCAATTTTGACACTGATGCAAATATTGTTGTGCCAGGCACTTATTTTGGGTACAAAAGGCTTCATTTTGTTGTCGTTACTGACACATACATTTTGCAGTAAGTACAATATGCTCCTGTAAAACTGAGAGAATAGCTATATAGAATAGGCCCACTGTGACTCAACCTTTATGCCTGACTAACCAGTTCTTATAGAAAGGGGAAAGAGATGCATCTACACGTGCACGTTACTTAAGAGCTGACTAATTAGCTCCACAGTAAAGCATTACTGTCTTCACATGCACCTATATTAGGATATAGTAACTTAATTAATCCCACTGTAGGACAGTACTTTCCAGGCTAAGCACTTTTCCACAGCAGAGTAATTATAGGCACACAAATGCATATGCAAATGTGAATGGGGCTGGCTGGGTCATGAGGGTGCTACAGTGCAGGGGCTGCCTGCTGGCTAGCACTTCACTGGCGCACCCTCATGCCCCAGGCAACCCACCCCTCTAGACACTGAGCTGGGTCACAGCAGCCCTGGACTGGCAAGCTGACCTCCCAGGGCCCCTGTCAACTGGGGCTGCTCCACCCCAATTTAATGTGCTGCAATCATGGTATCATGTATAAACATTGCACCCAGGAGCGATAAACTCTGGCACAAACTGCTGTGGAGTGTATTGCTACATGCTAACTGTATGTGCAGATGCACTCAAGGAGCATGTCCAGACAAGTGAGCATGTGTCTGTTGTGGTATCTCAAAGTAGTTTCAGATGCCTCAAGAGGCAGACTGGGAATTAAAAAATGTTCTTCACAATGTATATTTGCAGTGCTGACTCTCATTTTGAAACTGGGAGATCCTGGTATAAAAAAAAACTTGATGAAAAAAAAGTATCATAGTATCTAGGGTCAGAAGGGGCCTAAAGCAGGCCATCTAGTCCAACCCCCCGCCAATGCAGGAATGAGTGCCAGGGTCATAGGACCCCAGCCAAGTACCTATCTAATCTACTTTTAAAGATGCCTAAGGTAGGAGGAAGAACAACTTCCCTAGGAAGCTGGTTCCACATCCTAGCCACCCTAACTGTGAAGTAGTGTTTCCTAATGTCCAACCTAAACCTGCTCTCCAGTAACTT
>JAGPOW010001296.1:96490219-96538960 GCA_030014935.1 Caiman crocodilus
TATCAATCTAGTGGCCCTCCTCTGGACCCTCTCGAGGCTGTCCACATCCCTCTTGAAGTGCGGCGCCCAGAACTGGACACAGTACTCCATCTGCGGCCTTAAGAGCTGACTAATTAGTGGCACAGGGCATGTTCCAGGAGGCAACCAGAGGTTCCATGGAAGCAACCAGATCCACATAGAAGGAGGACCTGGTGGGTCTGAGGGTGTGCATCCTCTGTGTGCAGTGCTGGGACCTCAGGTGACAGTAAGAGCAACTCAGTTCTGGTCCAGGGTGTACATGGGTGGGCCAGGTTGGTGCACTGCAATGTGGCACTAATTAGCTGGGACCACTCTGTGCTGCCAGGGGGCTCTGCTAGTCAGTAGTGGGTTATGAGCACTGGGAGATCCACTGCTGCTACTGCTCTAGGGAGCTGGGAGCTGTGCAGGGGGACCTCTTCACCACTGTGCAGGGGGCCCCACCCCTCTTGAGCAGTCTTTCCCACCCATAGCCCCCTCACACCCACCAACACCCCAACAATCCACCCACAAATCCCCCACCAATATACCCAGCCACAAACTCCACCCCCACAAACCCCACACAAAGCCCATAGCCCCTCCACATACCTAACCTACACAAACCCTACACCCATCCACAAATGCCCCCGACCCTCCCCACCCCCTCCCTTACCTCCCAAACTCCATATTCCACCACACATATAACAGCCTGCATTTCCAGCCACCAGGGATCTGTGGCTGCAGAGACAACTGCCACACTGCAGCCCTCCCCTATGCCTGCACCAGTGCTGGGACATGCAACCACAGCCTGGGGGTGCTCCTGGTCCCAGGGAACAGTTGGCTGTGTGATGGTCTGGTGGGAGGTAACAGGAGGGGTGTAGAGAGATGATGCTCCTACTCCTGGTAGGAGAGACCACCAGAGCCAGGCTTAGATCCCCTCTGCTCTCCTAAAGCAGTCTGTGCAGGGCAAGACTGGTCTGGAAAGGAAGGGACTTGCCCAACCCAGTCCCTAAGCCCCAGTTAGTGGCTTCCTAGGAACAGTATGGGGATCACTGAAACCTGGGCAGAGGCACAGGGAGTAAGGGCTGGCACCGCTCAGAGCCACAAAGCACCCAGGGGAGCAGCTGCAGCTGAACCCATTCCCTGGTGCTGGGATGGAACTGCAGCTGAGAGGGAGCTAGTGGGGGTATGCAGGGACTGCAGGTCAGAAGTGAAGGGTATGCAGGGAAGTGAGGGGAAAGGGCAAGGGCAGAGGCAGGGGTAGAGCACTGGAATCTCAGTGTTGCTCAGCACCCCACATCCTAGTGAGCAAAGGGGGCAGAGGCAGCTCTGATTTTTCTATAATAAAACCAAAAACAAATGCCAGTGTACAGGTATTTAGAATTCATTTTATTATGAAGATAGAGGCACTGGTAAGTTTCCAAACTGCTTTAAAATTGTAAATATATCAATAAAACTTTGCCAAACTAATCTCTATCTATACAGTGGCATTTCATTTTAATTGTGGAAGAATGTGAATTTGGGGTATTTTAATGAGAGGATATGGGTTTCTTATTAGAGAATTTGCAATTTTAAATAGAGAACACCAGTATCTCTGCTGGTGAGGCAAGTGGCAAGACCCAGGCAGAGAAGCCTGCCCATGGACAGCACCGGGGCAGATGAGGTGGCTGACCTGAGCATTTGGGGCCATGAGGACATGCTTTGACAGTTCAAAGTGGGCCACTGCAATAAGCACATCTTCTGGGTGATAGCTTCCCAGATGGCAAAGCAGGAGCACCAGAAGACATGATGTCAGTGCTGCCCAAAGGCCAACTGTGCAACCACAGTCTGCCGGCAATTGGTGAAGAGGTGCAGGAGGCTCTGCCACAGTTCCCATACCACATTCAAGGTGGTTGTGCAGTCCCTGTCCATGTCTGGTATGTGTGCAGCCATGGGGCTGCAAGTCCGAGGGGGTGCATTCTGTTGCAGGTGGCTGCAGTCCCCATTGCCAGCCTGCTGCAGTGGGCAGAGGGTGCAGGGGCCAATCTAGGTTAGAGCTGCTTTAGTAGTCCAGCTGGCACAAGGGGTTAGTGTGCCCATATAGCAATTGGCCAGGCCTCAGAAGCTCCTGTCTATTTGTAACACTCATACAGTAGGCCCTAAGGCCCACCTGGCTAACTAGTAACCCCATGTGGGGCTAATGAGTAAGTGGTGCAACTAAATTCTTGGAACAACTAATGAAGAAGCAAGATAGGAATGTTGTGTGGGTCAAAGGTTCAAAACATGACAATAAGTGTGCCTGAGGGGGACACCGAGCAAAGCCCCCCAGGCCACAGCCAATGGTTCTCAAAGGCATCCAAGGAGCCGGTGGATGCTGCTCACTGGTACTCTGCCCAGAAACATGCATGGAGGGGCTGCAGCCTGATGCACTCAAGGGTCATGTGCACCAGGGTCTCCCGCTGCCCACAAAAGGGACAGATCAAAGTGTCTGTGAAGTTCACCATATACACACCTGTGGCAATGGCTCCATGGAAGAGCCACCAGCTGAGGTACCCAGTGGCTCATGGGATGAGGGTGGAGTACAGACTCAGCCACTGGGGTGCTCCAGCCACGCCCTCGCTGACCAGGCCCCGCCACTTGGTGTCTGGATAGGATGTGAAGACAGCATGACGCTGTTCACCACATTGTCCATGTAGACGTGACAGTGACGGACAGTGGAAAAGTGGACTGGTCTGGTGTCCTCCAGCCGACTCAGGTGGTGGAACAGGGAGCACCATGAAGCTGGGTGAGGTGCTGGCCCCACAACAAATTCCAGTGAGCTGGAGAACATAGAGGGTGGGGACCACCACCTCGCAGAACCTGGTCAATAAAGGCAAAGGCGTCATGAGGTAGGGCAGCTTTCACCTCCTGGGCCAGGTGGCAGGTTGCATGTGCCATGGATAGACCCATGCACAGGGCCAGTGCAGAGGGGTTCACCCACTCCTGTCTATTGTAGTCCAGGAGGTCTCCAATACAGGTGAGACCAACCAGGATCAACCTCTGTCGCAACTGGAGCACCTCTGCTGTTGGCACCTCCAGCTGGGGGTTCCAGAGGAGGGGCTCAATGAGCAGATTGGCACCTTGGGCAGTCCTGAAGACTGAGGAGCTGCCAATCATATTGGAGCCTTCAGAAGTGGCAGAGGAAAGCGCATCCCAGGTGGCGCCATACCGCGTGGCTACTGACACCATATAGCAGTCACTGCAGGCCCTGAAGGTGGAATACCAAGACCTGGCTGCACAGGCAAACCAGGCCCTGGCCACTCTCCCACAAGGGGAGGCTTAGGACCTCTGCAGCAACCCAGCACTGTCCTGGCCAAGAAAACTCCAATGCCTATCTCTGGAGTCCTGCCAGGAACTCAGGGGGCACAGGCAGGGTGTGTAAATTGTGCCAGAGCATGGACAGGACCAACTGGTTCAGCACCAGCACTCTCCCACATAGAGAGAGACATTGCAGAAACCATGCCCATGCCCAGAACATCTCCACCATCCTTGCTTCTAGCTGGTGCCAGTTCTCTGGTGGGGAAAGGTCTGTGGGGCACAGGTAGATCCCCATGTAGAGCAGCGAGCCCACACCTGAGCAGATCCCATGGAATATGGATGGAAGTAAGCCCACCTGCCACCCATCACCCACTGCCAGGCCATCAGGTGGAGGGAAGCCAAAAACTCAGCCAGAGTGAGAGGAACTTCTAGCCAGTCCTGGTCACCCATGCTGACCTGCAGGAGTCCTTTCCACCAGGTCTGACAGGCCTTGGCATTGGTCAGATCCAGGAAGAAGAGCTCTTGATAGAAGGCCTGTGCATGCTGGTGCATCTTTCCTGGATCTGTGAGGGGGATGCCATCACCTTCCAGAAGGCAGGTGATGTATTTCTTGCCCCCCGACCTCCTCTCCAGGGCATAGAAGAAATGAGAGCTGTGGTCCATTTCCTGAAGGAGCTGGATGCGCGAGCAGACAGCGGATGTGGCAGTTGTCCAGAGCACAAAGCTCTTCCCTCCTCTCCTGGAACTCTCCACAGAGGAATGGGTTAGTTGGGTCAGTGGCCAGATGACTCTCCAGCTCTAGCACCTCCTGCTTGAGCTGCTCCTGGACCACCTCCATCTGCCGGGTGTTCCCCCAAGTGTAGCTGTGGCAAAAAAGCCAGATGCACACCTTCCCTACATCCCACCATCTCTGAGCCTAGGGAAAAGCTGCCCATTGCTCCTGCCAGGCTAGCCAGAACTCCTGGAAAGCCTCCCTGAAGCCCACATCCTCCAGCAGGCTGGCATTGAAATGCCAGTAAGCTGACCTTGGACATCCAGGCCCCAGCATAACCTGGGCTCAGACAAGGTGGTGATCATTGAGAGGGGTTGGCCAGATGCTAGAGGTGTGGGCCCAGGCAAAGTGCAGCAAAGAGATATTAACCCAGTCTAACCAGGAGTGGCACGCCCGCTCCTCCCCCACCCTCACATAAGTGAAGGCAGGGGGTTCAGCGGGGTGACAGGCATGCCAGACATCCACCAGGGAGTAGGCCATCAGGATCTCTCTGAGGATGCCCATGGCAGCCTAGTTCCACTCCTTGGTTGACCAGTCTCGCACATTTAGGGCAGGGGCAGGTGATTATATCAGGCAGAGGGCCGCTTACTGAGTTTTGACAAGCCATTGAGGGCCATATGACAGGAAGCCTGAGGCAGATAAATATTAATTTTCTTAATATTTTTAGGGGCCCCGTGGGGCAGATAGAATGGCCTGGCAAGTCACATCCGGCCTATGGGCTGCATTTCGCCCACTCCTGATCTAGGGTGATGTTAAAGTCCCCACCAAGGACCAGGCACTCATGAGGGTTGAGGGTGCCTATGAATGTGGCCACTTGGTGGAATAAATCTGCAAACTCTGGGTCCTTCACAGGGGTGTAAGCATTCAGAAGGTTCAGGACCAGCCCCTGCATCTGGAGCTGGAGGTGCAGCAGGCAGCCTTGCACCACAACGTCCTGGAGAACTTC
This sequence comes from Caiman crocodilus, assembly GCA_030014935.1. Lineage (NCBI taxonomy): Eukaryota > Metazoa > Chordata > Crocodylia > Alligatoridae > Caiman > Caiman crocodilus. Next base: position 96,495,208 of record JAGPOW010001296.1, read on the forward strand.
CAGCTGCAGGCCTGGGGAGAACAGGGTGGCCACCCCAGATAAGGTGGCTGAAAGTGACTAAAAAAGACCCTGCCTCTCCACTCCAGCTGCCAATTTGGTTCATCAGCTGGAGTCATTGAGGTCTCCTACAAGAATACCATGGGGTACCCCCGCTTCTGAAGGAAGAAGAACACCCAGCACCTCCCTTCCTGCAGCCATGGACATTGAGAGCTGCAATCTTAAATAACCTTATAGCTGGGGGGATAGAGTAGATGGTTCATCAGGGACTTCACACATCTTAACACCTGGTGTGGGGCTTGCCAGTTCATGTAGCACCCTCCCATATGCATAGAGGGCATCTATGAAACTGCAGGCCGCCTATAGATCTGAGCATTGCAGCTTTTGGGCCCATTGCCTTCCCCCACCAGCACCCTTGCAGTGGTGAGGACACTATCAAAATCTCCCCAGTAGTCCAAGGCTAGCTGTACTTTGCTGGCAGACCGGCAGGTGTAGTCATGGCCAAGAAATGAAAATAGCTCATCCCTGGGGACCACTAGGACTAGAGAAGTCTGCAGGCTTCATAGAGCCTGCTGGTTCTCCAGCATCCTCCTCCTGGTCCTGGAGCTCAGAGGGTTCTTCCGGTACCATCTGAACCCCTTGCTCCATTAAGACCCCAGACTCTGGTTGGGATTGGGAGAGTTCTGCAGTGCCCTGAGACAGGGGTGAGGGTAAGGGTGGGGCTGCTTCACAAAATGGTGGGGAAGAGCTGGAGCCCTAGGGGGTCTGTGCAGGGTCCCTGATGAGATTAGCTCCCACCACCAGCTGGATCTGCCCCCCACCCCCAGAAGGTTCCTGCCCTGCCATTGTTTCACATGAGGGCAGGGAAGACAACAAAGAAAAACAAAATATCCCGCGGGGCTGGTGAATCTAGTAGGGGCAGGCTGGGGTGGAGGGGCGGAAGGGAGGAAGGTGCCTGAAGTTCACTGAGCCACAGACCCACAGGAAAACAAAAACAAAAATCCTGGAAGGCCTATGCTTTGAGAATGTTGGGGGGAGGGGGAAACACACACACATACACAAGGGCTAGGAAAAATCAAGCCAGCTTACTCAGCCAGACACCAAGCACCAGGTCAGGGGAAGTGGACCACAAGACTTACCACACAAGAGCAAAAAACACACAGGGAAGGCTGCTGAGATAGGTATAAGATGGCTGGAGCAGTGGAAAGGCTCATTTGTGGAAGATCTGTCCAGAAGCCCCTCAGGCCTCCAGCTGGTCACTCAGCAGTAGGCAGGAAGACAAATCAGGATCAGATGCACTAAGGTAGCTGTGGGGGAGGGGAGGAGCAGTCAGTCAATTAGGAAGTAATCCAGTGCAAGTGTGGTGTCATGTGGTGCAGCAGGGAATTTCCCTCTCTCCTGAGAGGGGCAGTAGCGGCGGTGGCAACAGCAGTAATAGTAGTAGTGATAGTAGGAGCCATCCAGTTCAGCCACTCAGTGTGTGCTTCTGGTGAAAGTGGAGGTGAAGGTGAGGATGATCTGCCAAGACAGCTGGGACAGGCAGGTGCCTTTAGGCTGTGGCAGTGGTGGTGGGGGAGGGGCCCACAGGCAGCGTGGACTCCCTTCCCAGGCTGTTCTCAGACTGTGGCTTGGTGACGGGCTGGGCAGCAGGCCGAAACAGGGGTGCAGAAGCTGGGGTGCAGCACAGTGCAGTGGACCCCTCCCTGAGGGAGACATCAGTGTGCAGCAAAGGACTGCTCCCAGGGGGAGCAAAAAACAACAGCAGCAGCAGCCGCTCAAGGCAGGAAGGGGTGCAGCCAACTTTTTCCAAAACCTCTGAAACCAAGCCAGCAGCTAATAGTAGCCAGAGGCAGGAAAGGGCCTCGTCATCTTCCCCCGAGAAGCTCCTGAGACCAAGCTTGCAGCAAGCAGACACAGCAGCAGCAGCCTGGGACAGAAAGGGGTATGGCCAACTTCCTCCCAGAGGCTCCTCTCCCAGAAGCTCCTGAGAGCGAGTAGCCCTGAGCTGTTTACCAGGGTAGGTTTTTATACTGCTGGAGCCAGCACAGGCGCTGCCTCTAGCTCCAAGTGGCTTAAGATCTTAGAGGACCAGTTTGCCCCAAGTAGCACAATTTGCCCCACACTGAAGTGCATGAGCAGGCACAAATCTCTGGTACAAATTTGTGCTGCCACTATTTGAGCTGCTGCAAGCGCATGTGCTTGCATGTGTGGATGCACCCAAGAGGCGCATCCAAATAAGCATGCATGTGCCTCTTGTAGCACCTCAGACTCCTTTGAAATGCTGCAAGAGACATGTGCAGGAACAAGAAAATGTTCTCCATGCTGCAAATTTGGGCTGAAGCCCAGCAAATTTGCAGTGCAGGGGCAAAATTAGACACTTGAATATCCAAGGGTCAAAAAACCCAGCAAAGAAAAAAAGCAGAGTAGGACACAGTCCCAGACCATGCCCTGAGGCAACTGGAGGCTCAATCCTGCACACAGACACTCTGGACATCAGAGCGTCTCTATGTTTGGCTCTCACCCTGGTGCTGAAGCATGCTGCCTGTCCATGCAGGGCAGGCAGCATGCCAGCAGCAGGGAGCTAGATCCAGGCTGCAGTGCTGGTTAAGTAAGGGGTCAGGAGGGCTGAAAGAAGGAGGAGTGGACCACGGGAGGATCCCGGCTGGCCCCACCCACTCCCCAGGCCCCCAATCCCTGCCCCATCTCCCTCCTGCCCCCCAAACCCTCCCAATTCCTGTCCTACTTGGTCCCAACCCTCGCAGCCCCTGAGCTCCCCAATCACTGCCCTGCCTGGTCCCAACCCACTCAGCCCCCCCAGCCCTTGTCCCACCTGGACCCATCCCCCCAATGCCCCTCCCAATCCCTGCCCCCTGACCCTAGCATCCCAGGGGGGAAATAAAATTTAAAAAGACAAACCCTGGCACTTACCACCATTTCCAACTGCTATGGGGGTCACTGGGTCCCCTCCTGCACAATGCAGGGCCAGGTGACAGCCCCAGTGGCACCACCCCAGGTCCTGCTGCCCCCCACTGCCCTGTGCTGCCCAGGGGGGTTCTTCCAGGAGGCCCTGGAGCCCCCACAGCCCCTGCTTCTACAGTGAGTACAGGTTGGGGTTTTTTTAAGTGCCAGAGGCTGGGGTGGGGGGGTAGCCATGGGGGACTGGGGGTGCAAGTGGAGGATGGGGATGGGCACGGAAGTCATTAGGGGATCTGGGGGAGCAGGGGGTGGAGCTGGGTGGGCAGCCTTCAGGGGGGCTGCAGGAGCTGATGGGGGTTGGGGACAGGTGGGGCAGCAATCCAGGGGGCTGGGGGAGCAAGTGGGGATGGGGCATGTGGGCCCTGTAAGGGGGGTCATGGGCCCTGTGGGGCGGATGTAGCCCCTGAAGGGGAACTGTAGGCCCTGAGAGAGGGCCATGTCCCCTGTTGGGGGGCTGTAACCCCTGTTGGGGGGGCTGTAGTCCCTATGGGGGGCATAAAAACATATATTCATGTATTCACGAATTCATGAAACGTATTTAGAATTCACTTTCTTATGGTGACAGAGAATCTGGTAGTCTTCCAAATTGCTTTAACACTGTAGATATATCAATAAAACATTGCCTAACTGCTCGCTCTCTCTGCCTCTTTCTCTCTCTTTCTATAGTGGTCTTTTGTTTTAATTGTGGAGGAACATGGATTTTAGGGTATTTTACAGATTGACTTCGGGATTTTTTTATTCAGAGATTTTTCAGTTTTCCAATAGGGAACATCAGAATTCCTGCTAGGGAGGCCAGTGGCAGGACCCTGCCTGCTCAAAGCTGTCACCTTGGACCCAGCTGGCTGTTGCTGACCTCCTGGCCAAATGGGGCCTGGAAGACATGCTTTGACAGTTTGTAGCAGGCCACCACACTCAGAACATCTTCTGGGTGATAGCTGCCCAGATGATGGGGCAGGGGTCACAAATGGCAGTAGTGCCACACAAAGGCCAACCCTGCAACTGCAGTCCACTGGCAACTGGCCTACAGGGGCAGATGGCTCATCTGGGTCTGGCAGGTGTGCAGCAGGTCACAGCCAGGCAGCAGCTCCCACTGCCAGGCTGCTGCAGTGGGTAGAGAGTGCAGGGAACTCTCAGGGCTGCTTCAGCAGTCCAGCTGGCACAAGGGGTAGTATCCACAGGTATCAATTAGCTGGGCCCCAGAAGCTCCTGAGAGCAAGTAGCCCTGAGCTACTTGCCAGGGCAGCTTTTTGTACTAATGGGGCAAAGACAGAGCAGCTTTTTATACTGCCTGGGACAGCACAGGTGCTGGCCCCAGGCTCTAGCTCCCTCTGGCTGCATTTCCAGGAAGAGCCAGGCAGGGTTATTTTGCCCCAAGTGGCACAATTTGCTCCACAACAAAGTGCACGTCTGGGCACATGCGCTGAGGCAAAAAGCCCTGTTTCAAATTTGCACCTCTTCTATCTGAGCTGCTGCAAGCACTGGGATGGCCCCAGAAGCCTTACCAGGAGCCCTAAGGGCCTCTCAGATCTCAGCAGCCACAATTCTGCCTCATGGAGCCTGGCCAGCAGCTGCAGCATGGCTCCAAGTGGTCCAGCTCCATTTCTGAACTGTGCACGCTTCCTGTGTGTGCGCACCGCTCCACTTTTGTTTTTCCACAGGTTTTCTTGACCCATGCCCTTTCAGTGCAGAGAACATCTAAATGTGTGGTATGGGGTGCTACACATGTGTTTGAGGCGCCACATACCGCACAGCCATACTCATCTGAACACAGCCAAGGAGTTTAATATAACTTTTGAAACAGGAGCAAAATTAGGTAAAGTTGTAAGGCAAAGTTAGGTAAAGTCACTATACCTTTACCTAGCCATTATGGAAGTACTTTTAAATGCTACCAAGCAGTTCAGATAATATCAAATTTCCAATACTGCCTTTGACTTGAGTCAAGGGTACACTTAAGAAATTATTAGCACCCAGCAAAGTGTGTTAAGTCTGACATTCATGATGTTTCAGTTATTAAATAGATAGTGGTACACGTACTGATTTTCTTATAAAACTTAATAATGATAATGACCTTTCCATTTAGAATCAAGCTTTCAATGCTGAAAACACCAGCAGATTTATAGAATTTAATGCTAGACGCAAACTGCATATCATTATCAGGTTTTTACATATACAGATCTTGGAATGTATTTTTCACTTTTCATTTTGAACATTCAGATGTCATAATGACCATCAAATGTATATATTTCCATGCATAGCTAACATAATCGATGTTACACTCAATTTATCATTTGACTTAGTGCTCCTCTGCACCAGTGCATTATTCCACTGAGATGATCTGCACACCATAGAGCCTCTTAATATAGAAAAAGAGACAGAATTGTATCCCAGAATCTGCTGCTGTTACTAAACAGCAAAGGATATGTTTTGTAAGTCCCTTCCACAAACTAATATATCACCTTTCTGGCTAAAAGTGAAACAAGCTAAGTCACTGATGCACAGGTTTTGTCCTCACTATTAAGATTTAAGAACAGAGATTTTTCTCTTTATGTCTAGTATTATTTGACTAGTTATTATTATATCTACCAAAAATATTCTTGGACACTGCTAAACATAGGAAAAACTTTGGAACTTCAGCTGAGATTTTTCAACTTCAGGCCAAGATGATAATCATTGCTTTTGAAATATCAAATGTCAGTTCTCAGCTTGACAGCTCCAATGATGTCCACAGGAGTATACTGATTTACACTCATCCAGGAGAACTCTGGCAGCAGAAAAAAATTGCTCAGTTTGGTCCATGTACCCCATGGAGAAAACATGAGATCATTTGCAAAATACTTAGCTTTTCCAAAGCTCACATGTTTGATCACTTCTGAAATCCCATTTTGCATTAGCAGTTTTAAGACATTAAAGCTGTTTGTCCACCTTCCAGAGGTAACCTAGGCAGTAGAATTGTCCTAATGACCTGAAACATCCAACTGTGTAGGAATATGTGAATAATTTATCTTAAACAGCTTTTTTTCTATGTGGTTTCAAAATCAAGAGTCAAGAATCAAAGACATATTGGCTGTTTATTGGGTGAGACTTCTGAAGAAGTAGTAATAGAAACAGGATGAAAGGTATTGTCTCAGAAACTGAAAAAAATTGAAGTAAGGCAATTCTTTGTGTGCAAGAGAAAAAATGGTTATCTAGTTCACATAGAGAATTCATGAAAGAATTTTTATTAGGACTTCCTGAAAACCTTTTTAACAATGAGTTCTTCCAACAGTAGTTAAATACTGCATCTCCTTCATGTAATGTAATGTTAATTAAAACAAAAAGAAGTGGTCCAGTAAAGTAGATCTTAAAGATTTGCGTTCCTTCCTGAATCCAAGATGTCAAATGATTTTTGAATCATCAGCCAAGAGGCAGTGCTAGAAGTAGTAGTCTCCCCCTCTCCCCCTTTTAAAAAATGACAGACGGGGTATTCAATTTAGTTTATCAATATATATTCCAGTAAATGCGAATCTGTATATACTCCTCATTTGAAAGTAACCAGTTTACTTAGAAGCTTGCAAAAATATTGCACTTTTTTAGTCAAGTCAAAGACTTTGGGGTTGGAGTGGGGCTTAGCACAGTAAATGGAATAGGAGAAGAACAGTTAATAGTATGACTTAAAGTAACTGGAGAGTGTAAAAATACTGACTATGTTATCTATGAGGAGCCAATTTTTCTTTGGCTTTAGTGAAAAGTGAGGTTGTTGGTTTTTTTTAAACAGACACTGGAAACTGCTAAGTATTAACAGACAGAGTGGTTTATGCAATGATTGATATGAGCCAAGTTTACAAAAGTATAAGATTCATATTTGTGCTGTATCCTGTCTAAATATTTTTATTCTTTTACTATGGCTGTGGTGAGACTCAGACCAAAAATTCCAAATCAGGTTTAACTGTCCCATGAAATTTTTAAGTAAAGTAATTTATAGTGTGCACTTGGTTAAAAACAGAGACATACTCAGAACAAAATATCAGTTTTGAACACTCCAAGGAAATACAGTTCTAGTTGCTAGCTTAGACCCATCTCAGTTCACATGCTCCATATTTTTTATATATCAGGCTTAAATTTTTGAAAATACTTCTGATCCTTAACTTTCTTGGGACTTAGGCACTTTTGAAAATTTTATTTTCAACTCAACCACCTGAAGAGCTTTTTATACTATAAATATTATCATTATAGTATGTAATTAATATATATTAATGCTTAATGTGAAATAGTGTGGGAAGAATATAAACCAAAAAAGGGAAGTCAAAATTCCAGGTGATATTTTACATTTAATTCATCCTCTTGTACTATGTTATCGAAGAACATATAATGCTAACAGCACGCATAGATCTGAGACTCCACCATTACCTAAGCACGACAGGGTAAGCTAAAGACAGCATGTCAGCCTTTTGTTGGCTGGTGTCACAACCTTCACATTACTTTCTGTGAAGAATTTCTGTCAGGGCATTTCAAGTTGCTTTTGAAATAGCTCCAAGACTGAGGAGGCCCCACTGTCCAATTGCCTTTAGGAACTAACAAACTATCTAGAAAAAATTCCAAGAAATTGCTCAGTTTGCATCTCAGAGCATCAAAACCCTAAGGTGTTATGAGGCCATTTGATAGCATAGAGGGCACGGCACAATCTCAGGCTAAAAAGAAATGTTCTTTTGTGCATCCTGCTGACTGCATGGGCACTTTTTATTTTCCTATCAACAACTGAGGAGTGTGTGTGTGTGTGTGCATGTACGTGCGTGTAAAAATGTGTCAGGGGAGGAGGAGGGAACAATATAAAAAAAAAGAAGCAAAAGCTGTGTTTTATGAAACTGATAGATAAAGGACTTCTTGCACCTGTGTCTAAAGGAGAACTCTTTTGACATCTCTGTAGGTTTTAAGTCACTCCCATAACCTTATTGTTTGGATTGTGGTGCCTCTGGATACTCTCAATAAGCAGCTTAATGCAATAACTTCCCTCCATTTTAAAAGTGCATTCTGTAAATCATTTGACACTGAAGGCTGGATCTGGACCTGGGTAATGCCCTCTCTGACGCAATGTTCTGGAAGCCAAATCCACAGTGGCTTGCTGCTGCTACCTACCCCACCACAGAGTTGTGTCCCCAGTGGAGATCACCCAGAAATTCATCAGTAGTGTTAACCCCTGGGGCTGTTAGAGCTGCTGTGCCCATGGGACAATCACCTAGGATGCTAATGCCACCACTGCAGAATTGCATTCCCAGTGGGGATCCTAAACAAGAAATTCAGGAGTCTGGGGAGCAACAGCAGCATTAGCATCCCAGGTGCTGGCCCCACCAATACAGTGACTGTGAGGTTAATGCTGCTGCTATATGTCCTGCCATCAACTTTCTGGCCCTGCAGGCTGGATACAGAGGTGTCTTCTGTCCTGTGAGAAGCCACATGGGCTGGGCTGTAGGTTTGACACCTCTGCTACAAATGTATACACATTTAACCTTAAATACCTCTATATAAGTTTAACAGGGTAACTATTGGGGCCGGTCACCATACCGGGTCACTCCCCTGTCTGGTCAGTCTGCCCATCTATGCTCATCTGCCATGCCTTGATTTAAACAATAAGTTATTTTGTTAAGACAGGAGGCTGCCCATCTTAAAACCCAATGCCAAGCATGTATTACACAGTTCCAAAAGTCCCCTTATACCATGTCCTAGGCCTCACAGCTGGCATCCATGTTTTCCATGCTCTGGCCTAAACTAGGCTTCACATGTCCTTGGACTTGCATGGGCCTTTTACTCACACCCTTCACTGGGGCCTCCACTCCAACTATACCAGTCAGCTTCTGTGCAGCCCTTTGGACAGTCTTCAGGCCTTACTCTACTCTGCTGCTGGGTGCGGCTACTCCAGTCAGCACCTGTGAAGCCCTTCAGACCATCTTAGACCCTACTTTAAATGGCTGCTGGTGCCACTACTCTGGTTGGCTTATGTGAAGCTCTTCCGATCATCTTCAGGCCTTAATCTACACAGTCACTGGGTCCCTACAACTCTTCCCCCTCACTGGGGCCTCTGGTCCTCAGGCATCTGATGACTTACACAGGCCTCACTAACTCTCACTAGGCCTCTGGGCCTCAGGTGTCTTACCTGGACCCTTCTGGGCATTATGGGCATTATGCCTCTTTAGGCCTCAGGCATCTGTCTACTTACCTGGAGTCTACCTCAGGTCCCACTCAATGGGCCTGGGACCCACCTCAGGCTCCACTCAGTGGGCCTGGGCCCATGTGCTTTTCTGTCAGGGTATGCTCTCCCATCCTTTCCCCTCCATGGGGTAACCCACAAGGCAGCAGGGGTTGAGACTTTCTGGCACCCCATACTTACCCTTCATTGGGGAGCCATAGGTGTGGTATTTCCTGGAAGCTGTCCTGCCAGAAGCAGCCCCACCGCACCATCCAACCTCAGCAGGGTCTAGTTTCAGGTCACTCCCCAAGACCAGAAAACTCCTGCCATAGTTCCTAGCCTGTCCTCCAGGTGTTCATGAGCTGCATGTCCAACCAGGTGATGTTCTGCCTCTGGCTGCCTCCAGCAACTGCTGCTGGCTTTACTGCTCAAGCCTGCTCTTATTGCTAGCAGCTAAGCCCTCTTTCCCAATTAGGCAGTCTCCTGCTAGCCGTGTGACTTCTGATTGGGGAGCACAGCCACCTCCAGGCTGCCTCTACTGCGTACTCAGACTTTTTGAGTGGCAGACACCACAGGGCCTGCTACAAGCAGGCACCCCACAGGTGGCCTGTCAATGTAAGATTATAAGAGCCTCAAATTTCTTTATGGAGTTGGTAATAATCCATTTTAAAAGCCATTTTATTTTCTATCATGATTTAAGAATCACTAGGTCTTTCTATCATGATTTAAGAATAACTAGGCCTTTCAAATGCAACAATATTATGAACATAAATTCATTTACATCAGTTAAGCCTAACAAAATTCTTCCCAGGATGCTAATGGCACCAACTGAAGAAATCTCAGAGACATTGGCAACAGTATTTGCAACATCATGACTGACACGTGAGGTACTGGAAACCTGGAGGCAGGCTAACAAAGTGGAAAGGAAGAGTCAGGGAATTACAGACCACTTACTTCTGAGGTACTGAAGTCAGACTAACTAGAACAAATTATGAAATCATTAATTTATTAACACATGGAGAAAGAAGGGGTATTCACTAAGCAGTCAATGTGAATTTGTTAAAAACAAATCATGATGAATCATTGTTTCATAGTTTCATAGTAGCTAAGGTCAGAAGGGACCTAAACAGATCATCTAGCCTGACCCCCTGCCACAGGCAGAAATAAATGCTGGGTTCACAAGACCCCGACAGGTGATCATCCAACTTCCTCTTGAATTTGCCCAAGGCAGGGGTGAGGACCACTTCCCTGGGAAGTTGGTTCCAGATTTTGACCACCCTAACTGTAAAATATTGCCTTCTGATCTCTAACCTAAACCTATTGTTCATCAGCTTATTACCATTGTTCCTTGTCACCCCAGGTAGTGCTGGGGAGAAAAAGGCTCTGCCTGTTTGCTGTTGATTTCCCCAGATGAGCTTGTAGGCAACCACCAGGTCCCCCCTCAGCCTCCTCTTGCTGAAGCTGAACAGGTTCAGGTCCCTCAGTCTCTCCTCATAGGGCCTGTCCTCCTGCCCTCTCACCAGGCGGGTGGCCCTCCTCTGAACCCTCTCCAGGCTGGCCACATCCCTTTTGAAGTGTGGCGCCCAGTACAGGATGCAGTACTTTGACTGAAACCTGACTGAAGTCGCATAGAGGGGGAGTATCACTTCTCTGAACTGGCTTGAGATGCACCTTTGGATCAATGTGCATTCTTTCTTTGATACAAGAACTAGTTCAGTGGATGAAGGGAATGCAGTAGATGTAATATACTATATCTGTTCACATGTCACATGTACCTCTTTCATGAAAATTAGCCATTTAAAAATGGAGTACATGTCTTAAGTTAAAAAACTGATTTCTGCAATGGAATGGAGGCAAGGACACCCTGGAATGGAGGCAGAGGACTGAGCTCAGCACTGGCCCCAGGACTGAGTCCTCGGGTTGCAAGGAGTAGGGACAAAATGACATGATCAGCATCATGCCCCCTCCCCCTTCTTCAAGGCCAAGAGCTACAGCTTTAACAACCCCGCAGCCTCTGCCAAAGTGGTGGTACTTAGTGGCAATGCAGAAGGAAGAGGTGGTATAACACTGACAACAGAGCTCCACCCTGCTCCATGTGGCCAAGTGTTCAACTTGATGTTGTGGCAAGTGTGTGTGTGTGTGTGTGTGTGTGTGTGTCTTATTTAGGGGTTGGGGGAAGGGGTGTGGGGGATGGTATACAAATACATATGGTAGCTAGGCTTTAGTAAGGTTTTTGATACACTCCTACATGACTTACTCATAAGTAAAATGGAGAAAAGTTTGGGCTAGATAGAATTACCATCAGGTGAATCTATAATTTGTGGAATAAATGCAATCAAAGGGTAACTATAAATGAATCAATAGCAGAATGGCAGGAAGTTTCAAGTCAAGTTCCACAGGGGGCTGTTGTGGGTCTGGTTTTGTTTAACATTTTCATTAATTATTTGGATGCAGGTATAGAATTTCCTGAACATGTTTGCAGGTGACACAAAACTAGAAAGGATCGCAAACACCTTGGAGAACTGGATTAGAATTCAAAATGATCTTGAACGATTGGAGACCTGGAATACTTGACGGATTGGGATACTAGAAAAATGAATGAAATTCAACAAATATAAAGTGCTTCACCTATGGAATTAAAACCAAATGAACTAGCATTAAATGGGAGATAACTGACTAGGCAGTAGCACTGCTATAAAGGATATGAGGATTCTGGTGGATCACACATTCAACAAGAGCCAACAATGTAATGCAGATGAAAAATGCAGTTTTGGGCTTATTTAACAGATGAAAAGAACATACAATGGTATACATGGAGTAGACATGCAATCTATTTTCCTATAAAGTGTGACTTTACCTTGTAGCAAAGCATAGGGTAAAGCTATCCCTCAGGAAGTCTTAAGTAACTATACACCAGAGTAACTTTTACTGCTTTCCAAGTCATGTGAGTGCACTACAGTCAATTTCATTCCAGGGTAGCCCCATGTTCAGTGCAATCAGGCCATTACTGCTTCTCCTCCTACCTACTGGCAAGGAACTATAATAGCACCTACTGGGTGCATCTACATGTTCATTAGTGTCCATAGTTAATGTGCATTAATTTTAGTACTTATAGGCATTTATACGCATGTTCTGAGAGGCAGGGGGTGAGCGCTTTTATTAGAGTGGCTCTGACAGTTGCTCTAAGTAAAGTGCTCAGAGCGTCTCATGTATCCGTGTCCCCACACTGAAAAATGGTGGCAAGGGCTCTTTAACTAAAGCTCATCGAACAAGCTTAAGTGCCCCTACTGCCATTTTTCAGTATGGGGACACAGATACACGTGACATTGGAGTCTGCTGGAGCACATGATTAAGTACAGTGCATTGTAGCAGCCTCAATGCACATGTATAGGTGCCCTATATTACCAGGTACTACATCAATATGCAGTAACTGGTACTACTGCACAGTAGTGCTGGCGCACTCCTTTTAAGTGATGCTAATGTTCAGTAAACTAATACATTAGCATGGTGTCTCTAGAGATGTGGTGAACTATTTATTCTACATACTAGCGTAATTTGCAATGATGCCTTACTTCCATACATTTTAAATCTGAAGGTAGACAATAATGAAGCTATCTTTCCTAAGTTTATCATTGTGGCCATTAATATTCTGCTGTAACAGCTGCATATTATAATATCAAGCCAGTACTAAAAATGTTGTGTATTCCATGATGTCTATATGGCTAAACTTACAGGCAGAGTATCAAACAGAGGCATATATATGAAAGTGAGCTGTTCCTAGAGAAGGCTTAACCACAACTTATTTTTCAATGTTTCCCAAAGTAAAATAATGTGTAATTCAAAACAAGAATCAAAATGTACAAAATTCAATTGTTATATCAACCCCTGTCAAATATACAAGAAAAAATCTCCATACTGGAAAAAATAAAAGACTGTTTGTCAGGTGTGATTAACATGAATATTTGAAAAAGCTCTACATGATAATGTCACAGTTTAGTATGACAAAAGCAAAGATTAGACCATTCTAAAATCATCACAAAGTTCATTCTGTTTTGTGGAGCCAAAGTATATAGCACTGAGTTGCAAGGCAGTTTAAGTCTGTGCTTCAGAACAAAGGGCAATTTCTGTTCAACACTTCTCAATGGATATGTAGATGAGCTATGAGATGCAATGTTGTTGAAATATGCAGAAGCCAATACCCTTATAGAGCAAAATTCTGTAATGTAAAACATATTGCTGCGTTTTCCCTATGAATTTTTAGCTCTGGGCATTATTTTTCAATAAATTGCCTCCATGACTGCCAGCTTGTGGAAGATCCTTGGGTCTGGTTGGTTTCCCAGCTGCATAGGCTATTCCCAATCTCTTAACCATAAATAAAAAGTGTTGCCTGTAGCTCAACTTAGCCTGATTGGCACATATGGCAATTGATTAACTACAAGTGATATCAGGGGATTTCCATTGAATACAGCTTTTTTCTAAGTTCTTAATGAAAATATGGATCTCCCCTTCAGGGCTCTATCACCCATTAAGGTCCGTGTGGTCTGAGCTGAAGACTTCAGCCTGCCTTAGGGCTATTTAGCAGCAGCAGGCAGGCAGGGGTCAGACTTCAGAAACTTAAGACCCCATTATATCTATGGACCATTTTTGTTTTGTGTAAGGGGGACAATGTGCTCAGGTCAGGTCACACAACTTTTAAAATCAAAAAACTCTGAGGAACAGAAATTTCTGTGGCAGAAATACAGAAATCCAATTTCAATGTCACTTGCAAATATTTATGAATATATGGTAATGCTGATGCTTTCCCCACACATCTCAGCAAAAGCTCTGTAAGGAGAATAAGGAATAAGATGCATAGAAGACAGCATATTGTTAATTCAGAAGGAGTATTGTTAACACCACCCAGCCTGCATCCTGAAGTCTATAATACAAACGTTTGTGGTTTTGCCACTGGAAGAGTAGAAGCAAAATTGCAAAATGCAGCTAAGAACAACTGTCAGACCAGATACTAATGAAGTGGAAACAAAGGTCCTAAACCTAGGAGTTGCTTAGTATCCATTGTAAAGGTTGAGCATACATAAGAGAAAACAGACTGCCCTTCCCATTTTTTTACTTAAAAAAGGCATTCAGCACAGGCATTCAGCTTTTTCTTCAATCTATCTTCCTATTTTCTCTAAAATACATTTAGAGGATGAAAATGCTGATAATGAATGCAGTCAATGTGATGAGTTACCCTTCCTATTTCAACTGTTTCAATACCATTTTCATTATCAAATCAAAAGTTTCTTTTAGACCATCACTCTATTTGGAATGATGACCTAGGTTTAAATGGCCAGTCCTTTTTAAACCTAGTGGGAAGTCTGGAACTCAGTCTATTAATAACTGTGGACAAAATAGCATCAAGTTGGATCTGTGCATTGATCAAGTGACCTAATGGTTGCACAGTAAACTTCCTTTGAATCAATTTAAGAACATAAGAATTGCCATTTACTGGGTTAGACCATAGGTCTATCTCGCCCAGTATTCTGTGCCATACAGTGGCAGAAAGTGGATGTTGAAAGGGAGAGGAAACTGGGAAAGACCAGGGGTTTGTTTTGTTTTTTTTACTGTTCTCACTTGCAGCCTCCAGCCATGGCAACCAGGCCATCAAAACTGATCCTGAACCTTGATGGAGGAGGATGACTTTAACATAGCATATAAGAAGAGTTAGAAGCCAGCAATATGATCTTCCTCCTTCTCTACATCAATTCCACAACTATAAGTTGTTGTATGTATGCAGCAGTAGCATCCTGGGGTAGTCTCATGATTGCACAATTGGCCATTACATTTCTAGCCAATCCCAAAGAATCATCCTTATGAGATCATTGAGAATCAGCAGTCTCAGAACACCAGGATTACTGTAGAGATGTCTTCTGTGTTTGTTTAGAGAGAGATTTTGTGGCTTGATAAAAGATTTTTATATCAACTCCAGTCCTTTTGTCTTCATATCTTCACTTCATGACTCTCACAAGAGGTGAATATACATTACCATAATCATTTGGAACATGACAGCCCTTGAAATGGATGTTAGATAAGCACATCTCTCCATTTTCTCCTTTAGTGCCGCAGAACTTTATGTTCAACTGAATGCAGATGGATTATAAAGGTTGTGAATTATAAAGGCCTGTCACTACTAGATCATTCATGCAAAAGCAGTGAGTCGTTCATCAAATTTTTAAAAATGTATCACTTCCTTGATTCCCATTTCTCTCTTTGCCAAAAGTCAGGATGTCTAGGTCCACACAACCAATCTCCTCCTTCCTTACATCTCATATTGGCCCACACTACATCAGTATGTATGATCAACCTTCTAAAGTGACTGCTTCATTAACCGATGAACCTCAGTGTAGCTCAGCCTTCTATTCACTCCTTTCTCTCTTACATTGCAGCATACATTTTCAATACTCCTCTCCAAATTCAGCAACAATTTATGTGCCTAAGAGGGAATACTGTTCTTCCAAGGGTTTTTGGATCATGAAACTGAGTTCTGTTGTATGAAATATGAACCACGAGGTGTCCTTCCTGCACCTGATGAGGTCCTGTCCATTAGAATATTCAACTTGGGATGTCTGCTGCTACTGGAGTCAAAGTTTGGATGGAATCATGTCTTGGGTCATAGGTTAAGCAATCTGAGATGAGGTTCAAGAAGTTATTTTGGCAAAGGTATGCCAAAGTGCTTGGCTTGAAGCTAAGACACAAAGTTCTCCACAGCATTTTGAGATTCTATCAGAATTAGGGGCCAACTACTTGTAAGCTCCTGCTGTTATGTCCATTCTTGTTTAAAATAGATATAGGAAGTATAGAGAGACTCTTGGCCCCAGTTATGTCAACCAACA
Organism: Caiman crocodilus; assembly: GCA_030014935.1. Taxonomy (NCBI): domain Eukaryota; kingdom Metazoa; phylum Chordata; order Crocodylia; family Alligatoridae; genus Caiman; species Caiman crocodilus. The sequence continues at coordinate 96,511,213 of JAGPOW010001296.1, forward strand.
TTTTCCTATGGTCTTTGGTTGGGACAGAATTTCACATTATATGTATATTGCAAAGCACAGATTTACAAAGGATATCTTTAGTTTAGACACATTCAATATCTTTCCTTTCAAGAAATATGCCCATTTTAGAAATCCAAATCTCTCCATGCTGCCTGGAACCTCTTTAAAAACTCATTACAATATATATTATACTAATTCTTCATTTATTTTCTTCCATGAGAATTTTGTAAACAGCATTATTATATTGTTTTCTATTCCTTCATTGTCATTCTATAGTACATTAAACTGGGAAGTATACATGTAGTACATTTTGGAGATTTTATTTTAAAGGCTGCTTTAATGAATTCTTAATTACATTATTCAAAAGATCCATTATTCAGCATTCATCTCACTTCTAAATGAAAGTCTTTACCTGACATGTGAATGAAATGAGTCTAAATGCTTTCCATGCCACCTAGGGATTCATAATAGACTTCTTGCTGAACAGCAGCAGCAGGTTTTCTTTCTTTTTAAATTTATGTGGATTGTTTGTAGAGATGGACAGGTATGAAATACTCAACCATCCTGAATACAACTGAACCCCTACAGCCACTCCAACCCATCTGATTTAAGTATGATCACAGTGTTTGGGATGGGGAAAAGAGTAGAGAGAAAATACTTACATATGCATAGGCTGAGAGAGAAGAAATTTCTAAACTTTTTAAAACTTTTGAATATATTTATATAGTTCTTACAGCACCCAACAATACATCAAAAGTGGAAACATTTCCCAGCCCCTTGTTAAAAAAATTCTTGTGGTTCCCCAAGAATAAAAGCAGTAAACACTATTACAAGGACCAAGAGATTCTTTTCAACCAAGGTAACATGGTACTTTTGCTCACTCCCCATCCTTTTCATTGCAACAAATATTTGATGTTAGGTGAGGAAAGATGGTCAAGAGCTCAGAAACTACTATACTGTATCTCAGGAATGCAGCCAGCAATTTGAAATGAGTACAAATGCTGCTGATCATTGCTGTACTGTCTTAGCTATCTATGTTTTATAGATTTGCATTTTGCAAAAATTACATATTAGAAGGCCTTCCATGCTTTTATGGTTCTTAGATCAATTTTTTAAAAGACAATCCAGCATTTTTAATTCCCATTGGTTTCCTTACTTAGGACTTTGCAGGGCTGAGTCACTTCTTAACACCTTGGTGATGTAATTAGTTCTACTTATGTTTAAAAAGGTAGAATTACTAAGAAACAGATGGAAAAACTGCATTAAACCACTGCTCTGATGGACAACAATGTGTATGACTATGGCTCACAGAAACTTATATGTCAACCAGCTTAAAACTCTTTCCAGGAATGACTGAATAGCATCCTTGATGAGTCACATCAGCTTGTATATTCTTTTGCAAAAGTTCTCACCCAACAGGTAGGACTGCTGACCCAGCCCTTCCCCATTTTTCCCTTGTTACATTTAAAAACCAATAAATAATCAAATAAACTATAATAATAATGATGAATAATAAATGCTGTGTTTAATAAGGTATATATAAGACATTAAGGTATGTCTAATGCACCATCTTCATGTCTTTTATTTCCTCTTATTTTATTTCAGCCCTCTTTACAGCATCCATCCAGCTCTGTTCATTCAATTTGTAAGAGCTATATTTTGAATTTCATTAAGAAAAATGAAATCCCAAATTCTTTCAAAAGTGTGGGGACAGCACATCTCATCATTCAGCTTCCTTTTCTGAAATATCTCTCCAGAGAAAAATATGCCCCCCTCAAATAGAAGACCAAAGTGTTTTGCACACCAAGCCTCAATGAACAACACATTTTTACACACACAAAACAGAATCCAGAAACATGTCCTGCCAGCCAAAGAGTTTACTGAATGATCTCCTGTGTTATGTAAATGGAAATCATTTGGAAGTATATTCTCCCTGAAATGTGTTGTGGCTCTCTTTACCATAGTATCTGAGCACCTCACAACCTTTAAGATTTTTCTTCTAAGAACACTTCCATGAGGGAGGGAAGTACTGTGACTGAGGCACAAAAGGTTAAGTTACTTATCCAAGGTCATAAGAGTTTGTGGCAGAGTAGGGGGTTCAGTCTAAGTTTCTGAAGCCCCACACTTACACCCTAGTTATTCTATGTCTCCTATTGTATTAGCCCCAGTAATGTCCCTGGTGGTAAGTGTTTCCATCCTAGACCATAATTTCTCTTAAAAACAAAGCACATAAATCATGATGGCCAGTAGTATGGCAGAAGATTTAATGTGATGTCTGGAAATGCAAGTTTTGTACAATTATTTTCTAAGCTATTCTATAAAAATATGTATATAACTGCTACTGTTGAAATGTGATAGAATTCGCAAGCTGAAGAAATTTGCCTAACAAAGCACAACAATCCAAACTGAACTGTCTTCCTATTGCATACTTCACACTGAGCTAATAGTAGTTTTGAGTTAGAAGGATGCAGACTTGCGCTGTGCAAAGTACAAATACATAATATTAATAAAATCCTCTTCCCCCCAAAAATTATAAACTAAATATAGAACAAGAGGAAAATAAGTGCACTTAGATGGTAACAATGAGGCAAACAAGCATGTGATTTTTCTTTTCTTTAAAGCTTTTGGGGAAGAATATTTCCTCATCTAAACTTATTTTCTTTCCACTGTTCAGTGCCTTTTTTGGGTCAGAGACTGGGGGTGGGAGGGGTTCCAAAAATTGACCCTATTTTTGTTCAGATAGAAAACTTTTAGAATCATTACTCATTTTTATTAGAATGGGACAAAAAGTTTTATTAAATAAATTACCTGAAAAATTATGGCCTGATTGTCAATCGGTTCTAAACATTTCTTTTGTGAATTTGACTTATTCTCACCTCTTTAACATCTTATTTTAAAAAGTATTTTTTCCAATTTCTTATGGAAGTGTCAACATGATATATGGGTGATCTCTCTAGTAATCACACGTTTAATGCAACTATCATCATTATCTCTGGGGGTTTTTTAAATGTATTATTCTTTGGTCTAATGACTGTGACACAAAGGTCTTATAATGATGATGACAACAATAACAATGATATCTGTATAAGAATGTATAGAATTCCATGTGATCACTTCTTCAGGTCTTCATTTTCCTGTAAGTATTTGATTTTTTTTTTGATGCAGCCATACAATAGCCTGCATGCCACATTAATGCTAATATGAGCTATATAAAAATCACAGTTAAATCTCAGACATTCTTCATGAATTCTGCGCACATGTGGTATCCTGACTTCTTTGCAAACGATTTGAGATACAGTCATATAATGCAGAAGTAATTCTTTATTAACTAGGCTCTCTGAGTGCACTAATAATGGTAAACGTGAGCAAAAAGAATTTAAAAAGAACCACTTGATATGATAAAGGATAGTTCTTTTACTATTATGATGTATAATTTCCTGTCTTTCCCTGTAAAAAAAGGGAAATTTATCGCCATTTCCTGCATGTCCTTTTTTCATTTTAGTTTGACAATCCTTGGCTCTTTGAGTGCAGCAGTGCCTTTGTCAATGGAACTGGAAGCATTTGAAACTTCTTTCTAATTGGATAAAATATACATATGGCATTAGCATGCTAGAGGTAAAAGGTAGCAACATCAAAGTCTCCATAGCTCACAGTAGCATTATTTTAAATAGACATTATATATTTATTTAGGACAAAAAGCAGTGCCTTAAAAGCAATTCAAAAATTCTATTTTCAGTAAAGAAATGCATTATAAATAATGCTTTTTCCAATAAATTAATTTGCATGGATAAATGACTTAGATGCAGAGACAAACATATAAAGCAGGTGTATTACTCTACTGCAAGCAATAAGGAGTTAAAGGAAGTATAGGCGCACAGTATCTTTAAACTTAGAATTATTGATGGATATAAAGCCACTCACTCAAAAATCATCTAACCTTCTTAACTGGTTAAAAGAGTATAATCCTCTCAGTTATTAGAAGACCTTTGAAGTGAAACACTGAAACTCAGTCCTTCTGCCTGTTTTGAAAATTCTCATTGACTGTAGACTAAATCACAGGGAAGTTTCAGCTGCAGCACTTTGTCTGCATAGTGAGCAGTGGATTACTTAGTTGAACTTTGCTCCAGTCAGAACACTGTAGTGCTTATAAATCTTGAATCCAGCTAAGTTCACCTTAAATTAGCCTTGCGAAAACACTCTCTAAACTTCAGTTGTCTGCCTGATGGCTTCTGGCAAGGTGCCATGCAGAAGCTAAAACACCAATTGTCTTCATTTCTTTAAAAAAACATGTTTTATCTTTAAGAAAACACCACAGAATATACATTTAATGTTTTTCACTTCATAAAACAACAGCATTGTACCGAGTATTAGCAGGTATATAATAGATTAGAAAATTAAACAGACAAAGAACTTGAATGCTGTATAAGCCCTTTTTTGCACAATAATGCCACTACTGCCTGAACATCTTGGGCAAAAGTCAGCAAAGCATGCCAAGATACAACAGATTTTTCAATTTTCCAGCAAATAGAAACAAATTCTGTTTTCAGAAGGTGTGCTCAGCAAACAGCCCCAATATGTTTCTGATTTGTGGTAAGAATATTTTTACTGCTAGTGCCCTGTACTTTTGAGACATTTATTTCCTAAAAGAAAGATTCCTTTCTATAAACCTCAACTGTCTGTTTTTCAAAGCAATTTAAAATCAAACACACAAATAAAATTTTTAACATATGGAACCCTTCATATAGAGTCTTACGTATGCTGAGTTAAAATTGTTTTATAAACTGTAATGCTTTGCAGATGAAAACACAGAGAAGATGACTGTTTTTAGCAGTAATGCTTTTTGACAGCGTTAAACCTTGTTTTAGTAATTGACATCAAAATGTTTGGTGGTTTTAAAATGGACCATTAATAAAAATGGCATGTTTCAAGTTTTTAAAAATTGTTCTTAATACTGTGAAGTTGTATAATATTACAAATATGATATAGGGGTGTTTTTTAAAAAAAAAAAGAAAAACAGTCTATATTTTCAAAATAGCTCCAATGCATCTTTAAAGTATTAGTGATCCCAGTGTTGGGTCTTTGTTGTTATAAGTAACCTCTTTTTTTATCCCATTTATTTAACTATTTATTTTGCAAGTCTTTGCTAGTTCATCCTCTCTGCTAGTTTATTTTTTGCTCCAGCTTTCCTCCCCCTCTCTAATTCAAAGCCTTAGGCTTGAATATTATGTCACATATTTTAGATAAATGTATCATTTAAGTGTTAACAGACAATTACCAGGTCCTTCCAATACATCTGATGTGTATATGTGTACACTGACATTGTTAATGTATTTTCAAATATTAAACATTCATTTAGAAGAATGTTACAACAAATCATGGTGACTTAAAAGAATGTTTTTGTTAAGTGACCACTATGAAAAGCTCCACTGGTTGAAAATATTCTAAGGAAACTATCAAAATCCTCCCATTTTCAAGAGAGAAGATATGTCTTGGGGAGATAATACCACATTAGATAAGGAAGGGTCTGAGTAGAAAAAAAGGCATAATATTTTTATAGGCTGGGCTTGGAAGTATTGACTTTTCTGATGTCCTAATTCTGTTGTAAACAGTGACCATTAGTGTTCTTTGCTAAGGCCCAATGTGGTAAAGTAATTAAGCACAAAGCACCTAAGACCATCCTTTAAATTGAAGACAATTGGATTTCAGCATGTGCTTAGAATTAGTGCTTTGAACTGAGGCCTGAAGAAATAGGCATTGTTCTGTACTGTCCCTCTTCTATGCCTTGATCTCTGGACTGTCGGGACTTCTTACAAGGGAAAGGAAATAGGAAATAAATTGAAACAATTATGATGTGACTAGCCTGTTTACAGTTCTCCTACAGTTCTCTGTCTGTGCGCATTGTCAATTGGCCATAGTCATACATGCCTATCATTTGCTTAATTTTTAAAAAGCATAATGTAAAGGTGACCCCTATTGTTGGCTTATACTGACCTATCCATATGATATATGCATTAACTCTTTCTGGTCCTCATTTAAGCATGTGAGTGGAGCCAAGAGATAAAATTCCTGTGTTTACTTGCCATTATGAAATGTGCATCGAAGACACCAGTGGATAGTTTATGGGAATGGCTAAAAAGTCACCCTTCTTCCAATATCTGTACGTGTTCATTAATATTCTTTCTTTATGTCTTATGTGTTTCAGCACTGAAAAAGTCTCATCAGGATTAGTGATGGGCACTCTGGAGGTCCCGTGCAAAATGGCAGGCCCCTTATTAAAACATAATCATAATGCAGCAGGGTTCCTGATCAATCCAGGACCCTGTGCAATTTACACAGCACAGGGCTGCCTGGCCCAGCTTTTTGCCATGCTAGGACTTGCAGCTGTGGGGGAAGCGAGCCCCTCTGTTATGATCTGGCCAAACCCACCCAAGACCCCAGCCAGCCAGCCAGCTGGGACAGGCCCATGTGGCAGTGCGGCTCACTAATCCTTCAACCCCAAGCCGCCAGCGTTGACAGCCACCAGCTGGCGGGGGAGTAGGGCTGCCATGAAACCACTCCAGAAGCCTCCTGGGAGGAGTTCAGAAGAACCCTTCCACCTCCCGGCTGCTAAGCTAGTATGGGCAGAACCCCCTTCCCCTCCTCACTGAATGGTGAACATCTGTTAGGTTTTCTCCGTCCTGCTCTAACTTAAAGCACTTCTAGTAAAGTGTGGTAGACCGTTCCGCCAGGGGCTTTTTGAATGTCTGTACTTAACCTATGTGGAAAGGTTTTTAATTAACCAGCAGCTGCACTGGACCTTATAAAAAGATTAGTATCTTTAGCTAATATTCTCATAACTCTCATTCTAATTAGTTTTCAGTTTTTCTCATTTTTTTCAATAAAAGATTTCTTGAAAGGTCTTATTTTTTGCTAATCATCTCATGACTCAAGTATTCCCCTCCTCCACACCACACACACAATTAAGAACAGGAAGAAAAGTACCAGAAAGACAAGTTTTAAATAAACTACACATCAGTTGTAGAGCATTAGGGCAAGAGGATGTTTCTTGCTATAGTTCAACTTTGCTTCTAATGAGGAGTCCTTTAGAAAGGCTCATTCAAAGACTAGAATGGACAAGGCTACTGCAGCTTTCAAATCCATAAGGGCTGTTCAGAAGCACATTTTCTCCTTTCAAATTCTGGTAACAAGATTTAGGTGATCTAAAATGGATTATTTTAATTCTGCATTTAAATGTAATTGTAATTTTATTTTATTTGTTTTTATCTTTTCTAAAGCACTCTGAGGGGTCCAAAAGAAAGGTGCTACACAATTGTAAGTGCTGCAATGATTGACAGAGTATTTTACAACTGGTACTTATTATTCCTTTTATTAAGACTAAAGTGGCTTTTAGACTAAAAACAATAGGGTGAAAAGAGGTCTTTTATGCACTCATTATAAATAGAAAATTGGAAGGAAAAAGTTGTAATAAAACTAAATGATTTTGGCAGTTATGTGTGTTTCTTGCATTGTATGTTAAGTGGCTTATAGAATGTAACCACTGGACATACAATAGTCCTCCAGTTATGGAAGAAAAAATGGTAAAAATATAGACTGGAATTGCAGAAGTAATACATGTAATAATCTATCTATTCATGTTTCTTGTATAAGTAATAGTATGTCTTTTTATGTAACTAAAAAGAATTACATTCTCCTGTATTTTTCCTTGGATTTAATTTTTTGGGGAGCAGAAGAGATGATGATCTGCTCTCTCCAACACCATCCTAAATCATATACACACTTTTGAATTTTTTACCTTCTGTTTTGCATGCAACATAGCACTTAGAGAATACATTTAGTATTTATCATGACTTAGATCTGTTTGGTACTTTATTCAGGCAGAGAATATTTAGGTGTTTAAGTCCCTCTGAAATCAATAGGGATTAAGAAGCAAAATATGTTTGAAGACATCAGCCAAGCAGCTTCTGGACTGCTCAGTCAACATTTCACTTTTTTAAAGCACTTTTAAAGTTCTTGCCCTTCATAACAAAACCGCTAGAAAGGCTCTAACCACTTCAAAACCTATTTTTCAGGGTAGTTTAGAATAGTTGTTTGTTGTGTTAAAAAATCAGGCTAAAGAACAAGATTTAGCTAAGCACAGTCCTGAAGCTTGTTCTAATTCAAAGGACTACATTTAGTTTTGACTTCAGTGAAACTGCAGTGGCCTTAGGTTAATTTAATTTAAAGTGATATCGTAAATGTTCTGAGCTGTCTTCTCCTATGGCTCTTGCAAAAACCATCAGAGCCATAATGAGAAACTAGGAGGAAAAGATACTAAAAAGGATAACCCTTGATCAAGATGAGGCCTAAAAGTTAAACTTATTTAAGCAGCATCCTTAAGCACACTGCACTGCTCTGGGCAGGCTACATTCTAAACCAGAAGCAGGAGCCATCCATACAGCAGTCCGGATAGGGTAATTGCCACAGGGAGTGGGTTAATCAGTCCCTATTACTCAGTGGATGAGGATGAACTGCTTCTGCTGTAGGAGACAAGCTACCTCAAATGGTGTCTCAGGGGTGCTGCTGCTGGATGTAGTAACTTCCCTGCATAGACATGGTCTGAAGGCTCTAGGTTCAGGAGATCTGGGTTCAATTCCCAGCTATCACAGACTTCAGGTGTGAAACAGATCAAATTTTTCAATGTCTCTGAGCAACTGTTCCCATTTGTAAAATAGATATCATCATTCTTTCCTTTTTTATACCCTCTTGACACATCTACACAAAATGCTTGACTGTGTAGTAGAGCTAATTAACGCACAATAAGCATTTGCATCTACATGTGCAGATGCTTACTGTGCAGTAATTGGATCTAATCACAAATTTGCAGGTAGCAAATTTACTAGTGATTAGTAACTGCATAGTAGCATAGATGTAGATGCCTGACCAGGAGCAAATTCTTATCTACCAGCCTTGCAGTTTTGGGGCCAGTCCTGGGAAATCTTTATCTCCCACCCCAAGCCCCACAGTCATTGGACCTGGGCTGGGAAACCCTTATCTCTCAGTGCCAGCTCCATGGTTGTGGGGCTGGGAAAGCTTTATCTCCCACCCTGGGCTCTGCAACTGGGGGACCTGAGCCAGGAGATAAAGATCTTCCAGCACTGGCCCCATGACTGTGGAGTGGGGGCTGAGAGAGAAAGAACTTCCAGCCTGGGTCCCAGGTCTGTGAGGCTCAGCCTGGGAGATAAAGATTTCCTAGTCCCAGACCTACTACCAAGGGATTCAGGCTGGAAGATAAGGATGCTTATCTCCCAATCTTGGCCCCATGGAGCAGAGGCTGGGAGCTTCCTGCTGCCGGGGCTGGGAGCCCACCTGGGCTCCAATGGTGGAGCCAGCCCTGGCAGCAGACAGCTTCTGGGAGCAGGAAGCAATGCCCCAGCCCCCACCAAGAGACATGCTGCACATTCTGGTTGCAGGGCTGCAAAAAGCGGAAGCAGTCTGCTGTTAGGAGCTGCAAATCTGCTTCCGCGTCCCTGCACATGTAGACACGTGCCCAGGAGAGTTTACTCTTGAGTAGGGCTGTACAAGGCTTCAGACTGTGCTTCAGAGAAGTTCACTCTTCAGGATCAGAGCTATAATGATAACCCTTTCACAGCCCCTGCAGCATTGGCTGTAGCTTTTAACTGAACAGATAACAGCTGCTGCCAGTTTGCCAAAGGCTTTTTTCCAAGGAGCTGCTCATGATTTAGCCATGCTTTCAGGATCCCCTGCCATCAGAATTCAGCTATAGATTGCTAGAAGGCTATAGATTGCTTTCTGTGACCAGGTCAGGAAAAAAATGTCACTTATATCTGTGACCCAAGTTTTTACTCTTCCACATAAGAGCTATACCAGGGCTACACCCAGGAGGAGCAATATCCTCATATGGTTGCTGCATTCTGGTGACCACTAAGTAGCATTAAGTCCTAAATGAAGTTGTTTAACTAAAGGTGGTGTGATCAGAATACCAGATCCAGATGCTTACCAGGAGTGTGGAAAGAGAAGCAGAGGGAAGAGGGATAGTAGCTGCTAGTGGTCCTGCTTTGACCTGCATCCCAGCTGCTGCTGCCCCTGTTCAGGGCACAGAACTGCATAGTTATGCCTTTGCTTAATGGCAAAAGTGCAATTAACTCATGGTTTTGTGCATCCAAGTACTACATGGGTATGCTACAACCTTTTCTTCCACTTGCATCCAGATCATCCAATGAGATTGACTTCTGTAATGTGAACATAGAGCAGGGGTTGTCAACCAGGGGCACTTGGGAAGGAGCTAGGGGATACATGTGGGTGGGTGGGTGGGCAGGGATGGAGTGCTGCTACCCACCACCCTGCACTGTTGCCTCTCAGGAACAGGGTCAGTGAGATCAAGGGCAGCAGTGCCCCTTTCAAGGCTGCACAGGCACTGCCTGGCTGGCTGGATGCTGAGGGGAGGAAGCAGGCTTGCGGCAGCTGCCACCGCCCACCCACCCCTACCCCCTGCTTTGCATTCAGGCACCAAAGGCACACTTATTAAAAAAGGTTGAAAATCCCTAGCATAGAGCATAAGCTGGGGCAGTTAGTGGGTTCCTGAGCAGCAATGCCCAATTCTCACATAAGGGGAAGATTCCTTAGCATGATTGTCCTGTTCCTCTCCACTTCTAGGTTACTTACCAAGTCACTTTCCTGCCAAAAAGCGAGGACCACTTTTCCTAGGACTTTGCTACCTTCTGCAACACATGCCTGAAGTAGCATAGAAGCTTTTGAGGGGGAAAAGAAAGATTTCTAATGTATAAATACACATACAGTTCATTAGCCACTTTGAAAATTTTAACCTTGTTTTTTGTCCTGTTGAGCTTGACAAAAATTCTCCATATATTTTCCCTTCAGAAGCAATCTTATTCCGACAGGGTATCATCTTTGCTTTGCTTAAACTTAAAGTTCAATAAAAAAAAGGGGGCTTAAAAATTAAAGTGGGTGTAAACACAGAAGGCCACTTCTACGCCTTGCTGCTGACTTGAACAGCCAAATGGTGAACTGACACATCCCAAAAAAGGAACCTACATTTGAAAACTGGATTTTTATTCCTTTCATTGGTATTTTGTGTATATTGTGTTCCTCATTACATTTAGATTGTGACCATCAAGATTAAAATGTATTTTGCTATTATATTTTATTTTTTTATAAGGCTCTTGCATTATCCTAGTGGTTAATTTCTGTCAGTTTTTCCTTTTGCACTTTTTGTGTAAAGTCCTGAGTGCTCTAAAGTGAACATGGTACTGCCATCAATTGCTAAAGCTGTGGTTTGCATTCATTGGTGAACAATGAGAGACTTAGAGAGGATTGTACATATGATGGATGTTTAACAATTAAGAATCTTAAGTTGTGTGTGGAATAGCTGGAGAGAGAAGCAGAGGTCCTCCACAGTATAAATGAGTGTAAGAGATTTATCAATGAAACATGGTTAGTTTTAAATGCAGAAAATGAGACGCTGTAAGGAGGTCAATAGGAACAAGTTGAGAACAGTGTAGAGAGGAAGAGTCAGAAGAGGAAGAGAAACACAGAATATGTAAAGACAGTTAAAAGTGAATCACAAACTAAAGGCAAATGTATGGTACAAGCAGGGTACTGTACCTTGCTCGCAGACTTTGGCTGACTGAGTATATCAAATGATAACATGAGTAAACATTACTGTTTACTATGAGGAAAGACATGCTGGCAGCTAGATACACTACGGAATGCTTCACTTGTATCCAAAAATCAGTTATTTGTGTGCTAGTTATAAGGAATAAGGTAGTGACTGACTGGAGAACAGGTATACTGTTTTAAATGTCATGAGAGATGGTGAGTATAAATAATATAAAGATTTGCAACTTGCTAAATAGCACTGAGACGTCTTACAGAAAAACTACTTGAGGATATAAAGCAGAGCTTTCACATTTATGCTGTCAGTCATAAAATGACTAAGCATGATTATGGGGGTAAATGAACAGCTTTATAAATGCAGCCAGGACAGATGCATGTAACCTGTGGGTAGCAGAATGATTTGCTTCTACTAGAAAAGCTAGGTTGCATCTTATAGGAAAATAGAGGACAGAAAGGCCACTGAATGCAAATACGAACATGGTAACTATTTAAGGAGATTATGGATATAGAAACAGTATTAACTCAACCTCCCTACCAAAAATCTCAGTTTGCCAGAAACAGCTTTGAGACAGTGATCCTTTATATGCTTAAACAGGAAGTATCTCTTTCTCAAGATACCTAGGATTATGCAGACAACGTCTTTGTAAAGATTTACACTAGTCCCTGGAGAACTCTAGGGAAATGAAGATTCTAGCTTCCTTCTAGAGAGAATCTTCCCGCAGCTTCTCCAGACTGTTGTATAAAGCTGAATGATTCTAACCCAGATTCTGCTCCATTAAAGTTATACACCTCCATTGGCTTAAAAATGGCCTGCATGTTCAGGACTGGGATTAATTTGACCCTTGCTTATACAGCCCAAGGCAGTGGCAGGCAAAGATACCCCACCCCTGCCTATCTGAACTGCTTGCTTTGGAAGTGGAAGCAGTATAGCTGCATAAGAAGGAGAACATACTAGCACATACACAGGATCATATTAGCACAGCTATATGGCTTCTGATTTTGGGACAAGTGTAAACAAAGCTGTTTCTATACAGCACTGCCATGCACTATATGGTCAGACCCTTAACAGGCCAGTTCCTTGGCCAGTTTATCATTGGACTTTTTTGGAGCTAAGCTGATGTATACCAGGAAGGCATCATCCCTATTATCATTACATGATACCAGTAAAATGTGATGTTGTGGTACAAGATACTATTGCCAATATCAGTATCTGCCTTTAAGACATGTACATTGTCCAAAGGAATATTTCCATTAGTAGATTGTGCTATTAGGGCAGCAGAAATGTCCTTTTGTTGTACGCACACTGTACTACATCATTAGCCATTGAAATAGAATCATTTTGTAGGTAACTGAGGAAAAGCATTTTAGAAAACAGCTTATTATTTAACTGCCTTAAAAAAAAAAGAAAGCTTTAAAACATGTGATGTTTAAGTGCAGTTTTCCTAGACTGACATTTCCTCAAGTCTTTCACATGGCTCAGAGGAAAGCTAGGTCAACAAAGCACTTTTGAAAATATGCATTATTTTATTGTATTTTTTAAGAAAATGGTGATTACAATAGATTTTTAAAGGCTTTCAAAAGTTTTTAACTCTTAAAAAATGTATGAGTGCTTTTCTACTTTAAAATTTACCACTTGCCATAGGTCTGAAAAATAGCACACAGAAGAAGACATTAGTGAACGTAAGATTTTCAAATTCACTTTTAATACCTAGGAAATGTTTATGAATACTTCTCTACTTTAAGAAAGATACAGATTCTTGATGGGTTCACCACTGGCATATATGCAATACACTACAGTACAAAGGTCTGTGGAGAAATACAAGCCTCAGAAAGAAGGCGGGGAGCGGGGGAATCTACTTAACAGAAAGGTGTTCTGCTGTTATTTAATGGGAAAGAGATTAAAAGTCACTCTTGTGACCTAAAGCCAAGTTAGACAAAGAGCACAAGTGTTTGTCTCTATACTATAGGATCAAATGTTTTGGACAGCCTAGGAAAGGACACTGACAATACCAAGCATACTAGAAGTGTATTCTTTCTGTATTTTTGTAATTAGGGCTAAATTGATCCTTTCTCCTCAGAACTACCTTTGGGAGGCTATGAACCTAAGAAGTTTAAGGAGGGCATGTTAGTCCTTACTCTGTCATGTTTAATTTGACCATTTAAACAGCTAATCCTTTCTTGTGTTCTAATTTGGCCCTTTTTCTAGCAGTAGCATCTTTACAGAAGCAAACTCTGCTCTCTTTCCCTTCACTTTGCCTATTATACCTGGGAATTATTTTTAATCAGAATGGACTCTTCATTCCATTAGGTAACTAAAATTAAAAATAAAGCAAATGGGAAGGCAGTTAGTGATGCTAGAGGAATTTCTGTGTAAATCAAAGGATTTGGAATTATTCTTATTTAAAAATAATTTTTACTTTTCAGACCTCTACCTTGAGTAATTTATACAGTACTGGTCACCATCTCTTTGCAAAGGTTTAATTGCTCTTCAGGGGAGCAGTGTAGAGCAATTATATGAATGATACCAGATCTCAACGATTTAAGTTATGAGGAAAGACTGGGAAAGTTGAGCATATTCTCAGTGGAAAAGAAGAGACTTCATGTAACCCAATTGAAGTTTAAAAATTATGAAGAGGATTGATAAAATTGATCCAAGCAAGCTCTTTACACTTGCAAGACCACAGAAGCTAGAAGACATGATCTAAAAATTAGAAAGTTGGGAACAAGGAAAAAAGCAAAGGCAAAACTATTTTACACAAAAGGGTTATAAGCGTATGGAATAAATTACTATAAAGGGCCCCTGAAGCAAGAAGCATCATTGAATTCAAGAGGGAATGAAATGAATTTCTAAACAAAGAGAGCATAGAGACGGATGGGGAGAAAAAATAGGCAAATGGTAATAAGGGAAAGAAGGAATAGGTAAGATGAGCACAGGGGTCTTTTCTGTTATTTGTTTGGTTCTTTAGGGCAGTGCAGTTATACGGCTGTTGGTTTACCCCACAAAATGAAACAAAGTTTTAGCATCTTTAAAGATTACAATAAGTTCTTATTCAGATTACTCCTGTCAATAGGAAATTTGTGTTTTTAAGGGGCAGCTATATTTTGGCCCAATGTATATTTACCTTGCCTCGAAAAATGAATCTGAAAGTAATCAGAAGACTAAATCTATTGGATTTAAAAGTTGAGGGTAGGAAGCCCCTATCAAAAATATTGAGGAACAATATTAAATGAAAAGCCTTTTCCATCTCACAAATCCTCACTTCTGGGAAAACAAAGGATGCTGGAGTATCTACCAGGATGTTATCCCAGGATCTTGCATTGGCTACAATCTACACCATAGGCTTTGACTAGGAGTTTTCTTGGACACTGATGATTCTTCCCCGCTCTCCCTGCCTAGAGTTGTTATTGCATTTAATCCCCACTCTAGAGTCTTCTGCTTACTAGGGCAAGGCAGGAGTTGGAGGAATTTTTTTTTCTGAGAACCTTTCTCCAGGTTCTATTTTGGCCCTTCTTCCTCTGTCCATTATTTCAATATTGGCATTTTCTGTTTTCTGAAGCAGCAGCATTATAAATTTGATGTGACCCTATAAGAACTGACTCTATTCTGTCTGTACAAAGCCACAAACAGCAACAAAATTGTCTCATTCAGGAAGACAATATATGTTCTACTTGAGAAGCTCAAAACAACTCAAAACAGGAGCTTTAGTTATACAGCAATTGATAATGTAAAAACTTCAAATTTCTCAAAGGACTTCCCTTCCATATTGCAGGCTGGTCATTGTATCAATTTTTCAAGCCTTAGATTTAACTAATTATTATACAGCAGCAAACTACCACTGCCCCTCTCCTCCCCCACCCCCGCAATCTCCATCTTATCCCCTCCCCTGCCCCTTACTTGTGGTGGTTCATTTTCTTCAGGCTTGATTTTTTTTTCCCTTGCAGAATAGGTACTAATCTTTTTTCAAGCTGATTTTAAACATTAATTTCCAAGGTATCAACTGCTAATTATTCAGCAGTTACTGTAATGTTTCAGATAGGGAATAAGTTGCCTTTGGGAAAATAGAGTTTGCCGTTAAAGTAAATCTAGCTACAGTAAAGTACTATTGCTAGAAGACTCATGCAGATTCATTTTTCAAGACCATTACTAATATACTCTACATTACTGATGCCATTCCATTCTCTCTCCAAAGATGGAAGCAGACTTTTATAATCTAGTCTCATTAAAAAATGAAGTTAGACTTCAATTGGTATGTGGAGATGTTATACTTAGAGCGACCTAACTAGAATGAGCAAAAAAATGGCCAGTTCATCTAATTTAGTTCATCTGAAGAGGTGCCCTGTATAGATTGGGCTAAAAATAGATTGGCCTGATGCAGATGCTCACTCCAGCCCTGGGAACAGTGCTTTTCCTCCCCTCTCCCTGCACCCACCCCCGGCTGTTTTTAACCCCTTCAATCCCCACATTCTTGGGTTAACAACCCTCCTTTCACTGCAGACCCACCAATCCCCACCATGGACCTGCCATCCCGCCTGTGAACCCACCAACCCCATCCTCCCAACCCACCAACTCCCCCTACAAACCTTCTAGCCCCCCTTCCCATTCTACCCATCAAAATCTAATTAGATTGGATTCCCAGCATGTCTCCTGGCACCAGCAAACATGTATACAAGCCAGGACCTAGTCTATGATGATGCAGCTAAGGGTAAGCACACAACTGCAGATCAGATCTTTTGAATGCGTGCACATGCCCTTAGTTAGTGAGGGCCAAACCCTTATGTCCTTACTTGGACTCAATGCCTGACTTTCTAGGTCCTTGCTAGACCAAAGCCTGCTGGACCAGGAAGACCAGAGGTGATAGTTAATAAACTTAAGGTGATACAAAAGAAAATTTGATCTTTTCTTTATTCCAAAAAAAAAAAAAGAATTTTTGCATTTTATATACCCACATTTAATCAATTGCCATTTGGTAGCATTTACCAGAATGATGAGTATAATTTAAACATACAGCTAAGAGGCCTGCCATATAGTGTATGTGAACACTGTAAAAGAATTGATAATGTGTACTCTGATCAGCAAAAATCCAAGGCTGATTGTTCCTTCCAAAACAGGAGTGTTCTTCTGTTATTGCTATTATTTTGTTTTCTTTTATACAACAGGTATGTATTCTAGACCATTGACAGATTAGAAAACTTACACAGAAACTTTATCTATCATACAATGAATTGGAAGGCTCTATCATGATCTTATTAACACACAACCTATGAACTATCTTTTCTCTAAATTTGGGATGGGAATCAGGAGTGTGGCAGAAAAAGTCAGCTCTTTACCTTCTCTTTGATTTAAAGTTATAAGCAGGAGCCCTGATCAAGTTTAGTCACCCACAGATTTATCAATGAAGGGCTTGTCCGTCATCTCTGCTTCTCATTAACTTTATTTTAATTTGAATATCCAAATGTTAACAAGTTAGTTTGGCTTCCACTCCTGCCCTTTGCGCTAGGTGTAGGAGGAATTTGAGGAGTCTAGTAGGACTACCAGTGCACCTCTACTATCCCCAGCTGGGATTCACTTGGGATCTGTTATAGCTGGGGTCAGACTGAAACAGGATGACATGGTTTTATCTTGACTCAGGTGCTAAGCTGCTAAGCTAGTCTCACTTGCCCACTAATAAGGGTGAGTACACATGTAATAAATCAACTTAAAATAAGGCAACTTAACTAGTTCCATTTAATGAAGTCAACTTAAGTTTGGCCATGGAGCATACATATGTACAGCTCCTGGAAAGCTAAGTCGACTTAAGGCAGGCAAGGTTCTTTGCATAGATGTAATATCTTTTAATAGACCAACTGAATAGTTGGAAAAAAGTTCTTTGCAAGCTTTTGGGTGCAATCACTCTTCTTCAGGCATAGAGACTCTCTTCTGTTCTGTGTGCATTCATTCTGGTGCACAATTGTTGTTTGGTTTCTCCTACATATTTTCCATTGGGGCATTTGGTGCACTGGAGGAGATATATAACATTTCTAGAGATGCAGGTGTAAGATTCAGGAATGACGATGGTTTTGTTGTGGGATGTAGTTACTGTGGAAGTGATGGAGATGGGTTGACAGGTTTTGTACCTCTTATCCTCACATGCTCTGATCCATTAGGTGTGGTTTGGCTTATGGGGAGTTTGCATCTGGTGATGAGGTTTGTGAGGTTCAGTACTTGCTTAAAGGCTGGGATGGGTGGTTCTAGAAAGATCTCTTTAAGAATTGGGTCTTCTTCTGGTATGGGTTACAATTGTTTGAAGATTTTCCATTTAGGTGTAGGTTCTGTGTAGGTTCCAAGGATCCAGACCATGCCAGGAATACGCACCAGAATGAATGCACACCAAAAATCTATCAAAGACAAGCATATTCACTTATCACAAAACAATCACTCCCTCTCTGATCTCTCTGTTCTAATCCTCAAAGGGAATTTACAAAACACCTTTTGTAGATAAGCCTACGTACTTCACTTCATAAATCTACTGGATACAAAAAATCATGGACTCAATATAGACATTGGATTTATTACACAATGCAACCTGCCTGACATCTGATTCACCAGGTATATGCCAGATCTGACCTTTTACACTTTTCTTTCTGTCCCCTTCCTCCCTTCCACTCCTTTTCTACCCTTTGTCTTCCTAATTTTCAACTATTTACTTTTTCACAGACAGCCTATTTTCTACCTTGGAAAACTACTGCAGTAGATTCTCCCTTACTTAACTTTGGCCTTTTTCCCCCTCATTTTCCCCTCCCTTTCCTTCTTTACCTTCTGTCACACTTTTAGCTTCTTGTTCCTTGGAGTCTCAGAACAGCAGAGACTCCGTATGCCTGAAGAAGGGAAATTGCTCCCAAAAACTTGCAAAGAACTTTTTCCAACTACTCAGTTGGTCTAATAAAAGATATCACGTCTACCCAGAGAACCTTACCTGCCTATGTTCTTAGGCCAACATGGCTACAAACAAAAAAAAAAAAAAAGCAAGTCAACTTAACTAATTCAACTCAAGATAATATATCTTGGAGGTGTATATCTTGTTGCACATTTAAGTCGACTGCTTCACACATGTGTGTAGGCTCTGGCAGTTAACTTGACTTTAAAAAGTTAAGTCTTAACTGCCAGAAATATAGTATGTGTATATACTTTATGTTTTCAACAGGGAGCAGAGTAGGGCAGAAATTGCCCTTTCTTGGTCTCTCTCTATACCAAATACAGTTCAGCTAAACTCAAGAATTGTGCCTTAGGTGTAACAATGAGACTAAAGCTTCTCCCCGGTCCCTTCCCCCACTTTCTGTCTATTTTTCTTACACTTACTCCAGACATGGTACATTTTAGCATTATCATGTTTTAGTTTGTAACAGTCTCCTTTATTTCTTGGGTAAACATATTGATATATTTTAGTTAGTTCTGTACTAATTATCTGGAAAAAATAGAAAATAATGGTATAACAAACATATAATTTTTAGAGCAATGAATCTTCAAGATATGGTAAAGCAGTACGTACAAGTATTTTGCGTATGCTGAGATTAGTTTTCAGTATGCATTTCCCTTTGGATATTTATATTCTTCCAATCAGCATAGTACTGTCTATCAAAAGTAACATTATAAATATATAAATAAATATATATATATATATATATATATATTTTAACTTGCTATCATAAACATTTTCCTCTTTCAAGACATGTAGTCACATTAAGAATCCTCCTGCACAAATGGCCTGTACTGGTAGGTAGTTGTTCACTGTGATAGACAATTTGAATAAAAGTACTTGTTGGTTTATTTCTTGCTCTCCCTTCACTGTTGCAAACAGTTTAAGTTAAAAAAAAATTGGTTTGAGAAAAAGAAATTATGAATGCAAGTAGAGGCAACTCTTTTTATAATGGATGCTTTAGAGTCCAGCATATTTTGACTTTCTTAGTCAAACCATTTACTTCTAATTAGATAAGAGAATAAAAAAAAAGATACCAAAAGGGAAAATACATTTTTTACACAAATTGCTTCCATCATTTCTGAACTCTGCTAAGCATTTTTAATAGGTATATGCCCTTAGCTCATCTTTTGCATGCTAACAATTTAATCTGAATACCAATATAGACACAAAATAAACGATTGTTTCCTGCCAGAGGTATCTGCAGAAGAAATCTTGGAGTAAAACATTGTCTTTGCAGCTCATTGTGTCTCTAATTAGAGTGGAAGGAGGCAGAAGCTTGCTGGTGTCAGTCTGTGTTTAGCATGCCCTGGAGCTTCAAGCTCCTGTGGGTATCAAAGTGCACTAATTAAATGAGGGGTCCACAATACAGCACTAAACATCAGAGTGAGAGAAAGAGTCCAGTGTCCTCAGTGCCTTTGAGAATCCGTGGCCCACGCTAATTACCCATTGTTGAATTGACTTCCCATTCTACAAGGAATGAATGGTTCTTCTTTCCCTCCTCCCTCCCCCCCTCCTCCCTCTCCCCCCTTATATTTTACCATCTTTGCTTTGGCCGCCTAATTAATCTTATGGAAATCTCCCGAAGCCAGATTCCAGCAAGGTTGCCCCGATGTTTATAATTTGATTTGTGATGATAAAAGTGAAGGCACCCGGTGATGGAACAGTGTCATTTTCAACACTCTTGAGAATCGAAGAGGCTATCAATCTTTCCCACGTGCACGGCAAACTGATATCCTAGAAAATTAACTTCAATTAATAACAGAAATCCCCAGACGCTCAGGGAAGTAGAGATGCTTTGAAAGAGAACCTTCAAAGATGTCTCTGGGTTGCCTTTTATATGCAGACTCTTCTTTTTATATATAAGAGATTCTCAATAAGGGAATGTATGGGGGGTTCCCCCCCCTTTCTACTTCTAATTTGAGTAAGATGAGGCAACATTTTAAATTTAGTTTAGGAAAAACTGAACCAAAGGTTTCCAAGTTAAATCTGTCTTTATTTTCTAACTATAGGTGGAACTAAATGGATTTATACTTCATGTTTCACCGAGGAAAAGGAATTTAAAATAAAAACATCTTATTTAAAGCTAATTTTCCCCTCCCCAAAAAACCTAGAATGTTAAAGGTTGAATTACTTGTCAGTGTTATCCTTATTTACATTGACAAGGCTTATGATCTAAAGCTCAATGTTCAGCCAGAAAAAAAAGGCTTGTTAAGATTTTTACATGGACTAATAACTGCAATGACAAGAACTAAAGACTTCTATAAAAGTAAGTCTCATTTCTATGGAACCTTGCAGCATACAGCATTCACCCTACAAAAAAAGGAAAAAAAATTACTGTATCTATACATCTGAGTGATATTTCTGCATTTCTGTTGTACAGAGAAGCCAGTTGTTAGTAATAAAGTCAAATAGTGTTGTCTAACGAAATGGATACAGATGTCACACTTCACCACAGAACAATAAACAAAAATTCTTTAGCCTGCAAATAAACATACCACAAAAGAGCCTCCAGTAAATAAATTTGTACTTGATTTTGGCATAATGCGAATGACAAGTATAGAATAATTAACAATTAATACAATGCATAGTATGAAGATGAATAATAGTTTAGAATCTTAGTTAATATTTTGGAGCCATTGTCAAGCCATTGTCACTGTAGTTCATCAGAAATAAGGGTATAGTTTTAGTTTAGCAGCAAAAATGGGTTAAGTTTATAGCATTACAGGTTCTTGTTATAATCATTGTCACGTGAATGAATTCATGTTGTGCCATTTCTTGTTCTCATTACAACCAATGTTACGAGAATGAGGTATTAGGATTTTAATGCCTCATATATTCTGTGAATTATGTTAGTGTGCTGTACTACTTTGACCTTTTAAGTATTCTGTAATTTGATTGGCTGGTAATTCCAGTCCTTCTCTTGTTGACAGCCTCAATAACCTTTCAGGCAAAGGTGGAATGGCAATCCAATCAAAATACAGAATAGTTAAGAGTTCAAAAATACATAGTACAATAGAGTCTTACAGTTCTTTGGGGAAAATTATAATTCTTCTGATTCCTAAAGTTTGTAACATAAATGGAAAACAGGAGAAATTCTACTACAGTCTAAAGATAAAGGTTGAGATAACAAATGAAAGTGATATGAATTAAAAAACATTTTTAGTCTTATCTCAATGTTTTAATCTTGTGATATTCCCTTGGCTGTTGTACTAGATAGATACAAGATCTGAATTTTTTTTTTACCATCTTTTTTAATATTGCCACATCATATCATAAAAAAACATGATTAAATGAAAGCTCATTTATATATGCTGGGCAACAAGGCCTAATATTTAAATCATTTTATCACATTTAGCATATAGAACATAGGTACACAATAATATGCATTTTCAGACCACTATTACATAGATGAGAAACTTAGTGGTTATAACCAGTATGTTATTTTCAGGGTTTAGAAATATCATCAAAATTTAAGAAAAAAGGAATATTATTCAGTAGATGTCTATTATTATTTGCTATAGTTATCTGCATGTCCACATTTAATGACTGGAGAAGGATGTCTGTTCTACTTTGTCATAAAATGACATCTGGGTTTGTTTTTTGAATAATAGATTTAGTCTAAAAATAACCCACAGTGACAAACAATACTAATTAAAGAAGACTCAAAACCATCCATATTTTCTACTGGTTCTAGACAGAGCACAAACTAATTTTAAAACACATACTAAACTCTTTGAAACCAACTCATTTAAGAAAAGAAAAGTCATATCCAGTCTTAAAGCTGTTCCTGAAGCCTCTGTCAATGCATAACAAACTTGTTCCCCGTTTTTTTTAGGAAAGGACTGCAACAGTAACAAGGAAACTTGTATAACAAGAATTCTGATCCAGTGTTCTATTAAATCAATGACTTAAACATTAATTCACAAAATTCAGCAATGAGTCTGAGAAAATCTGAAGGCAGACTAAAGCTGGTGTACTTTACACTATAGTTTGGCTGTTTCAGTGTGTATCTTAAATAATTTTAGACTCTTCCTGGGTTCTCTCTAGTTGTGATTCTCTCACCTACACCCCAAATATCAAAAATCTTTTTCCTTCCATACCACTTGCTTTGTTTTGAGAAATAGCCACCTTCATTCTTTCATTCCAAATAACCAATGACCAATATCTAAACTAGCAAATGTCCAGTGGTTAGAGCAGTCACTTGGAATGTGAGAGATCAGTGCTCAAAACATGTTGCCTGATTAGACTATGGCTGCAGCCCATGTGGCAGTTGAGGGCCTTAATCATTGGACTACAGGCTATTCTGAGGTAGGGGAGCATATTTCTTGGCCAGAATTTGTCTTTGGTGAAACAGGTACATATGTTGCTGGAGAAAATTTTAGTTTTGACAACTCATTATTCTGACCCCCCCCCAAAAAAAACCAACCAACCAAACAAACCCCTCCCCAAAATTACTTAAATGTTTTCCTAGCAGCAATAATCTAGAATTACCTACTTATTACACATCCTAAGATTTGACTGTACATGGGCAACTTTAAAATTGATATATCAGAACATGGACAAATCAAAAAATTAAACTGAAAAATAGAAAGACCTGATCTTATGAAGAAAAAAAAAGAGCTTGATTTGTTTAAATTAACAATATGGAGATTGAGAGAGGATATTTTACAAATGTATTTATGGGGATGGAAAGAGCTTTGCTGGCTAAAAACAATACCATTACAAGATCAAATGGCTATAAATTGGCTATGAATAAATGTAGATTGGGAATTAGATGTCTATCAGAGGAATGCAATTCTGGAGTTATCTTCAAAGCAAAGTAATGAGGGTTGGGGGGGAGGGGGAGACCCAGACAACTTTAAGAGTAAAATTAATAAATTTATGGAAAGCATAACAGAATTGGAAGCTCTTGGTTCAGTGTGTGCCATATGTGGAATCAAATATTTTGCTATGCCCACATGTGGGTATAGAGCAGGGGAGGGGAACTATTTGGGCTGGAGGGACACTCACTTGGTGAGATGTAGTGAGCCAGATCAGCTGTGAGCACCCCTCCCCTCAAAAGCCAAGGTCAGCAACTCCATCCACTGCAGTCTGCAACAATTGATCAAAACTCCCTCAGTAGTCTGGAGGTGCTGATTGGAGTAGGTGAATGGGGTCTCTATGAAGCCTGCCTGGGACACCCACAGGCAGGGTGTGTTCAGCCAGACACACTGGATGGGGCTGCAGGTGGGTGGGGAATGGTGGCCAGGGGTGGGACAGGTAACCAAGGCCAAAGTCAGGTTTGGGAATGTGGGGAATGACAGCATGGGGCCGGGGCCTGGAACAGAATTGTGATCCATTCCCTGTATGGCACCATACTGCCATGATCCCAGCCCCAATCCTACCTACCTATCCTGATCCCAGACCCTGCTCTCTGCCCACCTATGGCCATATCCCATGCACCCAAATGAGCTCACCCTGCCCATGGGAGTCTTCGTGGAAATAGCAGAGCCAGGTCCACTGGCAGTGGGCAATGTGGAAGCTGCCACAAGCAGGGCTGCCAGGAAGCAAGTCTGGCCACCACGCCATACCTAACCCCATAGGGAAGGGGGGGACTGGCTGCACGCACCATGGCCCAAGCTGGCCCCCACACCTGGGCTGGGTGGGGCTAAGAAAACCTCAACAGCCCAGATAAAATCCTTTGGTGGGCCAGATTCAACCCACAGGCTGTATTTTGCCCACTGCTTTTATAGAAATAGCTTTCTTGCAGGGTATAGGTGCCTAACAATCTAATGGCTGCCTCTAGTGGCCAAAAAGAAAAACTTTCTCTTTATGAATATTACTGGCTTTTGAATTTTTTTTCCTACTTTCCTCTAAAGCATTGGACATTGGCCACGTTATTTCCAACTGACCTAGCAGCACCTAGGCCACTGGTACTTTAGCCATAAAACTCAGAGGTTCCTAGGGAAAAAGGTCTTCTGTTCAAAGTCATGCACGTCAACATATTTGATTCTCCTCTAAGTCAGATCAGTAAGAAACAGAGGGTGTGCTTTCCTTTGGAGTGTATGTCACTCTTCTAAGGATCCTCTGAGCATATATTAACACTGGGGTTTTCAAACTTTTTTAGTTTAAATACCCCCAGTGGCTAGATGCCAAGCAGGTAGGAGGAGGGGATAATGTGTGGCTGAATGCAGGGAAAGGGAGGGGTAGCATGTGGTTGGACACAGAGCAGAGGCAGGGATGGTGCATGGGTAGTCAGGGATGGAGTGAGGAAGCTATGCCACCTCCCAGGCACAGGGCCAGGGTGGAGTGAGGAAGCTCACTGGGCTGGTGTGTGGTGGCAGCTACCACCGCATGCAAGTTTCCCTGCTCCGCAGAGGGGCACTACTGCCCTTGCGCCACCCTGGCCCTGTTCCTGGGAGATGGTAGCACTCCATCCCCACCCACCTGTGCATCCCCCATAGGACTGGTCCAAGTACCCCTGGTGGTATACATACCCCTAGTTGACAACCCCTGTATTAACCAAATACTTCTCTGTCTATAAAGTGGCAGAACATTGATAGTATCCTCATTTTCTCTTCTTTTACAGGCAGGTAGTAGGGTGTTTCTGGCTTTGTGTCTTGAAGTTGTGTTTAAAATGAGCGTTTAAAGTGGTAATTTTTAGAAATTTGGGGATAAAGGGTTGCCTATGAACTCAGAGAACTCACCTCAATTGCCAGGTTATCCTCTTCTTGTCCTATGCTCCTAAGCAAGAAATGTGCTTAATAGCTCAGTTGATAGGATATTATACAGTGCATTTTTAATCTCCAAAGCAATATAGACTTGTGCAAAGTATTGAAAATTATTAACAAGTGTTTTATATAACACCTTCTCTCCCTGCAGGACCAAGCATCTAAGGGAGACGTGCCAAAGGGAGTAGCACCCCAAGAGGCACCATCCCCAATAGAGTGGCAGACAGTTCCCACCATGGCAAGGCCTACTCACAGCAGTCTGGTACCAGTCTCTCCAGTTCGGCTGTGGAACAAGTACGAGGCCCTGGTAACACTACAGAAGGAGAGAGGGGAAGAAACCATTGGAGAAGAGGACATTCCACATTCCTCCTGCTCCAACCAGACTGAAAATGCTAAGCCAACCCAGAGGAAGAACCGTTGGCTGATCATCATAGGGAACTCAATCCTGAGAGGTACAGAGGGTCCCATCTTTCACCAGGACCCCTCGCATGAGGTCTACTGTCTGCCCAGTGCCAAGATCGAGAACACGACAGGGATGATCCCAGCCATTATCCGCCCCACCGACTACTACCCCATGGTCCTTATTCATGTGGGTACGAATGATGCAGCCAGGACAAGGCCTGATCACCTGATGGCAGACTACCAGGCACTGGGGGGCCTGCTGAAGGAGGTAGGGGTGCAGGTGGTGTTCTCCTCCATCCTATCAGTGAGTGGGCATGGAATGAGACAAGAGACCTGCATTGGTGAGGTCAACTTCAGACTTCGGAATTGGTGTCTCAAGGCAGGCTTTGGCTTCCTGGACAACAATCTGCACATGATGATGTGGGATATGCTCAGATGGGATAGGCTGCACCTTTCCCCTAAAGGTAAGCATGTTTTCCCTTCTTGGTTGGCGGATCTCCTCCAGTGGGGTTTAAACTAGGCTCGTTGGGGGAAGGGGATGGGGTGGGTGGAGGAAGCCTCAGACAAGCAAGCCAAGCATCGCCTGCAGGAGCAGCCCAGCCTAAACCAATGACAAGAGAAACAGGTAATCAGATAAGTGACATGGGCCTGGGTATCGCTGGGATTAGTGGGGAGGTACAGTCATCTTCAGGAGGCCTCAGATGCTTGTATACTAATGCTCACAGCATGGGGAACAAGCAGGAGAAACTAGTCCTCCTGTTAGCCAGCACCAACCCAGATATAGTGGCTCTCACCAAAATGTGGTGGGACCCAACGCATGACTGGGCAGTGAATATTAAGGGCTAAAGGCTCTACAGGAAATATAGGACAGGCAGGAAGGGTGGGGGTATGGTGCTCTATGTCAAGAAGCAACACACATCCACAATGAGTAACACTGGGTCAGAGGAGGCGCAAACGGAAGTGCTCTGGGTTAGAATACAAGGAGGTCAGGGAGAAAGGGACTTAATGGTGGGGGTTTACTACAGAGCACCGAACCAAGGAGGAGATTGAGACCAGAAAGTCTTAAGTCTGCTCATGGAAATAGTTAGATCCAAGGATGTGGTCGTCATGAGTGACCTAAACTTTCCAGACATCTGCTGGGAGGAACAGACAGCAAGGTCTGACTGTTCACACAGGTTCTTAATTGACATACAGGACCTCCATCTAACCCAGGAGGTATACACAGCCCAACCAGGGGAAACGCTTTGTTGGATTTGGTCCTGGCCACAGATGACAACCTGGTACGGAGTCTGCGGATGCTCGACCACCTGGGCAATAGTGATCATCATCTGCTGGAATTCACCATCCAGCATAAGGTGGTGAAAGCCTCCAGCAAGGCAGCAGCCCTTGACTTCAGGAGGGTGGACTATAATGAGGTAAGAAAACTAGTGGGGGAAGCACTGAGGTCTCATAGCAGGAGGGACTTAAGTGTCCAGGAGGAGTGGTCGTTCCTTAAGGAGATGATCCTCCAAGCTCAAAGGGAAGCAATCCCTATGTGAATCAAAGTGGGCAAGAGGGTGCAAAGGCCCCTATGGCTCACAAAAAGCATCCGGGAACATCTCCAAACAAAAAGGGAGGCATATACCCGTTGGAAGGGAGGGGCCATCACAAAAAAGGGCTATATCTCAGTAGCTCAGGAATGTAGGGGGGCAGTCAGGAAGGCCAAGGTGGAAATGGAGCTGGGACTAGTGACCCAGATCAAGGACAACAAGAAGTCCTTTTTCAAATACATAGAGGAGCAAAAGAAGGTGCCAGGTAATGTGGGGCCTCTGCAGGACATGCTAGGAAATCTGGTCATCTCACCTGACGGTAAAGCTGACATATTCAACAATTTCTTTACCTCTGTATTACTGAGAAGAGACCTGGATAACTTCTCCACTGAGACCCCTGAGGGCCCTGTGGGTGGCTCACCCAGGCCTAGGGTTAATGAGGACCTTGTCAGGGAACTTCTGGAGGGACTAGATGTATTTAAATCTGCAGGTCCTGATGATCTCCACCCCAGAGTGC
>JAGPOW010001296.1:96539060-96650145 GCA_030014935.1 Caiman crocodilus
CCTAGGGTTAATGAGGACCTTGTCAGGGAACTTCTGGAGGGACTAGATGTATTTAAATCTGCAGGTCCTGATGATCTCCACCCCAGAGTGCTGAAGGAAATAGAAGGGGTCATTGCCAGACCTCTGGCACAGCTCTATGAGCACTCATAGTGCTTGGGCAATGTGCCGGAGGACTGGAAAAGGGCCAACGTGGTCCTCATTTTCAAAAAAAGGAGGAAGGAGGACCCAGAAAATTATAGGTCCGTGAGTCTTACCTCAGTCCTGGGGAAGCTTCTCAAAAGAATTATCCTGGCACATGTCCAGGAAGGGCCAGCAGGGGAGATTATGATTAGGGGCAATCAACATGGGTTCATTAGGGGCAGGTCTTGTCAAACCAACCTGATGGCTTTCTATGACCAGATCACCAAGTCCTTGGATGTAGGTGTCTCAGTGGATATAGTCTTTCTGGACTTTAGGATGGCCTTCGACACAGTCTCTCACCCCATTCTCAGTAAGAAACTAGGAGACAGTGGTGTTGATGTCTAAACAGTCAGATGGGTCACTAACTGGCTGGAGGGCCACACTCAGAGGGTGGTGGTGAACGGGTCTTATTTGACCTGGAGGGATGTGGACAGTGGGGTTCCCCAGGGCTCGGGCCTCAGTCCCTCACTATTCAACATCTTCATCAGTGCCTTGGGCGAGGGGGTAGAAAGCACCCTGTTCAATTCACAGATGACACTAAGATGTGGGGTGAAATGAGTACACTAGTAGGAAGAAACAGGCTGCAAGCGGATCTAGACAGGTTACGGGGTGGGCTGAAAACAACAGGATGGGGTTCAACGCTGACAAGTGCAGGGTAATACACCTGGGGAGGAAAAACCAGTGGCACACCTACAGGCCGGGGAACTCTCTTCCGCCAGTGTTGAGACAGAAAAGGATCTTGGAGTCATCATTGATACCACAATGAACATGGGTCAACAAAGGGGGGACGCAGTCAGGAGGGCCAACTATACCTTGTTGTGCATCCACAGATACATCTCAAGCAGGTCCAAGGAAGTGAGCCTCCCCCTCTATGCGACACTGGTCAGGCCCCAGCTGGAGTATTGCGTCCAGTTCTGGGCGCTGCACTTCAGGAGGGATGTGGCCAATATGGAGAGGGTCCAAAGGAGGGCCACCTGCAGGATCAGGGCTCAGCAGGACAGGCCCTACAAAGAAAGGCTGAGGGACCTAAACCTATTCAGCTTCCAAAAGAGAAGGCTCAGAGAAGATCTAGTGGCAGTCTACAAACTAGTCAAGTGGGACCAGCAGGCATCGGGAGAGTCCCTGTTCCCTTGAGCAGTCCCAGGAGTTACAAGAAACAACGGACACAAGCTAGCAGAAAGTAGTTTCAGGCTAGACATTAGGAAGTGCTATTTCACTGTCAGGGTGGCTAGGACTTGAAATCAACTTCCAAAAGAAGTGGTGCTTGCTCCTACCCTGGGGATCTTTAAAAAAAGGCTGGATGAACATCTGGCCAGGGTTGTTTGACCCCAATTCCTTCCTGCCACGGCAGGGGGTCAGACCAAATGATCTCTTCACATCCTTTCTGACCCTACCAACTATGAAACTATGAAACTAAAAACTAATAAACAATCCATCTTCTGATAGCTTGTGGAAATATAAGTAAATGCAAGAAATATATATGTAAGAAATACAAGTTATTCACATTTCATGCAGGATAATGAACAATATTATCTTGTTTATGCAAAACTAATCTATAAAATTGCTGAAGTCAGGACTTATTTATATATACCCCAATCTCTAGCATGCTGAAGTCCATCAGTCTTCATATATGAATCAAGATGAATCTAAGGCATGGACAGGGGAAGATTGAAGAGGTGGTGGTGGTACACTTCTCCTGTTTAGCACACTTAGATTTCCAGAAGATATGCTGGGGCTCTACTTTCCTAAAGCCACAGATGTCTGGGTTGCCTGCAAAGTCTGAGAAGCAGTGAGCTTAGACCATGGTGGGTATGGAGACAAGGCATGGCTAGAGCCCCTGCAGGTTGGCCAGTCTGGGAGAAGGCACAGGAAAGGAACACCAAACCTCTCAGTTGACCTGGAAGTACAGGAAGCCCTAGGACTGCTTCTGGCCAACTCGAACTCCCTGGGACTGCAGGAAGTGACTGTGAGGAGTGCTATGTTTGGCCAGGGACAGCAATTGTGCTGGCATGTGGATTTCCCATTCCTACATCTCCTCCTGGACACCCACTTCCACCAGAGCTGCACTCCATCAACCCACTTTATGAGCTTTGTCCAAAATCAACAGCCAGTTGACTCCAGGAATTAGAGTCCTGATCCTACCAGAACAGTGCCACGTGGCACTGCTGTGGGAGGACTGGAATGGTGCAATGTTGCTCTAAGCATGATTGGACCCTGAAGCTCCTAGGGCTGTCTGAACACAGCAAGCTCCATGGGCTTTTTGTCTAGCTCATCAAGCAGATTTATGGGATGCAGTTGCATCAGGACCAAATGTCCCCAGCTCTAGTCCTGCATCAGCCAGGGACAGTTACAGCAATAGCACATCCCTCCTTCCAGATCCTGCTTCTGAGCTGGTCCCCTATAAGTCCCCAATCAGGCAGGGGGCTCCAGTAGCATATAACCCCCATCATGGTCTGAGCTCACTGCTGCCCAGTCTCCACAAGAAACCTAGGCCATTCAAGGTCACAGGGAAGTGGTCTCCATCTCCAGCCTGAGTACCAGGTAGTGCTTCATGGACAGGCTGACCATAAGGAAATCTGAGACATCTGGGACATTCATCCAGGACATCTATGCTCTCACAAGTCAATGGGGGTGGGGCAGCATGCCAGGAAAGCAGCAGTGCCTGCCTGCAAGGTGCTCTGTGTCACTCCAACTCCCAACTAGACATCCCATACCCCTGATTTCCAGGATGCCCATTATAATTCTTAAGAAACCACTAGGACTGGCCTCTGAAATCCAGGACTGTTTCAACTAAACCAGAATATATGGTCACCTTACTGATGGAGCACCTCAAGTTGGAAGTGGGTGTGGTACAGATCAAGGTGGGGTAGCAGTGGGAGCCGAGGGTTTGCAGACACCTCTGTAGCAGTAGTTGTAGTTTCTGCTCCTACCTTTTCCAAATCCTAGATCTGCCTTCAGGCACAAAACCTGATACCTGGGAGCTGGGGGAGTTCTGGTGATGCTTTTTTTGCCTAGGGACAGACATTACACATAAGCCCCTTTAAGGGATCAGAAACTGGTTTAAACCTGTAACATAACAGTTGTTCAGTTCACATAAACCAGTCTGAAAATGTCTGAAACCAGTCTGAGATAAACCTAGTTGAATGTAGGACCAAATACACTCCCCAGATAACATACAATCCCCAGATCAATCAGATTAAACTGATTTGGGTCAAACCAGTTTATGCAATATCTGTCCCAGATCCCTTTCTGGTTTAACTTAAACCAGAGTCCCTCAGCATTCCAAATGGTTTGTAGCCCTGGGCTGGACTCTGCTCCAGAGCAGGGCTGGACCCACCCCTCTGCTTTCTGGCTAGAGCTCAGGCAGAGACTTTAGCCACACTGGCATCTGCCTGGCTTCCCCCTGCCCAACCTCCCCTCACCACTCCCTGCTCAAGCAGGGATTCCCCCCTCCCCTCTCCCACAGCATAGACTGTAACACACCACCACCCCTGCCCCACCCAACCAACATGTGGTATGCTAGCTAATGTTGAGAGTTATCTGTGTAAGGCAGACAAGACAATGTCTGTTTAGGGCTTTTTGGAGCTAATCAAGAGAGAAGCTGGTAATGTCCCTCTGTTCCTTCCTTGGAAAAAGCTGTTTAAGGGCTGAACTAATGAGAGAGGCTTTTGTTTTCTTGATGGGGTGCTAAATGCTGTGTCTCTGCTGGCTGGTAAGGAGCAGCAAGGGGAGGGGGATCCCTCCCAAATCAGAGTGCCCTCTTAGGGCCTGGCCACTCCCCCTCTCAGTTCAGCATTGTGGAAAGAAAAAGAGAGCTGCTCTAGCACCCCCAAGCTTCTAGCCTGCATGTGCCTGCATTTTCTCAGTCCAGAGGGATGTCTGTACAGTTACAAACCTAGCTCGTTCTAGCCAGGTTAGACTAACCTGCAAAGGTTGAATCAACTCAGGCTGAGGCTTTTTGAATGCCTGTCCCGAGCCCTTAGGTGGTGGTCTGTCCAAGGTAGTAATTGGAATGCAATACCATTAGACTGAAATATAAACTAAATGTTTTGTGATTACTTTGTTCCTGTGGACTTCCTATTCGTTTGTTTGCCTGTCTCAGCATTGCCATCCTCCTTTGTCTTTTATCTCTAACTTATTTCTCCTTTTAAACACTACTTTATGCATGTTCTTTCACAGCATCTGACCCAGTACACTTCAGCGCATAAAAGTTTGTGCTATATGTATACACACACACGCGCGCACACACACACACACACACACAGACACTTCGGTTAGTCTATAAAATGCAAATCTACCCTGCTTTTTACCTATCATCAGACTAACACAGCTAAGTATATCCGTCTGAACTAAAACACCAGATTAGACTGAAAATGATCTACGAAGGGCCCAAAGAGAAGCATCTGAAAAGATGTCTTTTGGAGCTTCTATATCCGAGGCCTCTTCAGCATGAAGAAATGACTCCCAGAAGAAGGAAATCTGGGGTATTTGCTTATTGCTGCTTGACAAGGTATCATTCGGAAGATTAAATATTGTGATACAGTTAACAGGTTATGCTTTTAAACAATGGCTTTCTCTAAAGGAAGTGGAAGCCTATTAAAGATTCTCCAGAATTCCTTCTAGACTTTGGCTATGCCCCTTTTCTTCCATGCTGCCCTGTGGAATGCGTCTTTATGGTACAAGCTAATATCACCAGGGCTTTTAATCTGGATATACTTTGTACTTGGAAATTTAAGGATTGAGATTATGGTTGTAGGAAAGAGGTTCCTTCAAAGATCTCATAATCTCTGCTGTCTTCTCACAGACTAGTTATAACATGATCTTAAGCATTTATTGCTGCTTATAATCATTATTTATTATGGAATAAGATTGCCACATATCAGACTATTTATCTCCGCATACAATAGTTCATTTTAATAGAATTTTGTGAATAATTTAATTAAGATCAGCACTTTAAAAACTAACTATTGGAAAACTATGTTAAAATTCTCTGGTAAAAAGCATCTGAGATGTGGTCCATTGAAGAGGTCAGTTTAATCCTTGACATTCTTGGTGATAGTGAGTTATTTTATTAATATAAACTTCCTTTTCTCCTACATAACACCTGCATTGTTGTGTCCAAATCCAGTAGGTTTCACTAGAAGGTTGTTCTTACTAACCTTCTTTCACTAGAAGGTTGCTCACCTTCATTGAAAATGATTATTACTCTTTTATATCTATAATGTTAACTAAAATACTTCATGCGGTAAAATGTTTTATAGTCAATAAGATAGCCACCATATTTTATGCACTCTTTTCTAGTCTGCCTTTCCAATCCTTTGGAAATCATCAAAGTAGCCTAGCAATAATGCTAACGCTAAATAGACTAAGCTTTGCTCAGATAATAACATATTCAATTGACCCATGTTTCTATTTGTGTATGTGATGATGCAAACTGCTTTAAAAGAGTTGGGTGAGATAGTAATCATAGACCACTGACAGACATTCAGTTACAGTATAATGGGGTCTGATCTGCAGCCCCAACAATCATGCCTCCTGCAATGCCACATGTGCATCACAGGAGGCACAATCATGCAATGACAGATCAGATCCATATTGTGCCCTATTGCCGGTACAGAGGGATCCCAGAATATGATCTTGGGCTCCCCTGTATCAGGAAGTGTCCAGTGTGCCTGTGACTCAGAGCACCAAAATTGGCTGATCAGCCTTAGAAGAGCTTTCACTCTGGTGTGCTCTTGTGGCTGGGAGTGCCAATCAGTTGATGAGTACTCCACTCCCAGTCATGGCAGTGCACCTGAGTGGAGGGCTCTAATGCACTTCCACAGTTGGGAGCATCAATCAGTTGATTGGGCTTTCCTACCACAGGAGTGCACTGAAGCCCTTCAAAGTTCTAGTGTGCTCCTGAGACTGGGACACTGATCACCTGATTAGCACTGGCCATACATTCAATTTAAGGCATGATGGGAACTGTCCACAAGATTATTAGACATATTTTGTGCAATAACTTTGTGGCTTATTCCATGTTTTATCATGCCATTAATTGCAAGAATGTGTGGCCAGGTTACTACTTACGACATGGTTAACAGGTTAATCATGTCTTAACTGGAATATCTGCCAGAGGCCTGACAGACAAATCTGGTTCCTTCCTTTTAAAGCTAGCAAAGACTTAATTAAAGCCACCAGAGAATTTAAGATGAGCAATATAGGCAACAACAACAACAGAAGAGCCAAATCCAGAGCTGTTTTAAATCTATATTCACATTTTAACTTCACTGGGTCTAACTGGTCTGGATGTGTGTTCATTTAAATGCTGTTCAAAAGCCAAGAATTACAATGGTGAGAAAGGTGACTTTGGAACCAAACTTAAATTTCCCTTTGACTTCAGCAGGTGGCAAATGAGGCCCTAAATTATCTAATCAAGCCAAGGAAATCAAAGTGGCCTAAGATTAGTCACCACTGCGCCTGGTCTTGGACTCCCTGAAAGACAAGTGCTTCTATTATTCCTTACTCAGTGCAACAGCTTAGAAGGAAAAACACCTGGAATTTGCAGAAGCAGCAAGACCCAGAGGAAACAGGTGTTAGCTGGTGCCATTCTCAGGCTGCAACCGTCTAACAGTTTCCTTTCAGTGAGTCTTTGTATTTTCTTTTTCAAATTACAGTGTTCTAAAAGGAAGCATTAATGTTATTCTTAAAATCTGGATCAAGTAAGATTAATTAAAAATATAGTAGGAGAGATCTTCAAATAGGAAAATTCTAACATTATTTTTGGATTAGGCAAAAACCCTTACTATATTGCAGTGTAGAAGTAGCACTATTTGTTTCAAAATCCTGCCTTATGCTCTTCAATGTGTAGAGTAAAAACAAAATATTATTTGGTCAATAACAGTCTGTTTTCAATTAACAACATGGTATCTCTTTGCTAAACCTGCCAACAAGGTAGACTTTACAGATGAACTTTATCCAGTGATATAAAATTCATGTTGGTAAGTGGCCCACCCACCTAACTGAGATGATTGGCAGGTACATAGTAACCATCTGTCCATGATCCTTCTGCTCCACATACCCTCAGATTTCCTAGGGAATCTATTAGGAATACATTCTGGTTCTCTTCTTATCTGAAGTTAATAAGCAGTAAGTGGGTGCATCTATATGAGATGTTGACTAGCTTCACAGTAAACATTTCAGTGTCTACATGTGCATCCCTATTAGGTGTGAGTAAACCAAATTTACTCCAAATTTACTTCACAGCAGGATGGTACTTGTGCATGTAAGTACACATGCAGATGCTGCCCACCTGGCAGGGGCATTAGAATGCTTCAGTGTGAGGGCTGCCTGCCAGCTAGCCTTGCAATGATGCTCCCTTGTGTCCCAGCCAGCCCCTCCACAACACAGTGAGCTGGGGGGAGTAGCCCTGGGCTGGCAGGCTGACCCTTCAGCCCCCTGCCAGCTGGGGCTGCTCCTTCTGGGCTCCATGTGCTGTGCCTGAATAAACTGTGAAACTTATTGCTCTGAAGTTAATTGCTCCCAACTGCACATTCAACCAGTGTACCCAGGATCAATTAACTGCAGAGCAATAAGCTCTAGAGTTTATTCAGGTGCTGCAATTGCACATGTAGATGCACCCAGCAACAACTTTTCAGCTTCAGTCTAGGGAAAAAGTTAGCATCCTTTTTGAAGGGAAGTATGCCTCCTCAAATATATTAACTATGACAGTAGCTATTTTTGTTTATTTGGTCTATTGATTTCAGGTACCCAAGAAATTTTAACAGGAAAAAATATAAAAAAGAGACATAGCAGCCATCATACTTGAGGACTGATCTTTGCAGCAGTTTTATAACATAATTCTAATGGACTGCACTGGAGATACCACACCTTTGTACCAATACAAAACAATCAAATTCAAGGTCACTCTGCCACAAAGGATATATCTGTATATGTTCTCTGGCAATTTAAGTGCTGCCCTTGTAAGCAGAGAACTGCTATTCATGACATATATGGCTATCAGAGAACAGAAGCAGTTGTGATATGAATGGGCCTCTATGAGTATGCGACTCAGAGCAGGCAGCCAAGCTACAGTATCAGGCTGGTTGCATGTAACAGAAGCCAACATTTGTAGAATTACCATATGTCCAGGTTTTCCCAGACATGTACTCTTTTTTGGTCCCCCGTCCTCTATCCGAACAGGTTTATAAAATGCAAGGAAATGTCTTGATTTTCATTCTGCCTCTGCTTTCCCCCAGCACTTGCAGCTTGGCTGCTTGGGGTTGGGGGCAATAGGAGAAGATGATTGGCTATCAGGGGATCACATACTTTGCATGCAGGCCCCAGCAGCTGCTGGCAGGTGTCTGAGAGAGAGAGAGAGAGTGAGCATGTGTGAGTGAGCGAGCACTGTGTGAGCAGTAGGGCTGAAGGGCTGCGAGTTGGGACTGAGGGGCACTGGCAGGGCTGTGGCATGGGGTCCAATGGGTCAGAACTGAGAGGCAACAGCAGGGCTGGGGGGTCTGTGGCTTAGAAGTGAGGGGCAGTGGCAGGGTACAGGCATATCACTGCCCACCTCCCCAATCATATATTCACTCCTTCCCTATCTCCTCCCTTCCCTCCCAACAGATGTCCTCTTTTTTGATGCTGCAAATATGGTAACCCTATATTTGCATCACAAGGGAGCCAATATCCTAGTGCTGCAATCTATCTGGAACCAGATATGGCTAGCTGCAGTGACAAATGCATGAAGTATTGAATGGATTGCTGCTAGAAAGTTTAAACTGTGAGACACAGTAGTGTAAAAGAAAGGAAATAAGAAAGTATCCTGCTGCTAAAGGTTTGCACCCCCAATTAAGTAACGCCTTTCATATCCTTAAAAAATAATCTGGTCTGATCCAGCTCTGTAGGCGTCAGTGAAACAAAAAAAATTAAATACAGCAAATCAGAGATCTTTGATTAGAATAGAGGTTTCTCTCACTTTATGCAGGTTCTATATGTGCAAATTCATTCGTATGTGACGATCATTTTTATACCAAAATTCATTGTATGTGAGGTAATTTCACTCTTATGTGATCAATGTGTTGGAAGCCCAGTCAGCTTTGTGCGGTGCATTGTGGGGGCGATACACATCAAAATGTAGTCTCCTATGTGGATCTGTGCTCCTTGCTCATTGTCAACATCTGTGGGACCTCTGCTGAGATGTGTACCAAAGTTCTTGCCTGATGGAACTTTGAAAGAAGACAGCTCTTCATGGAAGGGTACGCACCTTTTGCCTGTAGAGATCTTGTTGGCATTGGATTACCTTCTGAATAGTTTTCATCCATTTTGTTTTGCACTTACACTGCTTCCAGTCCCAGTCATGGCTCCATGCTCTCATCTCTGTAACAATTCGCTGATATACCTTCCTGTTGCAGTGCATGGAGCAGAGCTGCTTCTGGGTCACCAAGTTGACCCATAACGGTATGCTGCAGTTCTGTCTCTGGCTGTAGGTAGCAGAGCAGGAAGGTCTGGGCTTTGCCATCTGGGATCAGGTTATCACTGGGTAGGTGAGGGTCTAGCTCTGAGGATGTAGGACTGGGTGTGTGACTTTTTCTAACCCTGACTGGGCTAGAGACAGAACTGCAGCATACTACTATGGGTCAACATTGTGACCCAGAAGCAGCTCCGCTCCATGAAGTGCAACATGAAGGTATGCGGGCGAATTGTTACAGAGATGAGAGCGTGGAGCCATGACTGGGACTGGGAGCAGTGTAAGAGCAAAACAAAATGGATGAAAACCATGCAGGAGGTAATCCAATGCCAACAAGACTTCTGGAGGCAAAAGGTACATACATAACTCCACCGGCCAGCATCACCCCAATACCCTCTTTTAAGTCATTAACTTTTGATGGTCACCTCCCTGCTGGCCACCAGTGGGCTGGCCACACTCTTCCAAACCCCAGACTTTCCAGGGCCATCTACCTACTGTCTCCAACATGACTGACTATAAAGGTTTATGGCTATACTACTTCCATAATGCATCTTTTCCTATCTTCCCAAAATTGATGGAACCCCATGAAGTTTAAAATATTCAAAGCATCTTCTACATCTTCTTCTGTTAGTATCATGCACGCCTATCCTACTGCCGAGAACTGCAACAATACCCTGCATAGCTGTGGGACTTTCAGCTATTCATTCTTTAAAGACCCCTTTTGCCAATCTTGAAGTTTCAGATGCACAGCTAAAGTGACTCAGACTAAATGCTTAAAATCCAGTTGGTTTTTTTTTTGCTTATTTGGTCATGATGTATTCAATGCCTCTGCCATCTACCCATTTGCACAAGCACAAAATACCAGTGTGTCAGAAGTCACACACCATTTAAAGAAAAAAAAGTAATGAAAACCAATATGACTCATGACAGCTGTGACTGACATTTTTCTTTATCCTGATGAAGAATAAAAATGATTTTTGGTGTACCTAATTCACCTTCAGTGTTCCTTCTCCATTCCTCTTGGATTCTTTAATATTCATGGATTTGTAGACTGTAAGGAGCTGGAAGGGACCTTGTAGCTCATTGAGTCCAGTCCTCCTGCACTAGGCAGGAAAAGACAACTGGGGTCAAGTGATATATTCCAGAATTAAACATTACACAGTGAATGATCAAACTAAAGTAATCATTGCCTCAGGAATCTCCTTGTCCCCAATAGTTATGGATTCTTGGCCTCTTATGGATGATGAACTTTCTCAGAAGCATTTCCTGTGACAGAAGAAATACATGGAATTTTGCCATACACCTAACCAGTCATCTTGGTACAGAGTTGAGATGCCATTCCCTGAAGCATCACCTGCAAGAAGAATAGTAAATATATATATGTGTGTGTATATATAATCTTACAGATCATAGCAGCTACTAGTTCAAGTGCTCTTTTGCCATATTCTTTTTTGCTCTACTCTTAGTCTCTGTGACCCTCAAACTTCAGTGCATGTAGACAAATAACATTGTTTTCAGAGTCAGAAAATTCAGTGACCTCATTTGGAGCATTCCTTTCATTGACTTCTAGTATTTGAAACAGCTTGACATTTTCTATTGCTGACCTGGTTTCAACTTCCGCAAGCCCAAATTAATCATATTGAAGGGGCTTGTTCATTCACTAGGTCTACTGTCATGGAAATATCTCCTCTGATTGCAGCTGTAAATCTCAGATCTGGCTAAACTAGATCAGTTGGCAAAACTATTTTTTTCTTATTTACGATTTTTTTTTAAAAATAATTTAAAATAATGAATCCATGCAATTAGATAGTTTGTGGGATATTATACAGATAGATTGCATGGGGACCAGCCTTGCAATATTAAGACAATAAGGTTAAAGAAATCTGCTGGTTCAAGGATAGACTTCAGAAACCAACAAAATCAGATACTTATCTTCAAGTGATCCTTAATAAGCCTGTTATTACCAATCAAACAAAACAGTTTAAAAAAAAATCTGACCAGAGCAATACACATAGATGCTGGCAAAACAAACATAAGATAGATGTTTCTTCTTTCATTATGTAGAATGAAACCTTTCTCTTTTGTGAAAATTCAGTGGATTTAATTGAAATATAACATATTTAAAGGATAGTAACCTTGCCACAAGATACTCTGTGGATCCAAACTGGTCAACAAGGATTTTATATCTAAAATGGTTTAATTACAATTATGATTCATTTTTTGCATGGCGGTTTATAAGCTTATAAACAAACACCGTATCACAATAGGTCATCTTGGTGTCACTGTATTTCAAGGATCATCCTCCCTATGTGAAATTTATTAAGATATATTACCTTGCATTTTTTTCTAGTCTGAATCTTGTATCTGAACTTATTTTCACTGCATAGTTAACCTCTCTAACTCCTTTCTTATTTTTCTGTCCTCACAGATATTTGAAACACCTCTTGAATTAGTGTCATTTGCAAATATAATGTCTTGTTCATGCCTTCTAGAAGAATAAAGATAGCAACCCTCCTCCACCCCAATTTTTAAAAGTCTCTTTGCCTCCTAAACTTTCTCTCTAAGGAAACTTGAGCCTCAGGCAAATGACTTTAATATTTAGGCCAAGGAGATACAGAACACATGAAATCAACTGCACCAAAAATATTTGTGCACAAAATACTTTGAGTATAATGTAGGGGGCAGAACAACACCTCCTCCTTGTGACTTAGCATTTAGTAGAATTCACAGATCCATTGCAATCTGACAGGGCTGTGCTATTAGCACTGCTACTGTGGACTCAAACTTGCAACCTCCAGGCTATCAGCTATGCAGGTTAGAACCTGCACCACCCCAATCTCCAGCAGAGCAACTAAAAGACCATAAGCAGCTAAACTCACCGTTATAACTGGCACAAACCAGTCAAAGTTACTTCTTTAATAAACCCCAATGAAACACAGGTCTTACTTTCCACATGACTAAGTAAATACTTGCTTGAGTACAAGTAGATGTACATCCCTTGCATTTAAGATTGAGTTTCATGCTCAAATAAGCCTGGAAAATCAAATTAAAACTCAGCTGAAATATCTATTTGCATGTGATTTTGACACAAATTCAGAAATCAATCCTGGTTTATCCAACCAAGTTATCTTGAACTGTAGAAAGGACCAAATTATGCAGGTGATGCTTATTACTTGGACTGGTATATTCTGAGTATCCTCAAGGGCACAGGCTCATTTATTTGCTGCCATACCGTGAATAACCAAAAGAACTGTCATTACTTTAAGTCTCCTGATCCTATTCTGGGAGCAGCCCATGCAGTAGTTCATGACTGCTGGGAGCAGTGTGGAACTGGTGTAAAGTACTTGGGGTGGGGAGAAGGGAAGGCAGGATTAGGGGGAAAAGGGCTAGCAGGTTCCCAGTGGAAGATGACCAGTTAGTGAGGGGGCAGAAATAATGCAGTTCTGGGGATGGGGCTCAGGACTGAACTGAGAACACATACAGACATTCATGAGATTGGGTTAGGCCCTTCATTGAGCAGGTTGAACCAGATGATAAAGCTGATCTCTTTAACAAATTCTTTGCCTCCATTTTTCTGAGCAGGGACTGGGACATCTCCCTCATGGGGATTCCAGACAGACTCAGCAGAGGCACCGCCAAGCCTAGGGTCAGGGAGGACCTAGTTAGGGAACTTGTGATGGGGCTAGACATGTTCAAATCAGCTGGTCCAGATGATTTCCACTCCAGGGTGCTGAGGCAATTGACAGAGGTCATTGCGAGATCCCTGGCATAGCTTTACAAGCACTCATGGTGCTTTGGCCAGGTGTCAGAGGACTGGAAAAGAGGCAACGTGGTCTCCATTTTCAAAAAAGAGAGGAAGGAGGACCCAGGAAACTATAGGCCTGTTAGTCTTAACCTTTGTCCTGGGGAAGCTCTTTGAGAAAATTATCCAGGTGCACATCTGCAAGGGACCAGCTGCAGAGATTATGCTTAGGGGCAACCAACATGGATTCATTAGAGGCAGGTCCTGTCAGACCAACCTGGTTGCCTTCTATGACCAGGTCACAAAATCCTTAGACAGAGGTGTCACAATGGATGTAGTCTTTCTGAACTTTAGGAAGGCCTTCAACACTGTCTCTCACCCCATTCTCATTAAAAAATTAGATAACTAATTGATGCCTACACAGTCAGATGGGTCACTAATTAGCTGGAAGGCCACACCCAGAGAACGGTTGTGGATAGGTCATTTTTGATCTGGAAGGATGTGGGCAGTGGGGTCCCCCAGGGCTCGGTCCTCAGACCCATACTGTTCAACATCTTCATCAGTGACTTGGACGAGGGGGTGAAAAGCACTTTGTTCAAATTTGCGGTTGACACCAAGATGTGGGGAGAAGTGGGCATGATAGAAGGGAGGGACAGGCTACACCTAGATCTGAACAGGTTGCAGGGGTGGGCAGATGAGAATGGGATGGGTTTCATTACTGACAAGTACAAGTTACTGCACGTAGGGAGGAAGAGCCAGCAGCATACCTATAGGCTGGAGAACTCTCTTCTCATCAGCACAGAGGCAGAAAAGGATCTTAGAGTCATTATTGATTCCAGGATGAATGTGTGCCGCCAGTCTGAGGTTGCAGTCAGTAAGACTAACCACACCATGTCATGCATCCACAGATACCTCATGAGTAGGTCCATGGAGCTGATCCTCCCCCTCTATGTGACATTTGTCAGGCCATGATTGGAGTACTGCATCCAGTTCTGAATGCCACACTTCAGGAGGGTTGTGGACAGCATTGAGAGTGTCCAAAGGAGGGCTACTCACATGGTCAGGAGCCAGCAGGGCAGAGCCTATGAGGAGAAGCTACGGGACCTGAACCTGTTCAGCCTCCACAAGAGAAGGCTGAGAGGGGATCTGGTGGCTGTCTATAAACTTACCGGAGGGACCAGCGGGGAATGGGAGAGTGCCCGTTTCCCTGCGCACTACCAGGAGTAACTAGGAATAATGGCCACAAGTTGACTGAGAGTAGGCTCGGGCTTGACATCAGGAAGCACTACTTCACAGTCAGGGTGGCTAGGATCTGGAATCAATTTCCAAGGGAAGTGGTGCTCACTCTTATCCTGGGGTCTTTAAAAGGAGGCTGGATAATCACCTAGATGGGGTAATTTGACCCCAGCATTCTTTTCTGCCCAGGGCAGGGGGTCAAACTTGATGATCTGCTCAGGTCCCTTCCAACCCTACCAACTATGAAATTATGATCTTGATCTAAATTAATGCACCTACTCAGGTGAACTAACTTGTTTAGGTACACAATTTTTGGAGTATTTAAGTCTTCTGCATGCCTGTACAAATGGGTTTTTAGCTTGATCTAAGTCTGTTTAGGTATGTAAGGCCTGTACGTACCCTTACCAACTAGCATAGCACTTGAGACAGACACCCATACCACTACTGGAACATGTCTATGCAAGATGCTACTACGCAGTCATTACTCTACATTAATTTAGTACCTGTATTAGCAAGTACTAATTAATATTCAGTAACTGGAGTTACTGCGCAGTAGTGCCAGAGAATGTCTTTTAGGTGACGCTACTGTGCAGTAGCTTAGTAATACCACACACTTAGCATATTACCTCTATCCTGGCTTGTGACACACTACTATACAATATTTTTCAGCTACTGTGCAGTCAGCATCTCATGTAGACATGCCTCTGCAGTTGAGAGGGGCTAGAGATACATTCACTTCCTATCTTCACCTCACTTGCCTGTATAACAAAATGTGTGCGGTTTTTGTGTCCCATAGATTTCATAGATATTAGGGCTGGAAGGGACCTCACAAGATCATTGGGTCCAGCCTCCTGCCCAAAGGGGCAGGAAGCCAGCTGGGGTCAAATGATCCCAGCAAGATAGGCATCCAAGTGTTTCTTGAAAATGTCCAGAGTAGGTGCTTACACCACCTCTAGGGAGAATCTATTCCAGGCCCTGGGGACTCAGACAGTAAAGAAGTTTTTCTTTATGTCCAGTCTAAAACAGTCTTCCATGAGTTTATGACTGTTGGACCTTGTCTTCCCTTTGGGTGCCCTGGTGAACAGAATTTCTTCCAGTTCCTGATGCACACCCCTTATGTACTTATAGGCTGCCACAAAGTCAACCTTAAGCCTACACTTTTCCAGTATGAAGAGTCCTAGATTCTCAGCTTCTCCTTCAAAGGCCCATTTTCTTGTCCTCTAATCATGCATGTGGCTCTCCTCTGGACTCGAGGCCAAGTAGAGTGGGAGGATGACTTCCTGGTTCTTGCTTGGGATGCATTGGTAGATGTAAGCCACAGTTTTGTTTGCTCTGCTAGCTGTGGTCTTGCATTGGTGGCTCATGTTCTTCTTGTGGTCAGCCATGACCCCCAAGGCTCTTTCAGTCATGGTGCTAGTGAGTGTAGCACTGCCAAGTCTATAAGTATGATGTGGATTTTTGCTCCCGAGTTGGAGCACCTTGCATTTCTCCATGTTGAATTCCATCAGATTTTGATCTGCCTACCTTACAATCCTAAATCAAGGTAGGCAGATCAAAATTAGCCTAAATTACCAGCCTATCCTCCAGTGTGACCAAACTTCCCCATAGTTTGGTTTTGTCAGCAAATTTAACCAGTCTGCTTCTGACACCAGAATCCAGGTAATTTATAAATACATTAAAGAGTACAGGTCTGAGAAAGGACCCCTGGGGGATGCCACTCATCACCATGAGCCATGTTGATTCATTACCAATCAACTATCACTCTCTTGTTCTGACCACAGAGCCAGTTTCCCAGCCATTTGAACATAAAGTTGTCGAGGCCTCAGTTCCCCAATTTTGCCATGAGGACATCATGGGATGGTCAAAGGCTTCTTTGAAGTCCAAATACATGATATCCACTTCTTCTCCTTTTTCCAGGTGATGTGTTACCTAGTCCTAGAAGAAAATGAGATTGGTCAGGCAAGATGTATCTGCAATAAAGTTTGTGTTGGGTATCTCTCAGATGTTACCTTTTATTAGCCCATTGTTAATGGTTACTTTGATTTTTTCCAAGATCTTTCCTGGTATTGAAGTTAAACTGATTGGCCTATAGTTCTCTGGATCTTCTGTCCTCCCTTTCTTGAAGATAGGCACCACACTGGCCGTCTTTCAATCTTCACGTACCTCGCCTGAGCACCACAAATTCTCAAATATCCTCACCATTGGCCATGCTATGATTTCAGCCTGTTCCTTTAGAACTCTTGGTTGCATTCCATTCAGGTCAGCTTCTCAAGATGTTCCCTCTAAAGATTTATGCCAATGATGGACATATGTTTACCTTTACCCTGGGAATCCTGCATCTTGTCAGGCAGGGTGATCCACTTGGACTGGTGGCAGACCGACACAAAGTAATTGTTAAGGAGATTGGCTTCTTCCTGGGTGTCAGTTATCAGCTGTCCCATTTGGTTTAGCAAAAAGCCAATGCTGCCCTTGTTTTTTTTCCAACTTCCCATGTACCTGAAGAAGGACTTTTTATTGTCCTTGATTCCTATAGCCAGTCTGAGTTTCATTTCAGCCTTGGCTTTCCTACTTCACTCCCTACAGGTGCAGGCCAGTGCTGACTCCTCCTC
Organism: Caiman crocodilus; assembly: GCA_030014935.1. Taxonomy (NCBI): domain Eukaryota; kingdom Metazoa; phylum Chordata; order Crocodylia; family Alligatoridae; genus Caiman; species Caiman crocodilus. The sequence goes on from JAGPOW010001296.1 coordinate 96,556,279, forward strand.
TTTATTGGTGTTTCCTGACTTCCATCATTTATAAGCTTCTCTTTTCAGTATAGGAGGTCAGTGAGTTCCATAATTAGGCATGGGGGTTGCTCAACCTTTTTGCTACCTTTTCTATGGGCTGGAATGGACTTCCCTTGTGCTTCAAGGAGTGCATCCTTAAGGAACAACAACTCATGCTTGACTCCCCTTCCTCTCAGGGTCTCAACCACCTCCTGAGTTTTTGAAAGTTGGCTTTCCTAAAGTCAAGGATTTCTGCATTGCTGACTGATCTGCCAGCTTTCAGATGGACACAGAAGGTGATCAACTCATGGTCACTGTCTCCCAGATCCCCTTCAATTCTCAGGTCACTCACTAGATCATTCCCTTTGGCCAGTACCAAGTCATAGATTCATAGATGCATAGATATTAGGGGCTGGAAGAAACCTCATGAGATCATTGAGTCCAGGCCCCCTGCTGTAGGCATGAAGTCAGCTGTGGTCAAATGATCCCAGCAAGATAAACATTCAGCAGCACCTTACCTTTTTATCAGCCCATACACTTCTTGAGGCAAGTAGAGCTCATCAGTGCATGTGAGGAAGCTTTTTGACTAATCAGATTTGGCTGAGTGCTCTTCCCATTTGATATCAGGGTAGTTGAAGTTGTGCACAACAACCATGCACCAAAAGCATGCAGCCTATGCCAGTTCCCTAGTGAATTCATGATCAAGCTTTTGTTTCTGATTAGATGGTGTATGGTAGACTTACCACCATGTTCCCCCTGTATTCTAACCCAGATGGTCTCAGGTCACCCTCCTTGGCTGCCAATCTCCACTTGTAGGGAAGTGTACTGCTTCTTCACATAGAGAGCTATACCACCACCCTTTCTTGCAACATGGTCCTTCCTGTACAAGATATAACCATCTATGCCACCGTAAAGCTGGCAAGTCAGTCAGCAATACAGAAGTCCTTGACTTCAGAAAAGCTGACTTTGACAAGCTCAGGAGGCTTGTCAGTGAGGCCTTAATGGACCATGACCCCAAAGAAAGGGGAGTCTAGGAAGAGTGGTTGCTCCTCAAGGGAGCGATCCAAGCCAAAGCTATTCCAACTCAGAAGAAAGGCAGCAAAAAGCCCTTGGCTTTCCAAGGGGGGCAGCTAAAAAGAAAGGCCTACAAAGGATGGAGGATGGGATCTACCTCCAAGGAGGAATATTCTGCACTGGTCCAGTCCTGCAGGAAGCGAACCAGGAAAGCCAAAGCTGCAACTGAACTTCAACTACCTGTAAGCATCAAGGACAATAAAAAGTTCTTTTTTAGATATGTGGGGAGCTGAAGGAAAAGCAAGGGCAACATTGGACCCCTGCTAAACCAGAAGGGACACCTGACAACCGATGCCCAGGAAAAAGCCAACCTATTAAATGGATACTTTGAATCGATCTTTCATCAGTCCCATGGGACGTCCTGGATGAGGGAGATTCCCTGCCCTCCATCAATGAATGGGGCACCCACTGTGGGGGGCTGCAGCAGCTACTGGGGGATGGGGCCAGGTGGGGCAGCAATCAGGGGGCTGGGATAGTGCATGTGGGCCTTGCAGGGGGGGTGGAAGCCCCTGTGGGGGCCGTATGGCCCCCACTGGGGGGCCATATCCCTTGTGTGGGGGATGAACTCCTTATTGGGGGGGGCATATCCCTTGTGAGAGTGCCAAACCCCCTGTTGGGGGTCTGAACCCCTTTTGGGGGGCAACACCCCCTTTTGGGGGTCGGAACCCTTTGTGTGGGGGACAAACCCCCTTTTGGGAGGTGTAGCCCTTGTGTGAGGAATGAACCCTCTGTTGGGGGGCTGAACCTCTTGTGTAGGGGCAGAACCCCCTGTTGGGGGAACCATAGCCCTTGTGTGGGGGACCAACCCCTTGGGTGGGGGCCATCACCCTGTGGGAGGGCAGCAAAATATGTATTCATGAATTCATGAAACCTATATTTAGAGTTCACTTTATTATTATGATGAGACTTGCATTAACATTGTAGATATAGCAATAAAACATTGTCCAACTGATCGCTGTCTCTGCCTCACTGTCTCTCTCTTTTTATAATGGTCTTTTGTTTTACTTGTGGAGGAACATGGATTTGGGGGTATTTTAGAGAGTGATTTTGCTGAGCAGGAGGCACAAGTGGCAGTAGTGCCACACAAAGGCCAACCCTGCAACCACAGTTCCCTAGCAGCTGGCTCAGAGGGGCAGATGCCTCTACTGGTTGTGCAGTCCCTATCTGAGTCTGGCAGGTACACAGCAGGTCACAACCAGGCAGCAGCCCCCACTGCCAGGCTGCTGCAGTGGGTAGAGGGTGCAGGGAACTCTCAGAGCTGCTTCAGCAGTCCAGCTGGCACAAGGGGTAGTGTCCCCAGGTACCAATTGGCAGGGCCCCAGAACCTCCTGAGAGCAAGTAGCCCTGAGCTACTTGCCAGGGTAGCTTTTATACTGCTGGGGCCAGGACAGGGCAGCTTTTTATACTGCCAGGTACAGCACAGGTGCTGGCCTGAGGCTCTAGCTCCCCCTGGCTGAAGATCTGGGAGGAGCCAGGCAGGGTTATTTTGCCCCAAGTGGCACAATTTGCAAGCATGTGTGCTGAGGCAAAAAGCCTCAGCACAAATTTGCACCACTTGTATTTGAGCTGTTGCAAGAGCACATGTTTGCATGTGTGGATGCACCCTTAGAGTGCCTGTCCCTGGGCTGGGGTAGGAGTGAGTTCCTCTGAGCAGCCTGACCAGCTGATTTTGTGATTGACACTTGGTGGGCTTGCACTGGTGGTCATTTGCCCATCCCCTGCTGAACTTAGTTTAAAGCCTGGTCAAGCAGGTCATGCTAAATAATTAAAATAGAACTCATTTTTTTTTGCCAGATAATTGCCATGCCAGATATGTCCCATGACATTTTGGAAAAATGATGTTTCAAGCTTTGTGAAATCCTGGAATTAGGAGCTAAAATTTCATTTTTTGACATGAATTGTTAAAATCTTAGAGAATGTTTTGGCTCCTCAGTTTTGATTTCACAATATTCTGAGGACTTGAAAGCCACATTAAATAAAATAGCAAATTATGTTGTGAGATATTCCACAAGGAAAACACCTTCACCATTTAGAGGCTACCTTAGCCATTATAGCAGACTAGAATTTGACCCTATATTTTCAACTTGAAAGATACAAGACTATTTTCCTTGTCAGATCTGCATGGTGTTTTTCTATTATTTCTGGATATCCATATTTCCTGTTTATGACAATGAGTGATCTATAGTAGGATAAACAAAGCTGAGGACTGCATGTGGATCCAAGTTGACAATTTTGCACTCACTTTAATACTTTTTCAGACAGTACATTTATATAAAAATGTATACATTTATCACATGACTATTATGACAGGTTGAGCAATAAATTAAAAAAATGGGAAGAAAGGATGTTTGGTTTTGAGATCATACATTGATGCAAAAATAATCAGCCAAAAACAACCCTTTATGTTTTGGTTGTTTTTAATAACCTACTGTGATAATTAATATTTTTAGTTCAACCCATTACAAATATGTCTGTTCCTTTGGAAACAAAAATTAACAAAGAAAATAATAACTATCCCACAGAATCACAGTAGCGTTTGAGCATCAATTTGACAGGTACTGTAATTTCCCTATTAAAGTCTCTACATATCATACAGGAGTAGGCCATTGAAAACACTACAAGAATTCTTCATTTAAGTCATCTGAAAAAGAAAAAAAGCCCAAAAACTTTTAGCACAAGTCAAAGGAGATATAAGAAGAAGAGTAGAGGCTGATGAATTTCACTGATGGTCCAAAACCATGACCTCAGCTTATTTCCATTTAACATTAATCTATTATCACTAAACCAGTAACAAGTGGAACTGAAGTCAGTATGAAGCAAATTGTTATAACAGATTTACTCTAAGCAGTGCCATGTCATCCATGGACATTTGTATGCGAGTGATAAGAATCAATGAATACTTGCTTCTAATCTGTGCCTTCCCTATTTTATTTTAAGGAGCAAGATGACAGTAGTGTGAATGACATTCTTCCCAGGTCCTTCTATAACAGAACCCACAAATGTAAAAGACAATATTAATCTTCTTTCAACTGCCTTTAAAACACATATTCAGACCCTTGATTTTCATATTTAAATGGAAAAATGGTTTGAAAAGTGAAAGGAGATCTTTTTACTCTCAATACACAGCTTTTGTTGTTGCTGTTTAAAATATTGTCAAGACTTGAGGAGTTGCTGGTAAGATGATAAGAGCATTTATATACTCTGTAATATACATCTCTACTGAAGGAACCTATCTATTGGCACAATTTGTCTTTGAGCCTGGGCTCTTCACTTCTGTTGGATGCTCCAATATTCACAGTACCAACAGACACCCACGCCACATCCACACAAGCATAGCTGTTAAGTTCCCCAGGGATAACTAGCAATGGGACACCTTGTGCCACCTCTAGTTGTTCCCAAGGAATGCCTGTGCCATGAGTCCTCTGGTGCATGGCAGGTTACCCTGGGTGGGATAGGGGAAGCTGGGGCCAGCACTGGGCTGGCCCAAAAGCCTTACCTGGTTCTCTGGGGGCCTTCTGGGGTAACAGCAGTAGTGATCCTGCCACTTGGAGCCTGGCTGCCAGCCAGAGTGTAGTTCTGACTGGCCAGGCTCCATTTTTTAGTAGCACGCATTGCCCTTGTGTGCACCATCTGCTTTTTTTTTTTGCATGGGTTTTTAGAGCCCTCTATAATCGAGGGGTCCAAAAACCCCCCCAATCCTGAGCTTCTCCCTTGCAGTGTGGAAAACAGCTGAATGTGCAGTATGAGATGCCACACACGTGTCTACAGTGCCACATACCACATGGCTGCACGCATCTGGATGCAACCCCAGTTATATCTGTTACCATAAGAAGTTTCCATTTTATACTACTGTGAGGAGAAAAGAGTGGGGCAAGAGGAAGACCCAACAAGGGACGCTCACATCAGGTGCATCATGAATATAATGGGGAGCATGCTACCATGTTTCCTCAGTTTGTGCTCCCTGTGGATAGGTGGAAGGAGCACACAGAAGGCTATTTCCAGCCCTGAAGAGAAGCAGTCAGGATAGGACAATGGCCAGCAGACTGGAAAGATGCTGGAACCCTCCCCTGCCAATAGTGGCCAGTAACCAGTTGTCAGCAGTGGTAAAGGAAAAAGGATCCTCTAGGCAGAGTGGTCAGAGGATCACTAACAAGCTTCTGAACATGCCACGCCAGGAATCACTTGAAGATTTCTGGGTGAAGCTTTAGGTGGCAGAGTCTCCGAGCATTGGACCTTGAGTTTTCAGGGTCACAGTCCTGTTGTTTCTTTTATGGGTTTTTCCCCCCCCCTTCTGGGTTTTTGGGGACAATTGTGCTTTCCCTTCCCCAGTCTTGCATAAAGCTTCTGGAGGGAGAACTCCCCTCATGAAAAGTTCCTGGAGGTCCTGACCCTGAAGAGTCAAGCCAGGGAAAAAAACCCCAGCAAAATGGGAGGTTTTTTTCATTTTAGTTTGAAAAGCAGAGTCATCCTGAAAGGAGACTGAGCTGAATTGATGACCCGGGAAGCTGGGAGGCATTTGACTTAATTTGTTTTGCATTAGCTATTTAAGACTTTGATCAGGATCTTTAAAGGACTAAACTGAGCTGATTAACCCAGGAAATGGGTGATACTTTCAGTTCATTTTTATTACTTACTTGATTATTTGATTGGCATCTTAAAGAACTGACCTGGACTGGTTGGCCCCAGAGTACAGGAGGAACTGATTAGAGGTCATTTGGCCTGGTGGATTTTAGATGGACAGGTCTTAATTGATGGACCTACACATTCAGGAGTGACTGACTAACTAAAGAAAATGGCTTCGGAGGGGCTTGAGTGAATGCACCTAAACTCCTAGGTATTTGTTGGGTCCACCAGCACTGAGCTGCTAGTGGTGTTGGGTAGTATAAATTTGGGCCTGACATGTGTAATCCAGGAAATGGTAAGGGTGGGGTGAGAGGGAAGGTGGAACCGCATGAAGAAACCCCTCCAAAAGAAGCCACTAGGATCCCCGCCAACCTACACATCCAGCTCCTGAGAGTTAATGATCACCAAGACATGGCAGGTGAAAAAAGAACAGAGAAGACTGGTGGCAGTGGTACTTTCCAGTGCCCTGATGGCATATGCTGGTAAGGAGTCAGGTAGGCATAGCCATGGCCATACAGCCATACAGCTACTGCTGACAACTCTGAGATCTCGATCCAGACATAGTGGGTGCATCTACATGTGCGCTTTACTGAGAAGTTGCCTAATTAGCTTTGCAATAAAACAACATTGTCAACATGTACGAGACTATTGGGGTGCACTAACTAATTAGCTCCCTTGCAGGATAGTACTGAAAAACACAAGTACTATCCCATGGCAGAGTACTACGCTATGGCAGAATACTATCCTACAGCAAGTACTATGCTCAAACACACATGTGGAAGATGACTGGGGCTAACTGGGGCATGAGGAAGCTACAGTGTGCAGGCTGCCTGCTGACTAGCCCTTCACTGTAGCACCCTCATACCCCAACCAGCCCCCCAGACCCGCCACATCTGGCAGAGTGGCTCTGGGCTGGTAGGATGCCTCCCCTCCTCCAGGACCGTCTGCCAACTGGGCCTGCACCACCCCAGCTCAACATGCCATGTGTAAACACTGGTCTCAGGATTTTATTCAGCCATGCTATTGCACATGTAGATATGCCCAGTGAGCCATGCATTGGGACTCCACGGGCCTGATTAAGCAAAGCAATTCTCTATGAATGGTCACAGACTCCTCCGTGACCGTTTCAGGCTGGACATAAGGAAGAATTTCTTTACTGTCCAAGTCCCCAAGGCCTGGATATAGACAGCTGCTGCAGGCGGTTCAAGCACCTACATTGAATGCCTTCAAGAGAAATTTGGATGTTTATCTCACTGGGATCCTATGACCCCTGCTGACTTGCTGCCCCTGAGGCAGAGGGCTGGAATCAATGATCTTCTGAGGTCCCTTCCAGCCCTAATGTCTATGAAATCTATGAAACAGACCACTGTGGTGTGTTTTGCTTTCTCTACTGGCTCTTCACCATAAACAAAAGCCAAACTAAAGTCTTAACAGTCAAAACCCTCTATGGGTTTGGCAATGGTTACTCAAGTCCCTCTCTTTTTCCAGTAATGAAACTTTCAACCAATACAGGATGCTGTCCAATTGCAGGATGACTGAATTTTCAGGGATTTAAAAATTAGCTCATTAACTCACTCAGAGCAACTCGAGTTAATCACTCTTGAAACAAAATGGAAAACTGACTTCTTCCGTTTAGATTTCTTTCAGTAAATTATTCACCCGCTTTCATGTTGTCCATAGACATAAACTATTTTTTTTAAAAACACTCTTAATAACAAACCAAGGTTTTTCTCCTACAAAACTTGGGAAGGAAGGAAGAAAGAAAAATACATACTGCCTTACTATTCTTAAATAGCTAAGATAGATGTTCAGAAACATCTGAGTCATAGGTGCCAACATAGAAAGATTTGGTAAATTGTTCTCTCGCAGGTGGGAAGGTGTGGCTTAGTTAAACTACATCCCTTGTACCTGATTTCCTGTATACCGAGGACAAAAACAAACAAAACTATATTAAAAGTTACAAAGATTTGTTGTAGATCAGTTTATTATAACATTTTGGTTGACTCTGCTTCTGACTTCTAATTGTATTGGAGTTAGAAAGCAAATAGGAATCTTAACTAAAGAGTTTAGTAAAGTGTTTGAGGTTTTCATCAGTAAATTGCAAGTTTGAATCCAGTTCATATCAGTGTAGACTTAAAATTATTAACATTTCAAGGGTCCAGGTGGTTTGTCTGGAGTAAATTGCTGCTCACAGGCCTATTTCTTCTGTACAACTAGTCACATCACAAAAGTACCACAAAAACACACAGTGCAATTCAGCATTGACAACCTTGTGGTGTTATCAGAAGGGCAAAAGAAAATTGAAAAAGCACAGAAACTGATCTATCCTTACACCTCAAGTCTCTGTAGAAGTTTATGGAGTAGTATGTGCAATTTCAGCATAAACGGTATCTGTTCTGTGGATTCACAGATTAGTCCAGTTTTTAGGGTCAATGATCTAGTATCTTTCAAATCAGTCAAACAGTCCCTTTATGAAATGGATAATCCCTTTTAAATTACTGGAGGACTGAGGGTATTTTGGGAACTGGAAAATTATAAAACACCTAAGTGTAGAAGTACTTACCATTTTGCTTTATTCTCAGAAGAAAGATCACACAAAACATGTTTCTAGAAAAGAACTAGCAAAATCTACCAACATACCCATTCCTCCAACAATTAGCTGACAAAAAAAGAATATGAGTTGCAAAAGATTTGTTCTTTTAAAATTGGATATATGTAGATGAACTGTATCAAGATGGTCATGTGATCTTGAAAATAATGTTGAAAGGACTTTTGACTCAATAAAAGACAACTCTGACACCTTTTAAAAGTAAAACCTGTTATCTGGACTGGACTACCTGGTTCAATTTGGATGCCAGAATGACTTTATTCTTGGTCACTAGCAAATGTTTTTTGGAAAGAAATACTTATTTGTAAGCACAAATAAGATCCAAAACACAAAGCAAATTGCCTCCCTCAAAGAGAATTAAAAGAGTGATGAAAATCTTAAACATTTATTTGACTGGTTGGACGTGCCCTAGCTGTATTCCTGGTTATCTGAAAGTATCTGGAATCTTTACAATAAAATCCTACAGAAGATAACCCGCTAGTGTCCTCTCCTAAGGCGGCAGCTACTGTTATTGTATCACCTGTACAAAAGGCCACGCACATTATGCTGAATTTGGTTTACATGGATGGACATCTTACTCTCCTGGCATTTCTCTCAGATAAGGCAAAAATTAGGTGAATATATTCTCTCTATTTGAGCTTTGACTAGGAAGACCAATCACTCAAAAGGCTATGAATGCAGAAAGGCAAATTATTATTACAAGACTATACATCTGAGATCATGATTTTGGGTAGCCATGCTATAAATGTTCCTGGTCTCCCCTCTAGTCAAAACAGCCTTCACCAACAACTGGTTATGAGTAGGGAAAAAACAGTCTGAAGCATCTTCAAAGATGACGCAGCCTTTTCATAACCACTTGGGGCTGTGGGATATGTGTGAGCCAATCCAAAATATACTATCGCACGATGACAGCCATTTTAAAGAGGGGTTCCTCACTCAGATATCTCCGTCAGCTGTAAACCTGATAAATTCCCAAAGGAGCTTTAACTGAAAACCAGTGTCTTATTCTTTTGTGGGGTTTTTAGTATCCACAGTCAAGAAATGCAATGAAATATTCAAAGATCAGTATTTACACACCATAACCATTAAAGAGATCCTCCTGCATTGTTCCCTGTTACCACCATCCTCAAGGATAAAAAACTTAAAAGCTTGGTGATTTCTACCAATCTTGCACTAAGTAACTAAGACCCAGGAAGAAAATCCTATATAGATAGGTACCCTTAGAGAAATTAAGTTTGTTTTGTTCTATACCTATTTAGCTAAGGAGGGGTGCTATGGTTTTTATAGTATGAGCAGTCACATCAAGAGACTGCTTTTTTCTTAAACTAATACTGTCCTTTTGTCTGCTTACTAATTCACCAGAAAAGACAGACGTTGCCTCCAGTCCAAATAAAGCTTACCAGGAAAAAATACAACCTAAAAATATATGTAACCTGTGAGTTTCCTGCACAACTGATTTATGGATAGAGAATATTGCCTATAGGCCTATTGCCTATAGATATGGATATTTGTGGCAAAATATGATGTGTTTTTAAGAATTCATTCATTATTTGAAGTTGTTTCAACAATTTGTGCATAGCAATTTGTTTGCTTCAGGCATGTCAAAGAAGAACCTGGACCAGAGCAGGAGAATGTCAGAACGGTATCAGACTGCTCAAAATGACTTTCCTCCAATATCAATACTGGGACTATGGGAGCCATTGGTCAGAATCTCTTAGAAAAGCTCAGTCTCTGGAGGCCACATGAGACCAAAATTCATTTTGCAAGCATTCCCCAAGAGCAATTATCCCTTTAGAATAAAGACCAACCACCACAGAACCATATAAGATGTTCAGAGAGTTTCTATGGGCCAGCAACCATAAAAACTGTGTAATGGTTCATATGTAACTGAAAACTGGAAGTTTAGAAGTAGAACATATTATGAATACTTAGCATTTGACATAGACTGGTCTTCTAGTACATCAAAAGTAAATTCAGGAAATAAAGTAACATAACATTTTTCTGTACTGTTTAAATACATTTGTGTTAAACTTAAGTTAGTCAAATGCTAATTTACTTTCTAATGAGTTCCTTTCCAGTTTCTGGGTTTTGTTTTATTTTTTGTGTTTGTTTTTTTTTTAAAAGCAGGCTTCCACTGAGTCGATTAAATACAATTAGTAAGATAAAAAAATATATTTTTTAATTAGTCAAGACAAATACCAGTATATATATGTGTATACATATGAGCATTCCAAGCATTATAGTTAACCCAAGGATCCAGTTTTGACTTTGATACATCCCCTTGAGTATGTCTACACAAGACATTTTGCTGTGCAGTAGACTAATCTACTGTGAAGTCAAGCAGAAGCTCCAATGCATTAACATAGACTGCATTAACATAGACTAATGCACGGTTTTCTACCTTCTGTAAATACAGTTAGTAGATTTGCTATGCATTAGCTGACAGGGAAAAAATTGCAAATGCCCAGGCAGCAGGGGGCACAAGAACTGTCCACTGCCTTGGGCAGCTGCCTGCTTCCCAGACCCCACTCTCATTGGCTGATCAGAGAGTGAGCTGGGGCAATGTCCCCTGCCCTTGCAGCAAGCAGCTGCAAGCCCTGAGTCTGAGATTGGAACTGGGGTCGGGACATTGCCACCTATCCAGGGCAGATGCCTGTTGCCAAGGCCAACTCTGATCTTGGAGCTGGGGTAGGAAAAATTCCCCTTGCCCCCACACCTGGGACCCAGGAGCTGCCAGCTGTGGGGCCAAGGGACATTGTCCCATCCCCTGCTCCCAAATCAGAGCGGGGGCTGGGAAGCAGGCAGCTGCCCTGGGCAAAGATGCAGTGCGGGACGCAGCTGTCTTGTAGGCAGGATAGCTCCTACCAGAGTCTAGACCTGACCCCAGTGCCCTCTACCAGCCCAGGGCTGGCACCTAGGGGAGCCTAGAGCTCCGGCTACTTCCACATGGTAGCAGAGCAGGGCAGTAGTATCCCTGCCCCAAACTGCTCCCATTGGGCATGTGTGTAAACATGCTTTCGGGGAAAGCTTTCTGCGCAGCAAACTTTCTATATATTAATTGCATGTGTAGTCACCTGTCACCTCTTGTGGAAAATATGTTGGACAGGGCTGAGAGATGATAACTCCATGAAGTTCTCCTTGTGGAGCTTCCTCCAATATGATCCATCAAAAGGGCATTCTTCTTTCTTCTGGCCCATTTTCAACTTCAGTGGAAGTTGAACAGTTGAACGGTGACATCCCCAGCCTAATATATGCCACAGGTTATTATATCAATAATAGGTTGATATAAAGGTAGATCAGGTACATTAACATTTCACCCAGGATAAAGACTTTTGTCCTGGGATCCTAGACACCAGCCTATGGTCTCACTTTAAGTACCTCTGAAGTGCCCAAATTAACACTTTCTTCCCGGACAATTATAGTTAGTTCAAGTTAATTGATAGTCAAGCTATGTATGCAAATGATTGTTCCGCCCTTTTTTGATGTGAGTCAAAGACCAGAACAATCAGACCTGGGATAAACCCAAGGTCTGTTTGCCTATTTTGACTGTAACTAGATATCGACTAGCTCATTAAAGAGAATAAAACTGGGATACTAGAATAAGCAGACACTGTATAATATCTTTCTTTGCCCTCTGCAGAATTACTCAAAATAAAATGGAATAGATTAGAGAACTTTTTTTTCCACATGTCTGATTTTCTCATTCCATTTGTGTATTAAGATTTAGAATCACTGATTCAATTAAGTTATAGTTTTTATTCATATTTTGAAGCTGTTGGGCCTGAATTTGAAGCCCTCCCTGGTCACCAGTTAGGGAGTTTTAATGATTCGGAGTTTGAATGAAGGTCATTATATCATATCCCACATTGCATGCAGATAATAAAATTCCTTTCAGCCTTGATTTTAATTGAATACAATCTTTCAAGTGAAACAGAATATCAGAAAGGCTTGCTTTGTCTCAATAGTAAAGTAAACGTGGCCTATTATTTGTCAATTTTATTGTCATTAAATGATTCATTATAACTGAAACCTACCATTGTTCTATTTGTATTCTCTTTAGAAACAGGTCAACATGCTCCATAAAATTTTGAGAACCTGTTTGCAAGTAATGTAGTGACTTCAGTCAGGACACAAGGGGCATGTCTAAACTACCCCATGTAGTGCTAGGAAGCTTCATAGACAGACAGGCTGCACTTCGTGTGCATGAGCTCCAGAACCAGACATAGCATAGACAGCAAAGCACTATGCATGGGTAGGCAAATTTTCTTGAGAAGCAAAGGTTATTGACACAGCCAACCCTACACTGCACTACTTCCAGTTTGGGCGGTCGTAGTGGTGAACCTGGGCTAAGATGTCTCATGTGGCACATTCTAGTCCCATATGGAGGCATTGTAGGAATGTCTTTTGTTTATTGGGCTTCTTTTTCATGACATAACTACTAGCATCAATAACTCTCAAACTCTGGGGCTTAATTTCTTCTTAGCTCTTAAGATGAGATAATATCTTTATAAAGTAGTCTCAGGTCCTTAGATGAAAAAACATGTGTGATTCCAAAGCATTATTTTTATTTTATATTCTCATATAGTAGATGTGGCCATCTTGAACCATAATGTTCTTAGATCAGCATTATACCACTTTCCTAGGGGCATTCTTAAGAAATAGTACTTATAATACTGATATGAAAGATAATATACCGTTCATATCTGTCAAACGAGCAACACAACTGAGTATTTGGACATCACCCTTGAAGACAGGTAGGTTGGGTACTTTGCTCCCAGAGCATCTGCAAAGTATTCATCAATCCGGTCCTTTGTTACCTAATACTTTTTTCTAACCCTCAAGGATTGACATTTTTGAGCCTGAGCCTACAAGTTAGGTAATCCCACATCCACTTGATGAATAATGATGCTGAGCCCCTTGTTTATTTGCTTATTCTGAAATCAGATCTTGTTTATTCTGTGCCCCTTTCTAGTCCTGATATATAACTAATTGTTGGCAGATGTGGCAAGTATCTAGGGCCAAGATATATTTGTTTGCACAGTCTGATTTTTCAGACTTTAACCAGTATCAGGCAGTTGCAGCTGGCTTTTATCAGGGCTCTGTACACTGTAGACAGTCCACCTGGCAAAACAAGATTTGCCCATGTGACCTTCCTATAAAAGCTTTGAATACAGGAGTTCCAATTAAGACATATTGAAAAATTGTGGAATATACCTAATTAAATTAATGAATTGATATGCAATGCTAATTTCTATCTATATATGTAAAAACTACCCTATCGTTCATATTCCACAGTGTGCTACCCTTATTTATCATTTTGTTTTAAAACTTAAAACACAATAAGGGTGTTAATTTTCTGAGACAACCTTTATTTTTTCTTCAATATGTAGTAGTAGCAGTAGTTAACATCTAGTTTTAGTCTTGTTACCTGAAACAAAGCTCAAAAGCTAGGTTTTTGTCTTCTGAAGCAAAGGAAAAACACCAGGAAAAGCAGAAAGCAGCATGAATTCAGTTTAACAAACTAAGACCAACATTCCTTTCTTTCCTGATGAGGCCCCAACTCTTCCAATAGATGCCAGATTTTGCATTGGGAGTTGTTTCCATGACCTTCTTCAATTGTTTTAAACAAATCATGGATTAACATTTCAGCTAACGTGTTTACTTTAAACCACAAATTCCATAAGCCACAGTAGTATTTGTGTTTTCAACTTTTCATGCATTTCTTTTGTCACTGTATAAATGCATTTGGTTTATTTCATCCCTCCAAAATATTTTAGGAGAGCTGTACTATAGAGAAGTATTTATTTGAAGTAGCAGTAGATAATTTGCAAACTCTGTGATGACACAGTAGTCTTCACTAATGAAGTAGGAAACCTTTTACTCTCTGGTTATTCTGACCCCGCTGGAAACAAAATCTAGAATAGGTAAAGGCTATTACGGTTATATCTGTTCCTAGGGTTGTAATATTTCAAATGTACGTGACTGAAAAGAATCAATTTCTTCTGTTTTTATAATAGCCAGAGTTATATTGAATATTGCCAGTCTTAATCATTCACATACCAAGAGCCTGGCCACAAAAATCATGAATGAGTTTTAAAAATGATAAAACTTAAAGAAAAGCAGCATGTTTGATGCAATTTTCATTTACCTCCACACTTTTGAGCCATTAAGGAACATGCAAGTAAGTCATGAGAGCTAAAGTTTTACTTTTCTTTAAAAGAAAAATGAAAGGTGACATTCATTAGAAACTGGGGGCATTTGTACATGCCACAGGTGTTTACTTCAATTTAGGGAGAATTAAACTGAAGTGGTTGGTTTTTAAAAACTCCACTTCAATTTAAACTGAAGTAAAGTCCCGTGGCATGTACACAGGGGCTGGGGCCAAAACCTTACCTGTCTCCTGTGGCAGGGAGGACTGCAAGCTGCTGGCGGGCTGAGCAGTCTCCAAGCTGTAGGAGGGGGCAGTGCTTCCCTCCACAGTGGGCAGCAGAGGCACCACCACAGGTGGTACCTGCCCGCGGGCACCCGACCCGGGCAGTCCTGGGGGGCACTGCAGCCACAGAGAAAAGCATCAGGCCCCCATGCAGCTCAGGCAGGCAGGCAGATTCTGAGGAGAAAAAAAGATCAGGCTTGCTGTTTTGTTTTGTTTTTTATTCAGTGGAGCCTGCCTACATGGGCTGCCATCAGGCTGCCTCCACAGCCCCTGAGCTGCATGAAGCCCAGTGCTTCCCTCCACAGCTACTAAGGTAGCAAACTAAAACACCTTGGACATGTTTTATTTTGCTATGTCCCAAAGTCATTTAACCTGCAATACACCACCAAACATGCAAAAAGGGTGTTTCTAATCTACTTTAAAGGCTAATTTTGTGACTTATACAAAGGCCCTAAGTCTCTAAGAAAAATATCAGGTAGCACATGGTATAATCATGAGATTTGTCACCCTTTTCTATTTCAAAGTGATACAAGGTCAATTTGACCTTTTTTGTAAGACTCTCTTGGACAAAATGCTATGAAAATTTTACATCACTTAAAAGATTCTGAAAAAAAGAAAACTATGTTTCTATGTTTAGTTGGCTATTCTTGTTCATATACGGTAGCTCAATATATCGATCCCCGTATAATAACAAGATTAATATTTGGCCTTACCCCCAGGACAGCCTGTGACCCCTTTAAAGTGCACCCAGAACTGGCCCAGACTGTATGCATGCTTTTCACAGTTTCTGGAATGCCTGCAGCCCAGGATCCCATTCTGCTGGTGCACTCAATACTTTAAGGAGCCCATATGCAGCCTGGGATTAAGGTATCCCTGAAAAGCAGCCATAGCATTCCTCTTGCACAGAACCAAGGTGACCATGACTCACCCATTTCAGAACCAGGGCAGCAGCCAAGGCTTCAGGCACAGCCCCAGTTTGCCTCCAAGGGGGAAAAGATGGAGAATATGCCTTGCAAGTGGCTGTTTGACAGTCTTGGTTTTCTAAGGGGAGGTGGGGAAGATACAAAGCCTTATAACTTGACAGTAACATACCACACATTAAAACTAAAATGCAATGCAAACTAGCCACAAAGATGTTCCACTATTTTTTAAACTGGTTTGCCATTTTTATCACATGTTAAATTGCTTGAACATATAGCAGGTTATGATTTATCATGCATTAATCATGATAAATGTAGTGTCTGTGGAAGCCTTCATGAAACAAAAACACAGGTGTTTTCTGCTTCCTTCAGGGATAAATTATTGTGTTTTATTTCTATTTACTGCCATTTAGGAGAGAACAGACAAACTATTACACTGGATCACTGAATATGCACTTCCAATTGGTAATTGCATTAGCGTATTGAGCATGTGCATGTTCACAAAAATCTTAGTACTTACAAGCTACCATCTATAGCAAGTCATGTCAAATCACCCCATGTAAAAAGAAAAAAAATAAAGGAGGAAGAGGTGAAAAAGAAAAGAGAACTTTATAACACTTCCCTTTATAAACTGCCTATCAGATTGGTCCATTGTTCTTCTTCCACTCTATCCAGAGGGTTGGCTCCCTAAATTCTGATAACCATTCAGATTTCAAAAGATTTGCGGAGTTATTTGCACAGCTTTGTTTCCCTGAAGCAATACTTACAGGAACTCTGTCATCTCTGAAATAAACAGTAGCATACTAAGTGTAGGTGAACAGGGCACCAGTCCTGGGTGCTGATTTTGGGGGCACACAAGCATGTGGGCCCCTCCGACTATTACTGGCCTGCTCACTGTAGCCTCATTAGGCCAAGCTGCCAACATCTGCTGCCTTGGCTGCTAATGCCACTGCTGCTGCCACTGCTGCCATGCTTGTTACACCTTTGGAAATAACTTCCATTCCCCAAGTCTGAGCTGTCAGATACGGTTCTGTTGAAATGTATATTTTGTTTAATTTGTCTCTTTCTTTTTCACAACATCTTCTGTTTCCTGAAACCTCCTCACTTGGAGTTTCAACTATTATTTTTTTGTGCTTGGAGTCTGGAAAGTTATATCTAGAAGCTAGTCACCAATGCAATTTGGTATCCAGCCCAGAATAAGGAATGGAATACCCTAAGATGCATTCTTTCAAAGAAGCATGTCTGTAAATATGATTTCTATATCCAAGATTTTCTTTCTGATTTCAGACTTTTAAAGTAGGATGATTTGGTGGGCATATAAACATCCCCATATTTGTGAGTGTTTGGACTACCTAAATCCACAAGCTAGTCACAAATTACTTGTGGGTAATTAAACTCATGTCTGCTCAACAGCAATTTTTTACAAGCTGACACATGAGTTTTGGTAAGATTACATATAAGTTCAACACTAGCATGTTTTCTTAATTTTACAATGGATATGTCCCATGTAGCTCAACAAGGCTCAGAGAATGTTTTATTTTTCCCCCTTCTTTGGCTAAAAACTGAACTCAACAAATGTATTTGGTTCAAAGTTTTGTTGAGAAGAGAAGAGGAGGAAACCCAGGATTCTAGCAATTAAATGGTTGACCTACTGAATTTCTTTTTCTTTTGTGTTTTGCCCATAGTCTATGAAAAATTAATGCTCTCTTAGGTAACATGCTGCTTTTATCTACATGCAACACATTGATCCCATTCCAATTTAGTGTTATCCTGTTCATTCCACTATCATTCCCGAGGTAACGAATGATATTTTCATAGGCATGGTTAGTAATCAATATACACAAGCTACTGTCATTGATCTATGTAAGACCTTTGATCTAGAAAATCACCAATTATGGCTATTTAAAAGCAACTTCAATTGGATTAGAAAGAAACTACTGTCCAGTCATTTCCCTAGTCAAATGGATGTTTTTTGAGTAATGGTGTTAAAACTAAGGTGAAATAATTGAATTAGATTATATTTACAGAATTAACTGCAAACTTTTAATATCTTATTTTTAAATAACAGGTCTGTCTGAACATCATGCATTTTTTGTTGAATTTTATACATATATACTATTACACTGGTCCTATAAAGAGATTGCCCAGGAATGTGGTATAAAAAGTATTTCTGACAACTTCAATTTCTATTTAATAAAAAAATAATTTAATTTAGATGTTGATAGCCCATGCATTCAAACCTCCTATGTTGAGAAATGTGAGCTTTTCATTCAAACATAAGTTTCTAATAGTACACTGTACCCTGCTTGTGATTGTATTCTAACTATAACCACCCAGCAGTTATTTGAAGTTCTGCAGACCAGTACAAGACAGGAAAATAAGACTAGACACTTCTTACTTCCAATACAATTTATGACCAATCAGCTATCTCTCTTTAATGTAATTCACTCTCACTTTAATGCCTCTTCAGCAGCCAGAGCTGTTTAAAGGAGCTTTAATCAGGTCCTGAGGCCAGCTGCAGTTTGATATTTCCAGGTTGTTATCAATGTCCACCACAACCTTCATGTTATGCTTAGGAACTGGCTAGGATCAGAACTTTCTCTTAAAGTTACATGGGTATAATATGCCCAAATTGGCTCTACTCACATAGTGATTCAAGTTAAAACTTGCCTTTGACCCCTGCCCAGGCTCTTTCTCACCCACTTTCTGCATGAACCACATGTTTACTGTCACTGCCTTTTGAGAGGAAGGCTAATCCTGTATCCACTTCCCTGTAACATTTAACTTATCTCAACACAGTTGATTAATGGTTACCAGAAAGAATGGAAATGCACAGCCCTTTTTGGCACATTCATTTGGTAGGTCTTAGCATCCAGGGATTGCAAATGTTGTGTAATTGGTTTCATCACAGAAAAAAGGTTTTATTATATTAGTGTGCAATTCACCCAGGTCTGGATGAACCTCATAGGACTCTCTGGACCTGTCTACAGGTGTGTTTCAATGAGTATTAACCTATTTTAAATGTATATTAAAGCGTCACTAAAAACAACACATCCTTTTTAGTTAATGCACGTTAAAAATAGCCTAATGCTCATTAAGCATCATTTTAAAGCCATGGACTCCTATAGAAATGCAGGGAGCCTGCTCCAATGCTCTGGAAATCCAGCGTGCTAGAGCAGACACAATCTTAATTGCATCTGTTGGAGCATGGAAATCAATGAACAAGTGTTCTGTAATATTCAAGATCCAGTGAGTGGCCCTCATCCTCTATAAGGGCATGCAGGAGCAAGAATGCTAGCTGCAGAATAGCTGATCTGAAGTTGAGTGGTCAGCCCACAGCTAGAAGAACTATATTCCATTTCTAGAACTGCAGAAGAACTTCTGGCACTGAACCCCACAACTTTAACTTTGTGCAGGAAGGTGTCCATGTCATTATTAATGTAACCTTCCACTCAAGGAAGAGTTCACTTTCTTCCATCAGTAACAATAAATAACAAGTATTCAAATAACAATAGTTTTTTGTTTGTTTTTTTTAAACTAAGAACCTTATTTTATTTTATCTGAGAACTCGGCCCAAATATTCTTATCAACCATAAAGTCTTGTCCAAAGTTTTTCTGACTCAAGTTAATGGACTTTCTTCACCCCAAGCAATGAACCAATCAAAAAGCAGAAAACAACTGGATACAATGAAAACAGATGGCACAAATTCTTTATGAACCTTCTTTCTCAATAGACATTTTCACAGATAATGCTGCACAGTGGATGCATCAGTCAGCTAAAATGAGTGACTGAAAAAAAAAATCTCTTAGGAAAATATACTTTGTTAAAATTGAGAGTCCTCCAAAGAAAATTGTTGTTTTTTTCAGGAATACTGAAACTAAACATTATGGGTCGGGCTGACTGGAAATGAAAAGGGTTTTGTTTTGTTTTTATGATTTATTGGACTAAAATGAAATGCTTAATGTAAGATTGATATTTATCTCTGTTTCAACTTGAGTTGCCAGATAACCTCCTGGGAGTTGTAGTTTTGAGCCTTTTCTTTCCATTAGGCACCACAAGGAGCTCAGTCATGAGGCAGGACTGATTCATCATGCGAGATAAAGTCCAACCAGGAAGCATGATCTATATGGAAGAGTAGGGCCATAGGGTTCGAAAACATTAGTTCCCATTGCAAGCAGGGATGATATAAAAATTAAATGTTGCCTGAACACTTTTTTTCAAGGTAGCCAATTAGAATCAGTATTTGAACTTTAAAATTTCAAAGCATTCCACACCCAAAAAAACCAACAAATTTGTGGAACTTTTTCCCCAAATGTTTTTAGTATTTTAACTTTTAAAATCGAATTTGAGATGAAATCAAGCAAAAAGAATACCAACAGTTCCTGTGGGATGGAAAATCTACACGTCTATTTATTTTAATCAGAAAAGGGTAGACATACCAAATCCATTCTTATTTTTATAAAATATTATTTGTCTATTTATTATTGCTGTTATTATTATAGTAGTATATAGAAGTCCCTTTTACAGAACAGGGCTCCAGTGCACTATGTGCTGTACTTACAAGAAACCATCTTGGTTATTTTATACATTAAGAGCCCAGTTCAGTTCTTATATAAGTCCTGAATTAATATCACAGACTTCTAAGTCTTGGACCTGTTATGCTTAATTTCTAAACTTTGCTTCATCGTGGCATTTTAAAAAGGTACAGACCAGAAACTGTAAACCATATCATTTCAGTGCCATGCAAGATCAAATTAATATACTGAGCTACGTAAGTTACTTCAGAGCTCATACTAAGTCTCTATACAAAGTCCGTCCTAAAACTATCTGAGTTACCATGGTTTAGGCATTAGTAATCATTCATCTTGCTTTAATCTCACTAGGGATACATGCAGATGTTTACCACACCTGATCAAGATCACTTAGCTTACTTTAAGTCATGTGATTGTAGATCAGGGGCAACTTGTGCACATGTTCACCAGTGCTAGGAGCTATACCAAGAACTGAATTTAAATAGGGTGACCATATGAGACAATGTGAAATCCAAGATACTACCCCCCCCCACCTCTCAAGTCAGCAGTGCTGCTGCAGGCAGAGGCAGGGGTGGGATGGGGTGGGATGGTACAGCTCTGGTATTACTATTCAGGCAGCTAAAGAAGTCAATGGACTGTTAATGACCCGTTATTCTTTACTTCACCAATGTTAACAATGACCTTTTTAATGGTCATTCTACTAATGAAGCTAATTCATTTTAGGGCAATTTTGCTATCTGCTAGGGCGTCTTATTTTATAGTTCATGCCACATCACCTCCTGGCCCTGCACCTCGTGCCTGAGGCACTCATTTTAATTTTCGCCAGCTGGCTAGGACCAGCCTCTGAAATCCAAGACTGTCCTGACCAAACCAGGACATATGGTCACCTAGCTCTAAGTAACTTGGAGTGGAAGGAGGGGTAGGCAGGATCAGGATGGTCTGCAAGGGGGATCTGCCGTAGGTCTGCAAGACGGGTGGGTTGCAAGGAAGGAGGTTGTTGTGGGCTTGAAAAATAGCTTGCTCAGGCAGGTAGGAAGAGCATAGCCCTGGGGCTGAGGTGAGCAGCTGGGCTTTTCCAGCCAGGGGGCTCCACTCCAAATATGTGCAGATGTTTGGTAGATTGGGCTAACCCATTACTAATCTAATTTCACCTCTTCAGGTGAACTAACTTAGAAAGGGTCTGCCATTTTTTTGCCTGATTTAACTTCCCCAACTTCTGCATACTTCAACACTTAGATCAGTCTCACCCCAGTTAGGTCAATTTAAATGTGCCTGTATGTACCCTATATCTGAAAGGATTAAACATATGTCCAAATTAATTAAACATTCAGTAGTTAGCCTAACTCTAAAGAATTATCTATAGCACAGTATGTTTAATTGTTTAGGGACATTGCTATTCAAATAATTCCAATCTGCATCATTAACTAGCTCTTGATACATGTATTTGTTTAACAAGTTTTCACTGCACATGTAACTACTATACAGTAGAAATTTCATTAATATTTCTCACTGTTGCATTGTCTCCATTACACCCATGCTAAACAGTAGCAAAGTGTGCTAGTATAAATCAGCTGCCAGTGGCCATGGGCATTTTAATTCCCTCAACTTTCTAATTATTCTATACTGGTATTAGGTAACATAGCAGTTATTACACTAATGGCTGAGACACGCTAATGCTCTCATTCCTAGTTACCTTGATTGGAACTTTACCAATATTAGTGGGAAATGTAAAGAAACTGTAGAAAGTAATTCCAAGAAAAATGCTAGTATACACAAGGCCTTGGCCTCTGGCTGTAAAGCAGGGTATTAGAATTACAGATCAAGATTTCCAAAGTTTCACTACATTGCAGTCTGCTTAGGTAGAAGATCTAATCTTTGTGTTTCCTTGACCTGGTGATCTTTTACCTCAACAGAAAGTCTGTGTTCCATTTTATAAATGTAAACATTATTAGCGCATATATGAAAGACCACCTCTGCTCTGTAATAGAAGATAAATAAATCCAGAAGATATGACCACAGCCTTGACTGAATGAGCTGCATATGGTGGGATCAACCAAGTTGTTAGAAAGGGAAACTTAAGTGTCTGTCTTAAAATTTAAGAAACAAAATGGTGAGTGCTAAAACAGGCAAACTTACAAAAAAATTCTTCTATACAACTTAAACTACATACAGTTCAAAATCCCTGCATTTACCTTTCATGTACATGCACATGAGTATAAATGTGTGTGCACACATACATAAATGGATATAAAGCTAATGCTTATACAATTTCTTCGGTAACTTTGTGTTAAATATTTAAATATAAAGAAACAAAAACTATCTTCCAAGGAGAAAATTCAGCCTCCAACCTTGGAAGAGCCCTTGTACAGTGGAACTGAACCAAATTAGAAAGGATATCAAAGGTCAGAGAGGTGCCACGTCACATGTTACACATAGGACATGTTAACTGCACTTAAAAATGTGATCATCTACATGTTCAAGCAGGAAAATATGTGCCTAGTGTGATTGTATCATTCCAAAGATACGATTTTTAATAGGAAGATATCTCCAGATCATACTAAGTAACATGTGTTCTACTATCACTGGGCTGCTCCACAGAGATAATACAAATTAAAGCTCCAATGTAGTGCCAGGGCTGCTTCAAACCTCTGGTATGGTACAGGGCTGAGACCAACAATCAGCAAGCTGTGTATGTTAGAGATTATGTTGACCATGTGACTGCTCAGAACACTAACTTTAATACTGTGCAGTTTTAATATGAAGTAAGTGACCCATGGCCCTCCATGAGGCTATGTGCAAGCCTCAGCATCACATCGCTGTGAAAAGATATAGATCTTGGGCAAGACAAAAGAGCCAACATCGTGGATCTTCCCACCCTTTACTTCTGCGTCAGTGCATGTATAAATGTACTATGTAAGCTTCTTCACCCATTGGATTCTTCCCTCCTCCTCACATCCCTTTATACCAAGACTAGCTATTGAGAGAAATCTCTTGCATCTGGGTTTGAGCCAGAAAAGCAGTTCCTAAAGCAGTTATTTCAAAAGTTATATTACACATGCAGTAACACTTTCCAATGCTCATCTCAACTTGCATCACTTACATTGTACTTGGTATACTCATCACAATCTTGGATAGTGCTGTAATGACTCCAGGGCATTAAATAATAAAATACTTGTATTTTCTACACTCTCATCACCCTATCTGTAGAACATATATTGCAGATCAGAAAATCTTTTTTATCAGTCATGCCAAACATTCACCTTTTTAAATATGAATTTAGGTTACCATTTTTTTATAGGAACCCATTGTATTATATTGAGTAAAGAGTAGGGAATGCATACAACACTGCAACTGCTAGGTTAACCTTTTAAAAGTTAAAAACTAGCTGGGGTAACTGAAAATGTTTTAGGGTAACTGAGCCATTGTATACATACACATATGCTGCCCACACACTTCATTCATTGTCTTTTAGCACATTACTAAATACATCATTTCAGGTACTTACCTCAGTTTCTGTAAGGATTGTTTAGGTTCAAATAGCATTTGTATATTTAATTATGCCATCTATCCTTTGTGTTTTTAGATTCAAAACTAATTAGACAACACATTTCACCAGGGTATCTAGCCTCTACAACACAAAGCACAGTTAATAAAGGCAGCCACATGGGAGCATAAGGATGGAAAAATTGTTTGGGATTGTGCTTCTAACTTTTTTCACCTGAGAAATGTTAACAAATTGTCAGCTAAAACTAAGAATTTAAGTAAAGAAAATATGTCCATTTTAGCTTATTTATTTCTGGCCTGTAGAAAGAGCAGCTATTGTATGAATGCCAAAGAAAGCCAATTTGGTAAAGGTAAAGTGTTTTGTTTAAAAAATGTTAATTCAATAAAATCTCTCTCAGTTCACTCTGATTACTAGCAAAATCTGGACAGGTTCTCCTTTTGCATGCCACATTAATGAAACTGAAGGTTTTTTGTATGGTTGATTGTTCTGAAATAGTTTGAAAGTTTAGCTTTCCTGTTGTGCCAACTAAAGAGGGAGGAGGCAGTCTGACACTTCTCCAATTTTTAAAACTGGGAACGTTTTTCTGAAGTCATGTATGAAATAAACTACTTACAAGAAAATGCCTGTAATACTGAATGAGGTTTCACTGATAGAGGGATGTGTATAAAACACCCTGACATAAAAAATAAATCAGCTTTGGCTTCAATTATTAAGTGCTAAAAGTAGCATTGTCTGATAGAAAAGGGTGGGTTTCCTGCTTTTAATGATAAATATGTATGAAAAGAGAAGTGTCACCATGGAAACCAAAGTCTTGCCATAGTTTTTCATACAGGCAAATGAAATGGAAACTTGCTATCATTGCAAAAACAAACAGCTAGAGACTGTAAATTGAAGGTGGTGTTACAGCATTGTCAACTTCTTTAGCTCTACTCCCCTTTGCAGTTCATGTTCTTTTATGCATGCCTTCCTATGTTTCCCATATGGATTGCACTGTCATACCTCAAACCCCACCTAAGGTGAAGAGTTTAATTTATTTTTAGAAAAAATGTTCAATAAAAAAAGTTTAATAAAGACGAAAGCTAAATATCTACAAATTGTTCTTGTTACCTGTATTTAGTCACAATGAATGAAATTACTAAAATCAGTTTAAACAACAAAAATGGAGAATTAATTCCACAAACACTTGTATATAGGAGAAATTTAACAAACATGGGGATTCTCCTATAGATCAGTGAGACTACTCCTGTCCAGTAAGTACTTACAAAAGTTAAATGTTTATAAGCTCACTAACGAAGAAAATAAAATAGTACACTTATTAAATACAGAAATATGTTAATAAATAACATAGGACCCCAAACCACCAAACACTTAAGTATGCAAGTAAATGGGCCCCTTAACATTTGTAAGGTTTCACTGGTAAATGTTGGCAAGAATCAGAGCCCCGGTTGGATATATTTGCCTTATTTACAAAACCTGTCTGTTAGGTAAATACAGATTTTAAAATGTGTGTTAATTTAGAAAGGCTGAAGTTGCTGTATATAAAAACATCAGTATTTGCCAACATGTTAATTTGCCACTACTTAACACACAGTTACCATGGTCAGGGAGCACTGTTGCAAAACCGTTATGCCTTGGAGCCAGATCAAGAACTTGCTGCCCATATGAGGAAGAAGTTACTCTTATGAAGAGCCTTTTCTATTTTAACAGGACTATTTATGTGAGTAACTGCTTAGAAACGTATGAGGAGCTCAGAATCTGGCCTCTGAGTAATTCTTATCAAAAGCAACAGCAATAGTAGTGTGACTGAGGACAATTCTCTAAGATCATAGTTCAAGTATTATTTTTCCAGTCTTTCCCATTTGTATTACTCTCTGTTCTAAGAATCTGGATTAACTCTGGTGTGCCCAAATATCTCTGTGTGGTAACTTGGTAAATGCAGACACTTTACTGTCATCTGCTTGATTTAGGCTATACACCATAGCAGGTTTATGAATCATTATTGTCTATTATTTAAATGCATATTTAAATTCTTGTAGACAGGAGAATTTTAACCCCAATAGACTACAACTGCTCCATTAAGTCTCATGCCTTAAGTCTTACAGATTCTTATGTCTATTTGGCTGCTGCATATAGAAAGTAATCTGGGTGCAATTATGGACTTTATTATTTTTAAAATTGGGTGTGGGTATTTGTGTAGGTAAATGACCAGTTAGAGACAATATTGCTTATCTGACATTTTCAGAATATTCCTCAATACTTGTTTGTCTTTGGAAGGCCTGCAACAATGTATTTGAGAAATACTTTTTTTAATTTGCATGAGCTAAAAAGGGGCAGCTAACATCACATAATTGCTGTACCTTGCACAAGGGAACATAACAGCTGAAATAATTTTTTTCCAATTTTCTTAAAAACATTGGCTTTTCAGCTAAGACCCAAGAGTTTCACCCCAGAAAAAAAAAATAACTACCTGTGGTCCTCATCCCGTGAAGACATGCTTAATTTTATGTACTAGTTGTCTGACTGAAACTAGTAAGACTAGTCATAAAAATAACACATATATACACGTACATGTTTAACTATACTACCAGGACATAACAGTAAACTTAAGCACACATATCATCAGTGTTTCCAGGACTTGGGTCTAAATCTGTATAAGACCAGGCTCCTACATAGCTCCATCATAAAAAATCTTAAACAAGGATTTATACTTGGAAAATATGACACAAATGTACCAGGCTGACACAAATGGCAGCATCACAGTAACCATCAGGAAGCAATCCAGGAAGCAAAATAATATTTAATAATTCAAATCTGAGAGAAGCAAAGAAGAATTAATTGAATAAAGTACTTCAGAGAATTGTAGCCCACTTACGTTTTCATTTAAATACAACTGAAGATTTTCTAAAAAAGCCAAAGACAGTTTTTGTAAAGCCACATATGGATGTTAGCAATGCAAAATACAGAAAGAACAGTTCATTCTCATTAGGTTAAGTGCCATATTCTCATAGGCATGACCACCTCCAATAGTAGCATTGCTTTGTGATTTTGAACCATTAATTTGTTCAATTAAAAGTGCTGGATTTTTAATAAACGAAAACCTCAAAATACATGTGTGTTCATGGTCAAGTGCCAAGGCAGGATTTAAAGAAGGCTATTGTAAACATGCATTTATTGTTCTTTATAGACTACCATGATGAAATTGTGTGTGGCCTGCAAAGCAAGCAGGAATTTTACAAAGGATCCTCTGCTAGGAAACCACTCTCAAAAACAAAAGCAAATACTACTTGTAAACAGCAAAGAGCTCAAGGAAAGAATTTTTGCGACAAGGCTATCTACTTTGTAGACAGTAAAGACAGGAGATTATTTATAACATGAAATGTATTGCTGTTACTGCAATTTTTTCCTGATTTCATAATCAAGAGAAACCGCATTCTTTGTAACATAATTCTGTACCTCATTGAATGGCTAATGTCTTTTCCTTTCACTATATTGCAATGAAGGCTGTACAGATACTTGTTCCCTTGCACTCCCCACTATATTTGGAGGTTACACAAACCAATTTGGAACTAAGATCCAAGTTTTTTTCTTTTATAGAGCTGGCACCTACACAAAGGAGTGACTGCTGCACTCACCCAAGGCAACACTGCTGCCTCTGAACTTAGGGTGTGTGTAGACAAAACGGGGGCCCTAAATTGAAGCAGTAGGTTTTAAAAAACACCACTTCAGTTCAGGGCTGATTAAACCCCCATGTTGTGTAGACACCCTGTACTTACCTGCCTCTCTGGCGGGGGGCGGAGGGCGAGCTGTCTGCACATGGAGTGGTCCCTGGGCTAGGAGGGGGGGCTGGTGCTTCCCTCTGTGGCAGCAGCGGGCCCCCCCCCCCACCAGGCGGCACCTGCTTGCAGGCATGTGGGTCAGGTGATCCCAGCGCACCACAACTGCAGAGGGAAGCACCGGACCCCTACACAGCTCAGGCAGGCTCCGGGGGGAAGATCAGGCTTGCTGCTTTTCTTCAGTGGAGCCTGCTTTCCCAGGATGCTTCCAGGCTGCCTGCATGGGCTTCCTACAGAGCCACAGAGCTGCATGGAGCCCGGTGCTTCACTCCATGGCTGTTGACTCCTTTGAGGAGTTTTAGTTTGCTGCACCCCAAGTCATTTAAGACACGTTACGCTGCTGAATTTCCGCAGCAGCTGGAATTCATGCACAATATGACGCCGAGGCTTGCAAACACCGACACCATTAAAACAGTACAAAAGCATTTAGCACACTTTAAAGTGCTGTGCATGCACACCTCTCATTTCGTCTACACACGCCCTTAGTATCTTGGTACATCTTATGCTTAGAACCACACAAATGTTGATGGTGTTAGTGCTAGCTCGAGTTTGGTGCAGTCATACTTCAGGCCAGCAGGGGCCTGGAGAATTTAAAGGTAAGAATCCCTCTGCCTCCCAGGTCTATCCTGGTTTCCCCTGGCCAGCCAATTCCCCTGCCCTGCCTCTTGTAGCTGCCTGGCTGTCTGTCCCAGGATGCCAACCAGGGAGGGGTTAAATGGTCTGTCCAGCTGCTACAGGGCTGCTGCTCTTCTGGAGCTAAGCCCACCCAGCAACAGCAGTGGCCATCTGGCATGAAAGTTAACCCTTTCTTGCCTGCTCCCCTGGGACAGACAGTGCCAGCAGCTGCAAGTAAGGAGGAATGGGAGGGCAGTGAGCTAGGATCTGAGATGCTGAGGAGGGCTGGGGGGAGGAGGTAGTGTGTTTACACTAAAGTGTTGCCTAGAGTGACTACACCTCAGTGTAACACAAGCTGGGTAGCACAAACTTGAAATAATCCTGCCCTAGACTGGCATAACTTTTTGCTCAATGATGAGTGCTTAAAATCAGTTTCAGGTGTTAATGTGTGGACAGTCCAGGTGTTAAGAGATCCAGGAGCTGCCCAAAATTAATCACCACGTAACAAAGCCCTTACGGGCATAAGCCCTTATGGAACACCATAAGCTCTGGAAAGTGGTGCATCTGAGGCACAATTTCAGTGGAACCCCAAGTTTGCTCCTCAAGATATCCCACAATACAGACTTTGATCTTAAAGGCACAGTCCAGCCCCACTGAAAAAAATTGTCCCAGAAAAGAATCATAAAATTATGAAAAAAATAGAGCTAGAAGGGACCTTCGAAGGTCATCTAGTTCAGCCTCCTGCTTGAAGCAGGATCATCCCTGCCCAAACCATGCTATATAAATCCATCATCAAGCCCATTAGTAAAACTACAGTCAACCCTGACATTACCATAAGACATAACACCCAAACCTGCCACAGGTAAAGCAAGAGGAAAATGACAGCTAAAATCCTTCTGCTACAAGGGCAGTTAAAAATACAGTCAAGAGATCCAATGAAGAGGGCCATACCCCCCACTACAGAAGAAGGCAAACTCCCTGCATTATGCCAATCTGACCATGGGGTAAAATCCCTTTCAGGACTAGGTAAAATACTGAAGCCACATACTAGGATTGTATTTGGACAAATAGACAAACCTAGAAACTCTCTGTGCACTGTGGCAGATAGTACTGTGCTAGTTCAGAATAGGGTGGATTGTGGTGAGGGATCTCTGTGAATTATTAGGGGAAGACAGAGCCAGTGGAGCCCCTTTTACCCCCACCCCATTCAGAAAAGAAAGAGCTCAAGTTTTATTTTGTGACCGTGTGCATGCATGTATGTGTGTTTCTACTCTTTCATGAATTCTGGTTGTGGAAACTGAATCTGATGTAATACACTACAAACTAGATGTCCAATTTATACCAGTTACAAAACTGCTGTGTCATATATAGTTGAAAGGCTGTGAGCTGATGGGGATTTTATGATTAGAATGATTTTTTTTAAGTTATACAGGTTTAAAGAATGGGCACATACTGAGAAAGCTGTTAATTTGTTTATGTTCCTCTGAGTGTAATAGAAAGTAAAACTTTAACAGGCAAAAATCTCCTAGCTTCACTGACTTCAGTAAAACTATTCTGACACATACCAACTCAGGATTGGGTCTAACATTGATGAGGATTAGAACAGGGCTGTCCAGCTGGCAGACAGCAGACCACATGTGACCTCTAACAGGCTAGCATGTAGACTGCAGGCTTTCCCCCCAGACCACCACTACAACTGCAGCAGCTAGTTTGTTCAGGCTCCCCTCTCTCCTCCAGCTTCTACTTCCTGCATTCACACAGGAGGTAGGGCAGTGCAGCAGGAGGAGGGTGAGGTGCCCAAGCTGAATGCATGGTGAGAAAACCAGGGAGCCTGTGCTATACATGAAGCAGGAGAGGAAGACATCAAGGCAAGAAGTTCTACACATGCAGCACTGGGGAGCCAATCTGCCTGTGCTGGCGCCCTACTGTCTGTGCTGCAGAGGGGGAAGAGCAGGCTGCTTATGTGGCATGTGCAGCTGCAAGCAGGGTAGAAGACTTTGGTTGCCTATGTGGATAGGATCAGGTGAGGTGGGCTGCTCATGCAGACATGGTCAGGAGATCTGAGCTTCTCGTGCAATGGACATGGCAAGGGAGAGGCACCAGGCTACCCATGCAGTAAGGTAGAGCCCATAATTGAGGGGAAGAAGACACCTGCATGGCAAAAATGTCTTGCGTCTTCAACACATGCTTTGTGCAACCGTTAGGATTGTTGCTCATGCTACATGTGGTCATTAGCTGCCCAGAAGTTGTACAGCCCTGAATTCAAACACTTAGGGTTCGCTTGACTACAGCGTGTTTGCTTCCTTAGTTGTTTACCAGCTAACTCCCCACTCCTTTTTTTTTCTTTTGAAAAATGCCAGAAACATAAAATACAACTTGTAAATAATTTTGGCTTGGCAAGCTCTCCTGTGCACTAACCACTTGCATCTTGTTCTGATTCGGCAAGCTAAACATGGTACTAAACAAGCAGACGTGTTTCAGCTCATGATGACAACTTGTGGATGATTTACAGAAATAGCTGCTAAAGCCTCTTGTTCTGGTTCAATATTCCTATTTATTTATGCCAACATTATACAGTAAACAAAATCATTTACATATCCAATGGCTACTGACAAAGAGATTTTAAAAGATCAGCATCAATGTGTGCAGACTTGCCAGCACTTACAAACTTTGAAAGTCATACAAATATGCTGACATTCCATATTATGGTGAAATCAGGCTAATTAAGGACGTTAAAACATAGGGATCTACTAAATTCATGGTTTTGTGGAATCCGTGAAATCCAGATTATCTACAAAATCTGCAAAAGTCAACCAAAAAGCTTAATAAAAATAAAATGCTGGCTCCCATTTGGGAACCAGCAATCCTCGCTGCCATGTAGGGAAGGTGCCAGCTGGTAGGGTGGCATGAAGAGCAGCAGACAAAAAGGCGGCTACCCATTTTTTCCTCCCCGCCCCCCTTCATGGTCTGTCCACCAATTAGTGCCAAGGAGTAGGGCACCACAAAAAGCAGCCAGACATCAAGATGATGTCTGCCACCTCATCTCTCCTCCCCACCCAGGACTCTCTGTCAATCAGCACCAAAAGGCAGGGCCTCTCTGCCTATCAACACTGAGGAGTGGGGCTGCCATGAAATGCCTGTGAAATTGGCTCTGCATGTGGGCCATGAAAACCATTTTATCTTGCCACAGTTTAGGTAGGTCCCTGTTTATACAGTAATTCATGACTTGTATTTGTTTGATTCTCTACTTGATAAATATTATGTTTAGAACTGAACAAACAGACTAGTAATCTCTGAAACTGCAAAACAATGGAAATATGATGAATAGAGGGGATTCTTACTGCAATTCAGTGAGGAAAGAAATCATAATATAATAGATATTTAAGACAGAATTAATATTACAGCCACAATGTTCTTTTCTGAGACTGACAGCAGAACTCAAATGAAAAATTCTACTTTTGCTATATATGTGTAGAGTTCTACATGATGTGGTTGATGGATAAGACAGAGGATAGCACAGATGTACTAAGGGCCAGTTCACCTATTTGGTACATAAATGAACTTAGGTAGGTAGATGAGATCCTGTTCTATTGTGCAAGTCCCTGGGGGGGGAAAAAATCAATGAATTTATCTACTTTAGTAACAAGTTGCTATCTGAACCTTTTCAGTCACAATAAAAAGGGGTGAGGAGGACCCACCTGTCTTTTGTCCTGAACAGTTTTCAAGATGAAATAGAATTGCACTTGGGCACCTATATCCACTTACACGCCTAATAGGTAGGCTAGAATCTGGATCCAAGAGTTCAAAAGCATTATAATTAGTTCTAAAACACTCTTTCATCACATTAATTGATGAAAAATCCAACCTCTCAAAATAACAATGCAACATTTCAAAGGAAAGTTGTGAGTACTTTAGGAGTGTAATCTGGTATGAAGTACCTATTACCAGGATTGCAAAACAGAAAGTTTGGCTTCTTGTGTAAAACAACCATCAGGAACCAAAAATTTGAAGCAAGCTGCAAATCTCCCTAAGGGTTTAGGTTGAAGAGATGACAGATATAATCTAGTTCCCTTTCTCTTTTGTTTCACAAATCCTAAACCTTGGATTTATTACACCTACATATAAACTACTATCCCTAGATCCTGCTGTGCAAAGAAGTTCCTACAAACAGAGTTTTATCCCTTTGTGGGTTGGGAACTGTGAAAGCCATCAATGACAAATCAACTGTGGACAAAGAAAGAGGGAAGTCATTCCTCCAGGGAGGCGGCTGGGTTTAGGAAACTCCAAGATCCATTGCAGACAGCGTGTGCATGCTTTGGGACCTCTGGAAAGGAAGGTTTCTAGTAGTTTATCCATTAGATCAAGAAAGGGATAGATCTTTTTTCTTTCCTTGTCTGCACTGCTCCCTTTTCACTTGGGGCTTTCAAATTTCTCTTTTCATCCTTGCAGAAAAGGGAACTACCTCCCTCCATTTAGCTACTCTTCCCAGAGAAAATTCAGGAGTTGCCCTTTCCCGCCACCTCTTACTTAAGTCATGTTTTCCTGAAGTGTAGAGGCCTTCTTATCAGGTAGCATTGTCTTGCAGTGAAATTCTTCTAAGAGCTGTGATGCCCCCTGAAATGTCCACATTAAATCACCCCTGAGTCTGGAATGTATAGTAACATTTTATCAAAGAAATTATGTCAGGTATGACAAAGCCCTGGCCCACAGCTGTTAAGGACGTGTGACCCATTAAACCTCTCAAGTTGACTCAATTTTTTGTGTCCTTACTGAACATTAAAAACAGTACAAATCACAAGAGTAGACTCATTTGAAAACCATAGCTATTTCTGACGTCAGGTGAGGGATCTGCAGAACAAGGACACTTCTAGAGTGAATGGAACCCTGTCTCATTTTCCTAGTTTATAGCAATAGCCAAGTCAGTGTCTAGGAAAAATGAGCTAAAAATCTAGGTGTCAAATCCCTAAATAGTGCTGCTGTTAGAGATATGATAGTTTCTTAACAGTGAAGGAAGTAGACATTGTATATTTAGACTGTAAACATATTAGGGAAGAGACTGTCTCAGAAGTGCACACAGCAGCACTCAACAAGACTACAGTTTCAATGGGGGATTCTGCCTTCTTCAGCAATAGTGCAGTATACAACAAAGAATGAATAATATTCCAAGCAGGTCCTTTTCTTCTCTTCCCAGTGCTCTGGTGTAACTGCTATGCCAGAGCTACAATGGTCCACACAGATCTGTAACAGTGGATGGAGAGATGGACTAAATTGAGTTTCTAATAGCATTAAAAAATGGTATGCTGATGCAAGAGGGGTGGATTAGGAAAGTTTGCTACATCTGCCTAGTCTGAACACTGCATGAAAGGAGGATTTAGCTACTTGATAGGTCCCAGTACAGAGCTCATATGCAGAGGGCTGCACACTGTGTTTCTCAGCAATTCAGATAAACAAAGGAGTCTCTCTTCCAGACTGAATCAGGGAGGCCACGCATGCATGCTTCTTGTTGTCTCTCTCCAGCGTGGTCCACTATGATTTCAGGGTTCTACTTTGTTTTTTGTACTCGAGCCATAAAGCTCCTCTACTTGTTGAGCTGGGCAATACAGCCCTAACCCCAGCTGGATCCTCTCTCTCCAGCTCAGTGGCAATAAAGTGAATACATCATATAAAGATCCAGAAGCTTCATTACAGTGTGTAGATAGTCTCATCATATGCACAAGTCTGTGTGACTGTACAGTATAGTCAGGTTGTTCAGCTTCTGTACATTTCACAATATGGATGTGCAATGGTCCAAGGTTTGGTCTATGATTTAAACAGTGAAAATATTCACTAAAAATAATTACTACACAACTCTTCACTGCTTGGCACTTCTGTGGCTATTTACATCTGTGCAATGTGAGTGCCGGGTTGGAAAACTAGAATAGTAACATTTTACATCCAGTTTGGAAAGGTGGAAATAGCAAGATATATAGAAGTGGAAAATTAGACCTCTAAAATCTTTAAAAGAAATTGTCTGTCCAGTTCAACATTGGACTAAACAAATATTTAGGAGTCATAAAAGAATATAAAGAAACTGCTTTTTAAGGACCTGAGTGTGATTTCACAGAAATGTAAATCTGCAGTGACTCCAGCAAGGCTAGCAATTACTCCAGACTGAAACACATACAAGTGAATTCAGAATCAGAATCTAGACAGCTTTTTAACTATCCCAGTAAGATATTGTATTGTGTGTGTGTGTGTGTGAATAAGTGCATGCAAGCACGCAAGCAGTGTAACCATATTTTGTTAGAAAGAACTAGGTTTCAGCTTTGACTATTTCAGCACAGCCTGAATATGCCTTTTCGATAAATGTGCATTTTCGATAAATTCACAGCACCAGTTATTGCAGTGCATCATTTTTCCATAACTTTATGTATTTTTAACCTCATTTTGGCCAGGTTGTGTCACATTGCTGCTATTCATTCCAGTGTCTTTGTTTCCCCCCTCCACTTTTATACAATCCCTTTCTCTCTGTTTGGCCATGGAATATGTTCACTTATGCTGGCTCTTCCTCCAACATCACACTGGAATTGATTTGCTACAGTATGTCCTTCTTTACCTCTTACATGCAACTCCCTGTGCTAAGACAGATACACAGTCTCTCCACCTTTCTTCCTCCACTATCCTCAGAAATCTGAAAATTCTTTATACCCCATGAATATTTATATAGTCTTTCAGTTGATATCAGTGTGCTTTACTGTACTTTGTTCAAACGTGTTTTGCATTACATATAGGGAAAGAATTTTGTTTGCATTTCTTTTCATTTTCTTCATGCCTTTCATTTATTGCTATCACAATAACTTAATCATATTTTAAGCTGGTTAATTGGTGTGTTTCATTCTTATAGTAGTATTGGGGCACCTTCTTTTAAGAATTTTAAACAATAGAAGCCTTGCAACTAAAGACCTTGCTTATGATTTTTTTCATAATGAGAAAGCAATAAAAAGCAAAAGAACACTTTCAAGTGAATATTTTCATTTTCTAAAAGAACAAATGCAGAAGAAGAAATAGTAAAACAGGAAAAAATGTATTGTCATCTCATGTGGGAAAATATACTTTCTTTCCTCTAAAAAGAAACAGATATGAATGTAAAAGAGTCCATGCTTGCAATTATGAGATCTAAGCATATACCAGACCCTAGGTGTCCTCAGGAGAGTTTGAAGTATCGTG
Organism: Caiman crocodilus; assembly: GCA_030014935.1. Lineage (NCBI taxonomy): Eukaryota > Metazoa > Chordata > Crocodylia > Alligatoridae > Caiman > Caiman crocodilus. The sequence continues at coordinate 96,591,629 of JAGPOW010001296.1, forward strand.
CAGTCTGTTTCTCAATGTTAAGGCCCTTTTTACTGTAGCATATTGTTTTATCTGGTCAAATTTTCAACCTTTTGGAAGCCAAGGTGAAAGCTCAAACTTCTTTGCTAAAGTATATCCATTGTATATTAAAATATCCAGGATGATTCATTCAGTCAACCCAACATCTACTCATCAGCAGGAGAACAAGCTAAGGAGGCATTATATCTTTCTCTAGCATACCACTTAAAGTGAGGCATTCCAATCTAAAAGGTAGAATTGTTCCTTTGAGTAAAATAATTAATGATCCCAGCAAAAGAAAAGCTGTTACGAGAGAGACCTCTAGTGGAATAAAATGTGTGAGACTGAAAAAGGGTTTTATTGTTTTTGCTTAGCTTGTTCAGGTTTAACTTTTTTCTTTCCTAAATGGGCAGTCTATTGTTTTAATCTCTTTTAATTTGGAATCTAAGGAGTCTGTTCTCCTTTCTTTCTAGACATCATATGACCCTCCTATTCATGCTGAGAGCTATTACATCCAGGAATAAAATGTACCTTAAAGGAAGATTGTGAATCTTGGTCTACTGTGCATGCCGTACACTATGACACAACATAGGGGACAGATATATGAAAAGATAGACCAACAGATAGGGCTGTTATGCCAGGAAGAGTGACACCTGGATACAAAATAAGAAAGCTAGATTCTCAGCTGGCTCGGGAGTCATGTCAAGATCTGGCCCAATGTTCAGGGATGTAACAGTTCGACAAATTAAAACATGCTACTACTTCAGATGATATTTTAAAATGCAGTATTTCAAGCTTACAGAACTTCTGAATTATTTCATTGGTGCCTTTTAGAACCCTTTTACTGATCAACAGTTACCCAGGTAAGCAGCCTCACTGAAGTTAGCAGGGGGTTCAATAAAATATTCAAGTGCTTACCAACAAGAGTAAGCTCCTGTAATTTAGTATATTTTTGCCAACTGACTATTACAATTTTATGGAGGAAGCTAGAGAGGTATTGTATTTATTCAGTGTCTTTTTTGTGCTGCCCTTAGCAGACAAAGTGACAAGTCTCTGCCTGAAGAAGTTTGCAATTACAATTAGCATTCAAAGGCCTACAGCTACAGACTTCTCCTTCTTCCTGTGTGTAATGTTATTCTGTGTGCCCCCCTGGTATTACACTAGTTAGCAGTCATTGGTGTCAACTAGCAAGGTGTTAGTATAGTGTCAAGCACCAGACCCCATAGAAAGGGTGTGCACAGGCCTAAATGTATGAAAGGCAACAAAATTATAATAAACATCATTTTTTTTATCATAAACAGATACAAAATATGCAAGGGACAGAGATAGGAAAGACATGCACTGTGTGTTAAGTACAGGTTATCAAAAAGAAACTGTCTCTGGATTATGTACAGTTTCACTTGACTGAAGCTTCATGGAAGATTAAGCTTCTTTTGTTCTCTGTGCTGTTTCACATAGATCAGTTGATGATGTGCAGAATAATTTTAACCACATATTAAACAGTGGTTAATCTAAGATAAGGATATGAGCAAATATGAATAGCGAATAGTGTTTTTAGTGTTAATGCTAATTAGAGATGAAGCAAGCAGTTCAGAGATTTAAATTCTTTGTGGAGGACTCCCTAAAAAAAATGGACCCATTTACTGTACTGCTGTTTACCAGTTATTCTCCTGTGTGATACCTAATTTAAAAAGGAATCAGTAATTTCTGTCTGATTTATGAAGAATAACAGCAATAAAGCAACTGCAGGCATGGGAAATAAAATAGGCAGAAAATGTTAAAATCCAGGGTATTGTGTCAACAAGTCATGAGTATTAACCAAGTTCAGTTTGATTTTTAAGAAGAGAGTGAGAGAGTTGTGTGGTTCTGCAGCACATAAAAATAACATATTGTTTTGTCCTTAAATTATGGCATTTCTAAAATGCTACACTTCAGAATTTTGCTGGTCCCAGAGGAATTCTTTTAAGTGCTTTTTCTCTTGTTAAGATTTAATTGATCTCTTTTGAGACTAAGGGAGATCTAATATTTTTTTAGATCTATTTATATTTTCAGTTTTTGCCCTAATTTCTCCCCCCCACACACACACCTTTAATTTTCTTCATTTACATTAATTAAGCTGTCCTCAGATGTGAGGAGAATGGAATTTGTAAACCCCATTCACCAGGCAACTTATTCACAGTTCTCTCAGGTCTTACACCAAGAGTTCTCAGCTAATGATGAAAGGGAACTGGCCTCTACATAAGTGCAAAACATGTTTCTAAAGATGAATACTTTGAAATTTGGGCCAATAACAAAGATTTTGGTTAAATAAACACTACTTAGGCAAATGTGTATATAAGGCTTTGATTTCTAGATGATGCATAACAGGGAAAAATTGGTAGGGAATTAATTAAATAATAAAAGATGAAACTCAAGAAATGGCAAATCTGGATTAATAAAAGGCAATGAATTCCTATTTTCTAAGTATCCCAGTGTCACATTTATTCTTCCTTACAGAAAACTATAGACATTTTTAAGTGTACAAATTATGTGATATTAACTATATAGGTTTTTTTCTCCCATCACCATCCACACTATTTTTTTTTTTAACGTATATACTGATTTGTCATCTCTTTTTGGGCACCCATACATGTGCTGTGGGGTGGTGAGGGAGGGGGGTGTTTTAATTAAAGCATCTCTCAGGAGCCACTGTAATTAAAACACTCACAGCATTTTGTGTATTCAGCGTCCCACATTTCAAAATGCTGGTGGGGACACTTTAATTAAAGCACCCCCATTGCCATTTTGAAAGTGGGGACACTGAATACATGAGATGCTGCGGCATGCTGGAGGTTTCCAAATTGAATGCTCCCACAGACTTGATTAATGGAGTGGACTCCAAACCGTTCTAATCAGAACATGTCAGAGCACGTGTAAAAGTGGTGGACTGCTCTCTAAATATTACTTATACCATTGCAGGAGGTAATCTACTGAAAAACTGTAGTTAGCATAATGATTGCTGTGCATAATATATATGATGAATAATCTTTTAAATATGAAGAGGGTCATTTCCAGTCTGGCAAAAAGCTAAGAAAAATAAGAGAAGAAGCGTGCAGGTTTAGTGTACAGGAGAAGCGTGCAGGTTTAGAAAAGTACAAGAAGAATATGGATAGGTTAATACAGTTGACCTCTTATGCCTGGTGAAGGTATGTGTGTTTGTTTGTTTGTTTTGTTCTTCCTACTGGGACTGAGTTTCTGATTTGCATTATATTACCTTGGCCAAATCATTGCATACTCATCCTGTATTCCCTTCTACCTCCTTCCTTTCTCATATCTTAATGGTAAGCGGCAAGTCTGGAGACAAATGGGCATGTGACCTACAATCTTAGAACTGTAGCTAAGATTTTCTTTTTCTTCTTATCCTCCAACATTGATGCTTCTCTTGTTTCCTCTGTTTTCCCTTTTGCATAAAACCAACAGATTGTGCCTTTTGGGATCAGCCCTTTAGACAAGCTCCTTCTTCTGTTTTAAACTACTTTCTGTTAAATTCCTGTATAGCCATTCAAATGTAGTCCATTCTACAATTCACAGAGCAGGAGCATGTTTAGAGGTGTATTTTCTACTTAGAATGAAATCAGCCCAAGACATGGCAAGCACTACAGTTTTCAGAAAAACAGTTGGGGAAGCTTTGAAAGCATTTTGTAACTACTACAGACTGCCAGATCCTGATCAGGGTTACCACAGTATGTATTTGGAATAACTTATCTGAAACCACTGAAATTATACCAGTGTAACTATGAAACTAATTACTTTTGTAAAATATAGACATTTTCCACACCCAATCTATGGTCATGTAGCTTGCTTTAAGTCATGTGACTGTAGATCAGAAGCAGATTGTGTACACATTTGCCAGTGCCAGGAGTCACACCAGGAACCCAGTGTGAGTAACTTGAGGTGCTGGGAGGTGGGGGAAGGGGAAGAGTGGGGCAAGACTGTGGGGACTAGTAGGTCCAGTAGGGAGAAGAGTCTGGGGGGCGGGGGAGTGGTTGTCTGTCCAGGGATGGGGTGGTTGGGGGATTTAAATATAGCTTGGTCAGAGCTGAGGATGGGGTTGGGTTATATGAAGAGTTGTACTCTGACTGCATTCAGATGGTTTACTAGATTGAGCTAACCTAGTCTCAGTCTAAGTTTACCTCCTCAGGTAAGCAAAGTTAGATCAGGCCAGCCATTTTTTGCCCAATTTAACCTCTGCAAACATCTGCACAGATTGGCTATTAGATTTCCTAACCTTAGTGAGTTGATCTAATTGTAACATCTGCACGTACCTTTAGACATAAAAGTATTTTTGTGCTCCTTTATTCAGTGCTGCATTGAGAACTGACTAGGCGCACCAAAAGCAACCTAAGCTGAGATCCACAAAGGCACCTAAATATTTTTTTAGGCACCTAGCACCAACAGCAAAGTGCCACAGGGGTTCCTAAAGACCTGTAGCCACCCAAGGATCTTAAGCACCTAATTTGCTGCTATTAGATATGCACTAAAATAGATACACCCTGGCACTACCAAATTGTTTGGAGTCCTATCTCTACACTAGACTGCTTCTGCTATTGGTACACATGCTGGTTTATAGCAGCCACCACAAGGAAGCCACAAAAGTATGTTTACATCTACACAACTTTTGGTTGCTCTACTCAGGTCCACTATAGTAGCTGTACTGACAAGGGCAAAAGGTTTACACACTTTTTTCCAGCTGCTCAGAAATAAAAAGTTCTTTCAGCCAGGAAAGAAATGCAAGTCTAGCGCCTAAAAGAAGGAGAGCTTTCAATGTAGATATACTCGTAGCTTTGCCAGGAGAACCCAAGTTCTTTCAGCCAAATCATATAGGATAAGTAAGACCTCCTGCCAAACTCTGTCAATAATCTCTTGTTAGCTGTGGCCCTGCTTACCTCACTTGTGTGACCCACTCCAGTAGGTATTTGTAGAGTGCAAGCAGTTCACACAAAAAGCTGGAAAATAAGAGTTTTAGAAGGATGCTCTCTATTACACTCAAAGATCAGGTCATTCATCTGAGATGTAAGAGATTCAGACTTCATTCCATGCTCTTACTGACTTGGAACCAGGACCTGAACTTAGGTTTCCTGTGTTTTAGGGGAGTGACTTCACGACCCAGCAATTAGATATTTAAAAGTAAACATTTCTTCATCTCTTTTATTAAAGCTGTTCCACTTGCATGAATAAGCAAAGGTTCACTGGGCCAGAGAGACTGACTTTGTGGTCAAGCAGTTAAGACACTTACCTAAAATGCTAAAAGTTAAAGTTTTAGCTCCAAATTAGATGCAGGCTTTTCAAATCCTAGGTAAGTGCTCTAGCTACTGGGCTACTGGGATTTTGGTAGTTGGAGTTACTTGCTCAGTTTTTATTTTTTTATGGGATAGGCTTAGGTGCTTACCTCCATGGCTGAGAATCCTGAGTGGATATAAACATATCCTAAATGATAATGCCCCTTCCCTTTCCTTGGAGTTTCCTACTATTTACTTTTAGTAGATCCATACTCATTTTGCTGGTTTATGTGAATCCCATTCATAGATGCCTAACTCTCCCGTAACTACAAACTATGGATTCCTCCAAAAAGCAAACCAACTAAGATGCATGTATTGCAACACTCAGCATTGCAAAGCCTCATGCCTAACCTCCCCTGTGACTTCTAAGATTTTTCAACAATAACCTGGGACATAGGTTATTTTGATTTTAGGTGTTACACAGGAAACAGCACCCTCTAGTGATAAACTTTAGAGGGGCCACATGTAACCCAGAAGGCTCTGGAAGCTGTAGACAGAGAGGAAAAACAGTAAGCACTCAAAGGTGTGATATGCTCAGGGATTCTTCTTATCTGAACCTGTTGGTCATCCACTCTCATGGAAGAAAATAAATTACATACTCTTTGCCAGCTATCATCAGACCACAGTTAGTAGAAGGACTTTCTTGCTTTCCTTTGTTAAACTGTCACAACAGTTGCACCAAACATTGAGGGGGCCAAGGCAGTCCTCAAACTCCAAAATAAAATATAGTCCAATACCCATCTGCAGCTATATTTTAGGCTTAACAGAAGCATGATTAAAAATAAAAGGCACAGTATTTATTTTAATCCTTTCTATTTGTTCCCTATGATTAATCACCATACAGCAGTAATTGTCATGGGTTTTAAGCCAAGGACCTTAAGAAACAGAGAAAAGAAAGTGAATCATTAAGGTGGAAATAAACTACACTGCAAAGAAGCTAAAAACAATGTTCATGGACATTCATTCAAGTCCTCAATGGTAGGGCTATGTGAAGCTTTGGGTGTTGATTCGATTTGTAGAAGATTTGGCCCAATTCAGTGCCCGAATCTCTGAATCTGAATCAAATCAGGGGACCAATTAAAAGGTCTGAATCAATTCAAAGTTCTCTGAATCTTCAAAAAAGATTCGGAGAACTTCAATGATTTGGACAGTCCCTGGTGGCTACAGCAGGGAGCTGTAGCCAGACTAGGAGTTGGTAAGTAGCAGGCAGGGGGCTGAAGAAGGAAGGGAGGGGACCATGGGAGGACCCCTGTCAGGCTCCATGCCCTGCCTGTTCCTCCAGCCTCCCCACTCCCCGCCTGCTCCCCCAGCCCCCCTTTGACTGCCCTGCCCACCCCAGCTCCCAGTGCTTTAAAAAAAAGCCCCAACTCACCAGGTGCTGCTGGGCCGGGGCGCAACCTCTGCTGCCCCCCACTGCCCCACTCCATGTGGGGGCTCTTCCCTGAACCTCCCAACCCCTCCCTTACTCCTCAGCCCCCCACAGCTGCCTTGCCCAGCCCAGCTCCGGCCCTTTAAGGAAAAAGAAACTAAGAAAAATCCCAGGACTCACCACTCCTGCAGCAGCCTCAAGGCTTCAGAGGGCTTGTGCGGAGCCCTTCACATGCTGTGGGACAGCAGGGATCACTCCCTGCCAGACAGGAATGGTGAGTCTGGGGTTTCTGGGTTTTATTTCTTTAAAGGCCTGGAGCTGCCATAGACAGGGCAGCTATGGGGAGCGGGGGGTTGGGAGGTTCCCCCACACAGCATGGGGCAGTGGGGATTGCTCCCCAACTCAGCAGCACCTGGTAAATAGGGGCTTTTATTTTCAAAGAGCCAGGAGCTGGGGCAGGCGGAGCAGCCATTGCTGGGGATGGGCTTGGCTGATTCAGAGATCATCTCCAAATCAGATTCAGCCGAAACAATTCAGGACAGTGATTTGAATCACTGACTCAAATCATCGTTCCCCTAAATCAGCTGAATCCAAAGCGAATACTAGCCACTTTGCACAGGCCTACTGAATTGCTGTTTGTTTTGAGTATGTTTGTGGCCCTTATTGTTATTCATGACCATTTACATGAATAAATTTGTATTCATTGCCAAAAGAGAGGCTGCTAACTTTCAATCATCCAATCAGAAACAGGAACAGTGGCAGGCTATCTAGGCCAACCTTTGTGTGGTATGAAATGGAAATGCTGAACAGTTGGGGTGAAAGTTTGGACATACCTGGTTAGCTGAAATACATTTCAATAAACTATTCAGGACTTACGAATTAGAAAAATATTTGCTGAAGTCAGATGACTGTCATGCAATAATGTATTCACAAGTTATAGCTTGATCAGTTCTAATGCTTATTACCATTTTTCTAGCTTTTTTTAAAAGGCATGAAAATATAAGACAATATCAACAATACAGCTTTCCCTATCATAATCAATAAGATGCACTATTTAGCTATTTTACCCAAATACCTCAGACATATGAAAAATGCTTCCGAGTTCTAAAAGGAAAGTGGCAGGGGTTAACTGGTCTGGGTGAAGGTAGTGAGAGTGAAAACTGAAAATATAGATAATGAAAGAAGAGAGGCATTGTGGATCTAATAAGTAGAGCAGGATCCTTTTCCACAACATGTCTCATTGCTTTCTTGAAATGTTGATGTCATCCTAATGGGACCCTGGGTAGATTTCTGGGTGTGAGAGGTTATATATATTTTCTATCTGGAGCTATTGATGATTTTAAAAAAGATGGTAGAAACTATGTTCACTAGAAAACTAGATCCAGAAATTCTGGTCACTGTTTATTTCTACTAACTTTCTTAACTAATTACAAGAGTGAAAGTACTTGCATATTGTTCATAATGGTATATTTATAATGAATTCAGCTTGTTTTCTATATTATATAAACATTCCTCTGAGATTACAGAAAGTAAACTAACATTTTAAATGCTCATCGCTCTGCTAATTTCACTGAAACTATAAATCTTTAATATGTATAATTGTTAAGTCCTGTAGAATAAAATCAGTTATTTTTTTCCCTTAAAATTTATGAAGAAATGATTACTAATTTCAGTCAGGAACATTTTTATAGTGATTTCTAAATCTAACTGGGCCATGCAACTTCATCAAACTACACAGGTTGTAAATCGGGACAAAATCTGGTCTCAGTTTTGTTTATGCATCATATAAAAATTACACTTAAAACCAGCATCTGAGGATTTCCAATGTGTTCTGTTTAACATTTTTCTTCCAGACTGAACCACAGGAAAGTTTTGCCCCAAAATCCATATGGGGGAAACTGCTACCAGCTATATTACAAACAAAAGTATTTCATATTTTCCAGCAGTTACTAAGCATGTTTAAGATACTCATGTGGTATTTTGGCAGGTACTTATTGATGCATTTTAAGCCTTTTTTAGCTATAGTCTTCAGTCATTTTAGTACATTGAGAACTAATCTTCAAGTCTGTCAGCCCCATTTTGCATTACAAATCATTTGTAGTTTTATAACTGTCATTTCCAAGGACATCTGGAAAAGATGGATTTATGAAAGGTTACTGTGCATTCTAAGGAGGCCAGGAATTAGCATGACTTTGTAAAGGTTCTTGTAAATTGAGCAGCAGCCATCACTGGCAATAAGCTGTTTTTTGCTCTAGTCAAGTATCTTTATTTAAATATTAAGAAAGAGATATGACCTTTGGCCTCAAAGATCACTATGATACAGCAATAGCACAATCTATTAGCTGTCAATGAAGTATTATGGCCCTGGCTCTCTCAAGACACCTATTTGTGGACAGTGTTATAATAACCCTTCTATTAGGCATCCCCAAGGCAAATAACCTTGGCTTTAACAGAGTCAGTTTAAAATTCCTTAGAGTAACATTAAGAGACTATCTGGTTTGTGTCAGTTTAGGATCAACTACCAGCATTAGTCCCATTCTGTAAATTGTAAGTAGCTGCAGATTTATTAGAATTATTTTATACATGCCCACAGGTAAATATTAAATACAGAAAGATGTGAAAACTCATATTGCTTTCTACTTCCTACACAGAATATTTACAGATTAATGGATACCTGACATGTTGGAACATTTTAAAACAGGACTCATTTTCTACTGTATACATTTCATTTCTTTTGTTGATGGAAAATACACAGTGTCATCAACCTGCACAAAAAAAAAGAATTTGTAAAATAAAATCCTCTAGCAATACACAGTAAATGTGATACAAAGGCAGTATAGATAACATTTCCATGAGCTAGCATGTTATCCTATATAAATAGTTAGGCACATCTGCATACGATTAGGAGACAGCTTAAGAAACTAAGAATTTTCAAGTGCTTTGTTTCGTTTTTCTTAGAAGTACATTTTTTTCTTTTTTGCTTTTCAGATACTAATATTTTTATTCTTCAGGCTTTAGGCCTAGATTGAGCTTTTCCAAAATTATAGGATATTCCGAATCATGGCTATGGTTAGGCCATCTTTGCCTTTTAGACTTTTTTAGATAAGCAGATCTGTTTATGGTTATGTAATGCCTATTCCACATGTTTTGAGCATAAATCTACAGGAGGTACCCTAGCTATATATAATAACTTGCAATCATTTCTGCATTGCTTGCAAGAGAAAAAGCTCAGGTCAAAAGTTACCCAAGAGACAACAATCACTGTCAAACTCTGTTAAAATGCTTTGACAGATCACATATGTCAGTGTAAGTCTTCAAAATAAATGACTAAAGATCCTATTCACATTTCAAGTATTTTGGCCAATGGACTGGTTTTACGGTCTTTTCTGAATCCTACTTTCTTGCCTAATACATATGGCTTTTATCACTGAAATGTAACAAATAATCACATGCAATAACTGTTATGAAATTATCACACAATAGAATTAAAACATGGCCATTGAGGTGCTTTAGTTGCTTTGCAAGTCCAATTTTTGCAGTACAACCCTGTAAATTGTTTCCTGATGATTTTAATAAGTGAGGACTAGATCATTCCTTATGCAGAAAAAAGCCATTCGCAGGAAGAAAAACTACATGAGGTTTCCCTCACAGAATTTCTATGCCTCCACATTGCCTCCTAGGTCCTCAGGCAGAATCCTCATTACAGAATAGCTTTGATGAACTAACACACCTAGGGATTCCCTCCAGCCACCAACTCCCAGGACTCTTCTGAAGGAGGGCTTACATACCGTAGAAGAAGAATGCACCAGAATTAAAGCGAACACAGTCAAGACTAACTTGGCAAGTTTATCTGCAGAGTTATGAACAATTTCCTGTCTGCTCCCACCCACCTGCATATTATGACCTCCTTGGAGAAGAACATAAGAGTAGAATGAAAAAAGGGTGAGAAGCCTATGATTCTCCTCCACCTAGATTCACTGGGATTTATCCCCTCCATTCACAAAGGCAGAAGAGACAATTTTAGTCTGATCTGGGATTAGAAATACTGAACACAGCTGGCACATACATCTCACACCCAGTGTATCAAAGCAGTGAAAGCCCCACAGCCACCTGAGAAAGCATTGATTTGACTTAGGCATTATATGGGGCCATTGTACTGCCCCTCCTACCTGTCCTAGTCTAGGGGCATGCCAATAGCACACATTAAGTTTCTATACAAGAGCATCTTTCAGTAACTGTCTGCCAAAACATGCTAATCATAATTTTGCAATTGGCCAGAATTGCTCAGAAACCAGGAAAATACAAAGGTTGAATAAAGAAACAGCCTAGATTCTCACTGGTAAAGCTGGAAATCTTCTTTTAAATTGGCCTTAAGAAGCACAATGTACTTAAGAAGCAAACAATTAATTGTGTATTACAGCAATTGTTTTCAAGCTCTCAGTAGTCTTAGTCCTTACATTTCTCAGTAAAGGACACTTGACTTTTGGCTCATTCCCCCTTTAGTAGTCTTCTTGCAGCAATATTGGATTCAAAACCATTTTCTTTCATAGGGCAATGCATGGCAGAATCTAGGATGTAATTTAAGAGGTTCTATTGATCTCATAAATTACAAGTGGCCTGCTGAAGCAGTTTATGAATGGCAGTAAAAACCTGAAACTGAATTACATCATTAGAATCATGTACCACATACATGTATTATTATTTATAATACAGGCCTAGGGATCCTACAGTTTATAGATTGAGAAGATGACCTAGGACTTGGTGCTAAAAAAGGAATATGATTTCTTCAGCCTTCTTACTAGAAGATATGCCTCAATAATGGAATAGGAAAACAATGTTTATGAAGTTTCTGCCATAAGGAAGCAAAAACTTACAGTGCTTTGAACTTGGGAAATGGAATAATGTGTCATGTTTTACAAGGCCAGATTCTGATACCATCATACACTTGAAATACAACCTTACTTCACGTATAGACCCCACTGAAGTCAGAGAGATTACTTGTAGACCAAGGCATTACTCGGTATGATAGGCAGAGAACTACTTTTAGATTTCAAAATACAGATATAAAAAGAACAACTGTCTCATGCTATAGTACTTAACCATATAATTGAAAAATTCAGTCAGAGGAGGACAAGAGGAGCAACAAATACAGTCTTCTGTAAGTCTTTCTGTAAAACCCAACTTCCTTGCTCTCAGTTCTTCTAAAAATCTAGCTCCCAAGTAAAAATTAAAAAAGTAACCCTTTTTGTTTTTCAGACCCATAAGCACCTACTCAGATAAATAGGCTTTGAAGCAGCCAGAGTATACAGGCACATCTCTGAAAGCACTTTGCTTTAAAATCTACTATACGACATTTACAGGAACTTCATATGAGACAGTTGGCTTTACAGATCATTTTACTTTCACTGATTAGTGGAAAGGGAGGGATGTTTAGTCTCTCCAATCCACACTTTTCCATTCTTCCACTTCTTGTGTACCTCCAGCTATCTGTAGTACGCACATAAAGATATGGGCCTGTATAGCTTTCTTCTTGATCTCATAGGCTAGGGACAGGAGTTACACATAAACCAGTTTAAGTGATCAGAAACCAGTTTAAACCTGTAACAGAACAGAAATTTGGTGCATATAAACCACTTTCAACACAGCTGAAACTGTTTAAGATAAATCTGGTTGAATGTAGTATCAGACTTATCAGGTAGTGCTCATTACCGCTAGTGTACATACATTCAGCACATTCAGCATCCTGTGTTCACCTCTGGAGGTGTTCCCAAGAACCAATCTTTAGTACAGGGTTGGTCAGCAAGCCTTCACAAGGTTGCTCCCCTTCTGTCACACACTCATTTGCATTTTCAGTGCACACAATGCATTACATTACATAATAAATACATTACAGCAGGGTAGTGTAGTTTGTGTGGCCCTGTTTCAGAGCTCAGGGCTGGAGGAACACAGCTCTGGGACATTCTGTGGGGCATGGGGTTAAAAATTGCCAAAGTACCCCTTGGTGGTTTTTTTCCCCAGCAGTACAGATCCCCTCTGGTGGCTGTTCCTGGTTGGGGACACTGCAAGCATACCCAGTGGGGAGCGGGGGTAAAGAAAAGAATAGGGGGCAGGGGCTGGAATAGACACAAGAAGACCTCTGGGGGTCTCTACCACCCCTGCTTCTCTGTGATTCCTCCCTCCTCCACTTCACCTCAGGCCTGGGGCTGGGGTCTGGACATGCCTCTGCTCTTGCTTGACCCTTTGGTGCCAGCTGGGGACTGGGATCTGGCCACGCTCCCCATCCCTCAAAGCCTGGCAAGGGCTGCTTCCCTTGTCCCTATACAGGTACACCCTGGCTGCGGTCCCTGCAGGCCAGGGTGGAGGTTTAAACCACTCCCCTGTCATACTCAGCCCTGCTGCAGCCTGACCACAGCATCCCCCCACAACTCAGCTCAGCTTCGCTCCAGCTGTGAAAGGGAAAGTGTGGGGGCTGAGAAACGCTGGCGGAATGAGGCCACTGATGGATTGGAATTGAGGCGCTAGACACACAGGTTGTTGGAAGCAACAAAAACTTTACTTACAGTCCTTAGGCTGTAGGCATGTTCCCTGAAGTTACAAACTCAAACAGGAAACAGGCACACAGAAGCTCACACTCACGCAGGAGATGGGGCGTTGGATGAATCCAGCGGGGAGTCGCCGTTGGTTGATCATGCCTCCTTCGTGAATTGGAAACGCACGTGGATCTCTCCTCATGCATGTCTGAGCTCTCCTCCTGTTTGGGCGGGCATCGCCCAAGACTCTTATTCCGTCAGCAGGCCAATTGCTGACCGACACTTATGCATAAATTAACGTAAGCTAATTGCAAGCATGCACTCACTGGTGCAGCTGCAAGATCTTGGTGGGCTCTGACTGTGCACCAAAACTTTTCCCGCGCTACAGGGGAAAATCCCTGTATCCGTGCTCGCAATGTACTTGACATAGCTGTGCCGAGGCATCTCTTAACTGTTTTGCACAGACAGAAAGTAGGGCTTACTTTAGCACCCCCTGGCTTTTGGCTTGAGCCACTTCAGACATGGGGCTGCATTTCTAGAATCAAAAGTGAATATCTATTTACTTGCTTGCTGGTTCAAACTATGCAGGTTAGACTAGCCTGCAAAGATTGAATCAATTCAGTCTTGGGCCTTTTAAATGTCAGAGGTTGGCCATAAGGAGCACATTCTCTTCTTTACCCCACTGCATCCTCTTGACCTCAGTGCAGTCACGATGCATAGTGCAAGGATGAAAACTATTTTGAATAAAATAAGGGCTGATCAAACTCTTTAAGGAAAAGTTTGGATAGAATATGTATTTTTTTCCAGTTTCATTTGTTGCTATATTATCTCTTGTATCTTAAAGCTTGACCTTGCAAATCCTTCCTCTGGAGAGAAGACACTTTGAAGTCAATAGGGCTGCTCTAGTAAGCAAAGAGCTCTCTGAGGGGTAAGGTTGTGGAAGTATGAACCTTTTCAATAGCACTGGGAAGATGTGGATTTAACATAACTACTTAGCCTGTGATTTCCAAAGATTTTAATGAGTTAGGTACCCAGCTTATGCTGGATTTCAATAAGATATGAACCTCAATGCCTTTTACAAAACACTTTTGAAAATCCAAGCCCAAAAAAATATGATCTTCCTCCCCATGCCCCTTTATTTTTTTGGTAAGAATCAGGGTCCTGGTGAGTTAGCAACTTTTCTTAGCCTTTTAAATAATAAGTGCTATTATTACTTTTCATTGTGTTTAGATTACTGTTATTTCACAACAAGCATACCTGTGATCCCTTCTGCTAGTCAGCTGAGGCTGCAGTAGCCCTCAAAAAACTTCAGCGGAAAGGAAAGGGAGGAATGTGTATACTTGCTCTCATTTCCTAAAAGGAATCTGGAACTGTTTTTACTTAAAGGAGAATGAGCCCAGGAACACCAAGAGGAAGGAGGCTGTGGCAATGTGAGCAGAACATCTCCTCTAGGAACCTGGAACTGTTTGAAAAGGTGAAGAGAGAGATGTGGGAAGAGCAGCTTGTAAAGAAACATCTCCTTACTGAAAGCCAAGAAAACTGTGAGAAGAGGGAAGCTCCTTCCCTTTTATCATCTTAGAAAAATGAGTTGAGGAACTGGGGAATTACAGAGTTGTACTATGAATTTGGCAGGCTGGTTGCTGACCCTAGCCTTGACCACTCCAGCCTCTGAGGGGGTTGCTGCATGACCTAGAGCCATTTATCCCCCACCCCTTTTGCACCTTTCTTAAAAGCCTTTTCATCTTGTATTTTTATGATCACCTAATTCCTATTTGTTAGTTTGTGGTAAAAACACAACTTTCTGTCGGTGAAAAAATAGTATGCGCTTACTGAAATTTCTTCAAGAACATGCCAGTTTCTCAGATTGCCAGGGCCCTGCAATGGTGTCAAAATCTACCTGGATCAGTTTATTCTTCCATGTGCATTCAGAAGAAAAAAGTGGGGGCCTGGAAGAGGCCACTGAAGTTTAGGGGGAAAAAAATAAAAAGACTAATGCTGGCCTTTCACACATCACTCACTTGTATGGTCATTTGTATCAGTGAGTTGCCCTGTACCATAAAACTCATTTAGCTGACATAAGCACTGAAAAAAATTGCAGAAATAATCTGCAGAAAGCCCTTCTTAAGTATTTCTGTCAGCTTTCTTTCTTTGATAAGTATCATGCATGCTCCATGGTTTTGATCTACCCTATCCCCTATTTTCAAATAAAGAGTAATGCACAAGTATAAACAAACTAGCTGGCTTAACCCAAAACTGTAATTTTGCATAGTAGGGATTTCTACTTTAAAAAAAAGGGGGGAGGAAGAGCAGCATGGTATAAAGGGATGAGGAGAAATGTGGGGAGTAAAAAAGGGAGAAAAAAGAAGAAAAGCAAAAAAAAATCAACCCTAATTTTTTTCAGATTTGGGAAAGTAGAATAAAAAAACTATACATGTTGCTCTTTTTTAAAATAAAAATAACTTTGAAAAAATATTTTCAAGAAAATCCAGTTCATTTTATAGGAGCTTTATCTCATTAAAAAATGTGAAAGTTATACTACCGAACTAATTAACTAACTGTAGAATGTTTGTTGGGACATTGACACACTTTTTACCTTAGATTGTACCAGGACAGCAAAAACCCAGTGTGTAAGATTTCATTTGACAAAGGTCTGGATTTTTTTTACAGTTTCAGAGATCAAATTGAATTTACTTAGCTGTATTATTTGTATTAATACTTCCATTAAGGATTTATGAAATCCACAGCATAACTGAAGAATCACAGATATGTTTACTTGTACAAGCGACACTCACCATTCATGGGGGATACATTCTTGTATCCCCCATGAATGGTGAAATCTGCGACTAAAGCACTGCATTCTTGAATGCAGTGCTTCCAGCAGCTGGGGGTGGGGGGAGCACTGCTACAGCAGGAGCCTGGCGGTGGGAACCTGGAAGCAGCATGCGCAGAGCTCTCGAGAAACTTCTGTAAGTGTATAAAGTGTATTTAAAATACAGGTTTGGCATGCAGGTCTTAGCAAGCTTTTGGGTTGAAAAAAACCTTTGTCAGGCTGAGGAAGCAGCCTGAAGGAATAGTAAAGAAGCCAGAGGCTTCTATTCCTTCCATCCAGGAAGAGCATACACACCAACTGCAGATGTTCCCTCAGCCTGACAAAAGTTTTTTCAACCCAAAAGCTTGCTAAGATATATTTCTCCAACTATTCGGTTGGTTTATTAAAAGATACTAGATTAGATTGACCCAAGGAAAGGACCTTTTCTGCCAATGCCATGTCCTTAGACAAACACCCATAGCACCTGCCCCCAGTCTGCTGACCGGAAGCAGGCAGGGTCCTAGGCACACCTAAGTCCCAGGGCTGGGGACAGGGAGAGTTCTCTGGCAGCGACTGGAGAAGACGTTCCTGCAGGAAAGGAAAAAAAGGTTCTGTGACAGTTTGGCTGCCTGAGATGCTGCTAGTACTGCTGTGCTGCAGTGCACTGCTTTCCTGTTGTCATTTAAAGTGATGTACCAGGATAAGGCTGTAGGGGAGGAGGAAGCCTCATTGGGGCACACTACCATATCATGTAGAGGCCCCAGCGCCAGGGAGGGCACGCCTTAACACACACACATCAAGCTGCTGACAAGTAAAACTTGTGTGACTTTAAGTGCAGTTTCCCAGAAACCCCTGCACCTATCTCCTTGAAACCTGGCAGGCTTCATGGCCTCAGCAGAAGCTACCATGCCTGCTGTTTTTACCCCCTTCTGCCTTCAGAACAAAACTTCAGAACACACAAGCTCTTCATGCCCTCTATCTGTGCTGCATTGGCAATGTAAGTTTTCTTCACTTCAGGGGCTTAGCATGTGAATGTCTGTTCAGGCATCACCAGGTAAGTTTTTCTACCAGAAGAACAAACCTGGGCAAGTTCTCTCAGATTCTTTGAATAGAAGTATAAAGCCTGGGCCTACCATAGAGGAAGGGAATCTCTTGGGTTTCTGAGTCAAATCTTCTGCTATCTTGCATAGTCTTATGGGGTGTGGGACAGAGCCAGCTTATCTTGGGGCACACAGAGAGGGGGTGGTGGCTTCTGCTGCTGCACGTGCCCTGGGAGGTCACAGGGGCTCTGTGCCCCCAGATCTGCACTGGGTGGGGCAGGCTGCTGCTGCAGGCTGGGGCTGCACCAGGTTCTTCCTGGCAGGGGTTGGGCTCAGCAGCACTAGGCCTGGAGAGCAGTGGCAGCAGCATTGGGTGTGGGGCTATGGGGAGACTGCAGCCACCCCAAAATTTGCTGTAGTCTCCCCAACCCTCCCTCCCAGTGCTACCACTGCCTGTTCCAAGTGCAGCACTGCCCAGCCCTCACTGGGAAAAGCCTGGTGTAACTTTCTGACCCCAGCCCCTTGCCCACCAAGAGGACACAGGAGCCATGTGCCCAGTATCTGCATGTAGGGCAGGGCACGTTGCCACTATGGGCTGGGGAACTGTGCTGGGCTCTTCCAAGAAGGGGGTGGGGTGGGGGTGCCTCTAGGAGGTGGAGGAGTGGGGGACTACAGCACATTTTTGGGAGGCTTCAGCACTCCGTTAGTCACCCTCCATGGCCCCCCTCCCAGTGCCACTGCCACCTGCCCTGAGTGCAGCACGGCCAAGCCCCAGCCCCTGGTGTGGAGATGCTGGTGCCACCCTGACCCTGGCCTGCAGCAGCAGTTTGCCCTACCCTGCACATATCCAGAGACACCCCACACACACACTGCATGCCTTCTGGGGTGCACATAGTAGCAGAAGCTGTGGCCTCCCAGACGAGCTGCTTATGGTTCAGTTCCACACCCTGCCCTACCCCAGCTGTGCAGTGCCTACCACTCCCCCAGACCCAGCCACAGCCCCACTCCCTCCTTTACCACTGTATGCACCCCTCCCCACCCCTGCTGCAGCCACTGGAAACCCATGAACAGGTTGCCTTGTGGCCCTATTGCTGCCCCACCTTTGGGGGGACTAAGCCTTGTTATCCCTCCCTTCTGCTACCTATGCATACAGCACACTGTGAAGGTCAACAAATGAAAGCTATAGAGAATCAAAAAAGGAAGTGAGTTCTACAGATTAGGTCCAAGATTTTCAAAAGCCATTACTGATTTATGGAGCCTGTAACTAGAAGACAGGAACATGTTACTAGAAAGGAGAAGGCACAGCAAGCTAGCCTGGCTGTGTAGGTAAGCAGGCAGCTGAAACAAGCCTAGTTGCACAACAATAGGTGGGAGGAATAGAGCAGACTCCAAGCAACCATAGGATAAGGGCTACAAGAAGCTGAGCTAAGCTGCAGCTAGGAGGAGCAAGCTGCCCATTAGAATGAAAAAGGAACATCTGTAGAGGGCTAGGGAGTCACTTGACCCAAAGGGGCAATGTTCTGTGGCACATAAACCCCACCCCTGGAGAAATGTATGGAGAGAAGGCCAGTCCTTTACAGGAGATAAGAGCTCTCAGGAAGGAGGAGCTTCATAAGACACCCTGGTAAACCCCAAAATGCCTTGTGGATAGAGAGGCGACAGCCTCACAGGAGAGCTGACCAAATAGATGCTTTACCCAGAATGGGAAAAGGGGTTTGTTTGTTTGTTAATCTAAAGTAGTTGCTAGTCTTTGTGTTTTGATTAAGCAGCTGAGGATGAGATGTGGCTGATAGGGGAAGAAGAGAGGCCAGAGAGGTACCTACAGGCATGTGAGGTCTTGAGCTCTGGCAGAGACAGGAGCACAAGGCACAGGTAGGTGAAAGGCAAGAGGGTCAAAGCCTGAGCCAGGAAGGGCAACAGAGGTGGGCTGAGGCTGAGTGGGCCAGGCCCAGAACCCCAAAATTGTGAGATCAGGTCCAGGAGCCCAGAGCCTGAGAAGGGCAAGACAGAGATTGGCACCCAGAAGCCAAGGTCCAGCAGAATGGACCCAGGTTAGGGGGGCCATAAAAATGGGGCTAAAGCTTGGAAGGTCAAAGCCTTAACAAAGGTTTTGATGCTTGAGGGAGCCAAGCATTGTGGTAGAGCAGGCAGCCCCACTGAAGTGTTAACATATAGCATCTGTGAGGTGTGGGTATGTCTAGTGGGGCAAAGGGAGGCCACAAACAAATTCCTTAAGGCACTTGGTGTTCCAGGGTAACAACAGGGCTGGAGGGGCCACGATGGATTGGATGAAGGCAGGTTTCAGTACAGTGGACTCACTCCAGGCCCTTGGGGCAGCCTCCCAACCTTCTTGTTTTGTTTTTTTGAACAACATCAAGGTGTGGCAGACAAGTAATAGGAAAGGACCCCTAGGAAGATCAGACTGAGCAGGAGCCATGTGTCTACCAAGGGCACCATAGCACCACTGGGCACAGGTCCTGTCACAGAGCACAACTTGAGACGCTTTGAAAGGCAGCTTTTTTCCAAAAATTGGCAAGCACCTGCCTTTCAAAGAATGTCTGAATTTGTGCATCAAAAAACATAAAATAATTTGATCTAACATCTTCCATATTTTGCCAACAAAATCTGTTAATCACAGCTGCCACTTAATAAAGCACAGAGGAAATTTAATGTATTAATCTGGTAACCTGGGACCCAAACTACTGCATTAGTTTCTTCAAATGTTAAAACTAGCACATTAAACTATACCTGGAAGCCAATGGGTACTAGGTACTAGTATGAGAAGAGAAGCCATTTGTTTTCAAAACTTCACATAACTGAGGAAAACTGATAGTCCAAACCTTTTGAGGTTGATCTTGGTACGATCCAGGATGTGTATGACTATTAGAAGGGTAGAAATAGTAGTCATATGCTATTCTAGGGAAAATACATTGAGTGTATGGAAACAAATACAATGGCATAAAATATTTTCTTTTCTAAAATTCAAGCATGAATTATTTCAAGCTGTGACCCAAATGCTGAAATGCACATCTTGCTGGAAAAGAAATATATATTTTAAGGTAGTGAGGAGCCTAGAAGAAAAAATAAGTTCATGACATTTGAGAAAATTGTTAATTATTTCTTTAGACTTGATTTATCTTTCTTTAGATTTAAGGCATTTTCCCCTTTCATAAAAATACACTTACCACATTGATAAGCATTTGGATCCCTTATGTTGACTACAGTATTGTTTTCTGCAATCTGCCTGTTCCTAACTCAGCCTCTTATTCCATTATAATGCTTGAATGATTCACAGGCAATGTTTCCAATCCACTTTTCCTGGCTCGTGAAACTTTTTAACGAAATGTTAGCATTTGCAGGCACCAGATGTTTTGACATAAGGAGAAGCAGTATGTAAATTTTAATCCATGCTAGGAACAATAGCCTGCAGGCAACTTTTTCTTATTACATGAATCATATACTTAACCACAATGTGGTGGATTACATCAAAATCATCACCATCCTGAATATAGTACACTTGTCTTGTGGTTGCCAATTAATGAAACTGATATATATTCAACTTGATGGGTATCAGTGATTTAACCAATAAGCCTTATCATACTTCACTACTGTATTCCCCTTTATAATTAGATTTTTGGACCTGCAACTGATTAGTATCAAAACTTCACAGGTTTTGCTTTAATCTCCCATTGGTTGTCAACACAAATGATGCTTACATCAAACCTGATTAGCTGCCATTTACTCTAATATCACTATTTTTAATCAAGTAGTTATGTGCATAGTCCTTTTCCTAATCCTTTTTAATAATTTCTGATTTGATTTCCCAATGTTGTTTGTTTCATCAGAGGGCATGAATCAACCTGAGGATGAGACCTCCTATCTTTGTAGGTAAATGAGGTGATTCAAGCAACTCACAGACAGCACTGTGCATCTTTCATGATCAAATCCTAAATGTGTACAAAAACAGTGTTTTCTTTCTTTGGCTCTTCCCTGAAATTAGGCTTGTAAGTAAAATTACAAGTATATCATATATCTGAACTATGCGGGATATCTTAATTAAGAGATTAATGGAACAAAAAAAGGTAGCTAGTATTTATTTAAAATGAAATACTTATCTAGCACTGCAGAAAATACTATGACAACCAAAATTTAAAAGAACTAAATGAAATACTAGAAAACCATGGCCAAATATATATTACTACTATTTCATAATTTTTGCATCATTCATATACCTAAAATGCCAAATACATGCTATAGACAGCAGCACTTTTGATATGAGGGATTCAAAATACTCAACACAAATTCTTACTTAATTCATTTAGTAAAGGTATCTTTTTAGTGCCAAAATGCTGCCTAATTATCAGCTTTAAAAATGTTTTACATCTTAAAATACAATATTCTGTTTATCCTAGATTGTCTGGGGAACATCTAGTACATTAAAAGGTTTTTGTAGAGCTTCTTAGCGATTTAACTGATACTATCATGCCTGCTAGCAATTTTGCAACATTCTGAAAACACTTTCCATAAATCAAAGCCTTAGCAGCAGGAATAAGCAGATGGCAGGAGACCATATTAAAGAATATATCAATTATTTTCATTAATGGGAGGCTACTGGATCATGATGTATCATAATGGACTAAATGGTTAGCAGTTGTTAAGAGTGTTGTCTATTAAGTATTTCCTTAGATGTTCTTAGTGATGCTATTATAATGTCTTGTAGTAACATTCTTAGTGAGTCTTTGTTTCACAAGGGACATATAAAAAAAGATGTTTTAATTTCTTTAATTGTATTCATATAATAATATAAAGTACCAGCAAACACAAAATGTATTTTCTATAAAGACTGCATGTACAGTATGTACTAAAATACATTCTGTCACATACATTTACTTAGAAAACAAGATACTGTATGATTAACAATGAAAAATAGCAATTATCATAAAAATATTCTACTGTCTCATAATAGTAATGTAAATGCCTTTGCTGATCTAACAGACTTAACATAATTTTAAATTACAATAATTTTACATCCTCCATTCATGTATACAGCCCTATTAAAGTCAAAAGGTATTATAACAATGTTCTTATTAAGATTAAATGACTGAATTATATTTAGTCCTTTAAACTATAAGGCAACTGCATTCCTGTTTGTTAAAATGTTTGCACTTACTTTAGCCTGTTACACAGTATCCACACAGGCAGTGAAATAATTTAGATCTCTTTTCTTTGTATAGTATCTATATCCATTTCATGAATTAAACAAGATGGTAATATTTCAGCTGTCTTTGGTTTTGTATAATTATCAGCTCACTGGTTTATGTACACTGTAAGAACCACCATTTTTACTAGAAATAGGCAAAAAATCCTTAAATATATTGTGGGGGAATGGTTTCCCCCCAACTAGTAGAAATTTAAATCTTTGAATTTCCTTCTTAGGGCTTTAGTCATAGTACACCAGACTTCATCAAACAAAGCTATATTAGATATAATTTGGACATACTTTTAATGCATCAAACCCTGGAGACCTAGCACAGATTTTATTCCTGTAAAACGCTCATCGACATTGAAAGAAGTTTTTTTTTCCTGAGTTAGGACTTCAGGATTTGTTCCCATATTCATAAAAACCCTCTTCTGCGTTCAATATTACAATCACTCACCATGCTGTAAAAAGTCTGAAGCTTTAAAGCCATCGTGCTAAGTCTGAGTTGGGAGAATTTGCTATTTTAGGGAATTTGGAATAGCAAAACCAACATATAGAGGGCCATGGATGTGCTGAATACCTTTCTGAAGCTTCCTTAACTGTGTAGCTTTCCATTGACCTTCTCATAAGCATTAAGATTTATACTAAAAGATCAAACCATACTGGGAAACTATAGCCTCTGACACCAAAAAACCAGGTGAATGTTATCCTCTCTCAGGGATGCATTCCCTTACAGCGGGTTAGAGGAAATCTTTTTCACCTTGTGTAACCACCTATAGTAGTAACACAACAGCTCTCACTGAATTGAACTAATTCATGAAAATCCTAATCACAATCTGAAATGACAACTTCCTATTGGAAACATAATTCAATTGCATTGAAAGAGCATTACCATCATACATATACACGTAGTGTTTCTATGAATGACTGCAGCTTGGGAAGAGTAGTCTCTCTGCATATTTACTGACAGATACTGCAAGATAGTATATAGCAATAGAAGTGACTGCTAGCCTGTGTTAGGTTTTTTCATGCAGAAAAAAAATCTGATGTTTTATACTGAGGGAAATAGCAATAGAAGTGACTGCTAGCCTGTGTTAGGTTTTTTCATGCAGAAAAAAAATCTGATGTTTTATACTGAGGGAATTGTCAAAAGAATGAAAACGAACTTAAAAAAAATAATGGGTGCACTGAAATATTTTTAAGATGGTACTTGTAAAAAAGATGAAATTCAGGATTTTTTTTTTAAGTCAATGCAGTCCAAAAGTATGGTCTATCTCCCATGTACAATTTCAATGGGAAAATCATGTAACACTTTCATATTTAATTCATTTTTCTCCACTGTGAGCAAATCCATGCTGGTATATTTAAATCTAATGTAGTAGAAACTACAAGGACAAATGCCAATTGGTTAGCCATCTATCTTCTCCCTTCTTCACATAAAATGGACAACATGAATCCTAAATTAGGTGCCTGGGCATAAATGTTACTTTTGTTGTATCATGTTTCAGATTTGACTTCCATTTTGTAACCTGTGGACTCTCTGGCATGGTGGGTTATGCCCCAAGCTTACTGAACAACTCTAATTAAAATGGCTCTTCTTCCTATATCCAGTTACCTTTGGTTAATATTCATTTGCACTCTCATCCCCATTCCAAGATTAAAAAAATAAACAAAAAAACCCAAACCTCTGCATCAGCTGTTATTTTTTTTTTAATTGTATTGTAGCAACACAATTAGGATCCTCCACCAAGGCATGTTGAACTGAACATGTATATGCACATGACAAAAATGTGGTTTCTTCGTACCAAAGAACTTATTGTCTAAATGACTGCATTTATATAGTGTAACGGAACTCTTTAAATAGACTGAAAAACTGATATGATTTCTTTAGATAGAAGTTGATTAGTTTTTGCCACATGGTGACATTCCCAGTGAGTTAGTAGAAAATCCAAGTGAAATTCCAATGAGCAGGTAAAATTCCAGTTAAGAAAAAAATGCCAAAACACAAGAATTTAGAACTGATGGGGTGTGCTATGACCCTTGTAAATCATGTAGTTCAGTGAAACCATCTATTCAGCAGTGTGTATAACACTTATGAAGGTCCTATTTGCCAACTCTGCACAATTTCTAAATAATAATAATAATAATAATAATAATAAAGATGACATGAGAAGTAAAGGCCTATGCATCTAAAACCCAAGTCAAATGGGCCTGATTGAATCCCCTTTTGCTGCAACACTTCACATGATGCTTCTTTAGGACGGTTCTGGGAGAGCAAAACTGAACACAACAGTTCTCATTTTTAAGAATATTTAACCTTTCACAAAACCCCCCAAAACAAATATTTTTGGTTTAATTGAAAAAAGAACTGCGAAGAATTTATGCCAGCTTAATTTCCAATGTATTAGTATTAAATTGATTGTACTTAATCTACTCCAAAAATATATAATCACACGCCAAAATTTCACCACATACGAAGATGATACATCTTCTGCCTGCTCTCTAACTGCTAAAGCTCCAAGTCAAATCCATATGTTTTGAACGCTCACTATTAGCATGTGAGCGTGATAAAGGAGTGGATCAGAACAACAGCTTCAGAAATATTTCCTTTGGCTCCAGACACTACTTATCTTTTTGATAATGAATCTAGAGGCAAATTTAAAGTGAAATTCTCTGCCAAAATGCATGTAAGGGAATGTAGTACATCTCATCCTCCACATCCAACTGGATCAAAAATATTGGTATAGAGTTAGAACATGTCCCTTTAGAAAAACCCTACCATGCCATCAAAGGAACCAAGATACACTTCATGGCTTGAAAAAGTTTTCTTGGAAAATACAGTATCCTATTATTCAATTGTGATTAGCCACCATCAAAAAAGGACACCACCTGGGTACATGACAAATAACTGATATTACTATTAGCAACAGTGTCTGTATTAATTTATACTAATTGTAACATTGAATATCTCCATTGCATCCTATACATGCAGGGTGCATCTACACATGCGCCCAACTACACAGCTGTTACTGCGCAGTCATTTAGTACTTGCTTTAGCAAGTTGTTACTGTACAGTCCTAGATGCACGCAAGTCGTTTTTGACTGTACTGTGCAGTAGCATCAGCATCGTGATTCATGTCTGCCAACAGTGCATCGCTGTAGCTTGTCACTATGGCGACATAGCACCTCATGTAGACACGGCCACATGCACTCTTACTTTATTCTGTTGACTAAGTAACCTCTTCTTAAATTGCTAAAACCTGATCTGTATCTGTCCAATAAATTTGGTTTTTGTTTGATTGCTTTTTTTATCCCTATCATTATATTTCTGGTTTTCTTTGGTAACACTAAAATGCACAATAATAAATACTGAATGTTTGATATTTTCTATAGGTGAATAAAAACTGAAATATGGATTCAAAAAACAACTTTTTGAACTTTGTGGTCTTATTTTAAATATAAGTGCATGCAGTTCATGCAGCATTAGTCTCCCACCTTTTATAATGATTTTAACATCTCTATTGTAAGTAAATCACATTCAAACATTTCCCCATTGCAGTTCATGTTACATAGCCATTGGTTTTATTCAAATTTTCTATTTTTCACTTAAAAAGACATTAATAAATGCTTACAACTAAAAGTTTTGAATAAATTTGGGAGAAATGAGTACTAAATTCAACAGTGTATTTGAATATAATTTTGTGACATGGTTTTGTGGGAACTATTTTAATACTTCTGTGAGAATAGAAGAAAAGATGGAAAAAAAACAAACCCTTTCTGGTAAATAAAGAAGGATCTGTAGCTAGTTTCAGGAAAAGGAGATACAACTCCATTGTTCTATGAAGTTTGCCTTAGCTAAGCCCTACCCACACAACAGCTTGTTACCACAACAGTTCTTTGTTTTCTTAGTTGAAGTAAGCACCAACATCAAATCTAAATTCATAACACAATTTTTAGCACCAGCAAATGATTTAAAAAAAATATCATCAGGGCCTATCCAGTTCTACAAATCATCTCCATCATCAGTACTAAAGCTACTTCTTCGACTACTCTCTTTTGATGCAGCAGGTGATGTGGAAGACAAGAGTGGATCTGTTCCAAATGGCGATATTGGGTTATCGAGTAAAATTTCCTCTAACCTTTGTTCTTCTTTTAAAGCAGCACTAAAAGAGAGATCTGTGAAGTGCGAAAGTGGATCGGAAAAAGCTATCGATCCATCACAAATGTCAGAACTTGGTCCGTGAGTCAGAGCCATTTGCTGAGAATAGTTTATGACATTCTCTTCTGGATATGTTTGTTGCTTGATGACTTGGGCAGCTAAATCCACAGCAGCGAGTGAAGACATGACTGGCAGACCATGAGCACGAGCCTGGATTTCTAGTTCCTACCATTTAAAAAAAAAAGATAATGATTTAGAAATAAGTCTGATTTCTTCAGAACCACAGTAGATAACAGCATTCATACACAGAATACGTACACATTAATGATAATTCTTAATTCAATTTTGACAATATGTTTAAAAATGCAATATATGTTTAATCCAGGATAATAACAATGAGTAATACACGCCAGTTTTCTTTTTAATTCTCATCCTGTTGTTAAATAGATCTCCTATGGGAACATGAGAGATATGACAGTGCCCCTAATACTATTACCTACAGTACTGAACCACTTTAAAGTGATAGAAAAATGCTGCAGACATTTCTACTCGTTAATTATCCACAAGGATTCAGGACTCCTATCAGGAGAAATAGCAAGTATCTTACCCAATGATATATATGTGTGTGCACATATATTTCTTTAAATCTGGCATCTCAAGGTATGGAAGGCCATATTCTGATACCTCATGTCACATGAGCAGATGATGTGTGACTTAATATAATATGGCACAACGTACCCCAAGGCAATGCAATGCTGTGGAATTTTTACAAAGGGGAAAAGAAAATACGGGAGAGGATTTAGTGTCCAATATTGTTTTAGGAAATGTTTTTCCTTTCTTTATTTTTAATTTTTTTCTCTAGTAATAATGTGGACAGTATAAGGCGGCAATGTTCTTTCAAATACTTTATTTGTCTTTCTCTACACATTACCTATTATATTCCTTTAATCCTAATGATTAAAGGAATTTCTTAAAAATCAATGAAAAAAATGAACACAAAAAACACAATTTTACAAATCTGTTTCTATTTTTATATGAAAAAGTGTACCTTTGTCACAAGGCCAATGCACTTTTAGTAAATAGTATTTGGAAAAAATTATGTAGGTGAATAAAATTGGATGAGGGATAAGTATTGAGAAAGCTTTGTAGTTCATAGTAACAGTCTTATACAAACCTGAATTCGAAGTAGAAGTCTTCTGTTAGCCTGCTCTAATTTCTTCTGTCTGTGTTCTAATTCTCTGGCTCTCTGTTGTTCTTTTTGTAGCCACTTGATGTACTCCACTGATGCTTTTAAAATAGTTCCTTTGTTCCAGCGCATATCACTGCAGAATGTAGAGATAACCTTTTCACAATTGTGCATGTCAGCAGAATTCATAAGAACTTACAAAATCTTTTACATTAATATGAAATAATGATTTACATGACTATTATTCACTCTTAGATATTATTGCTTCTGAATGGAAATTTTAATAGAATAGTTAAGAAGCCCTTATATAGTAAAATTAATCCCAGAATGAAAATAAGTGTCAAAAGAAAGTAATAAAGTGACTTTTTGTGGGAGAACTAAATGCAATATCATGATTCTACCATTACAGTTTTTATATTTTTAGTGAAAATTGCTTTTATTATTAACTCTAAGATTAAAATCTATGTGCAGTATTTCTGCATTAATGAACTAGGAAATATACATTACTGAAGACTTAAGCCTAAATTTTTAAAGATCATTTCAAATATACTACTCCTTTTACCTGACTTTCTAATGAGGTTGCTTTTATGCTTGTTGGGGGAAAAAAAATGGTCTGCGCTGAATGTTGATCTTCACTGATGATAGAGGTGGCAAATCACAGTTTAGCAATCACACTGTGTAACACGACAAAACTGACTCATTCAAACCCTTTGACAACAGCTGAAAAAACATATACTGGGTTAAGTAGACAACTGATATAAATCCCAACTGAAAATAAACACATTCTTGACAAGGATGAGATGATCCTTGGCCCTGATCTAGCAAAGCCTTTATGCACACATTTAATTTTAAATTCACAAGTGATCCCATAAAGTCAATGGGCTTATTCATGTGCTTAAAATAAGCATGCACTCCAGGACATTTGCTGGATCACTGGCCTTGAAACAAGAAAAAGTTTTATTAAGGATGCCAATTTTTTTAATAAAAGTTTGAAAATTGTATAATACAGGTAAGAATACAGCTGGCATTATAGATAAGGATGGTCTAACTTCAAGGCCAGAAAGTCAATACAAATTTAAACAGAGGAAAGGACTCACAGGAGCCTTGCAATGGGTGTAAAAACTGACTGATTAAAGCTTGTAAGAATCTGCAGGTGGATCACTTCTTAGATTCTGAACCAAAGGTGTGTATTTGGATACTTGCTACGTATGGTAAAAATAATATAAATTATGAAAACAAATCAATAGTCAGTTTCCACTGCTGTTTAGATTGCAAACTCTGAAGAACACTGAAATGATACTTCTTCTACTATTTTAAGGAAAGTCTTTGAAAATGCTGTTCATACATACACACCTGTGGTGAGTAAAATATAATATTTCCTTCAGTCTCAAGTAAAAGGGTGAGTGACAATTTCCTTCAGTCTCAAGTAAAAGGGTGAGTGACAATATTTTGCAAGTGCCTAAGTGAATTTTGATGGCAGTTTTGGAAAAAGATAAGGGAATGATAATATCTATAAACATCTCCTTCAGGGAAACACATCCACAATCCTCTTAGGTACATAAAGTCACTTCCTCATATTAAAGAACAGAATAATACCATGCAAATTACATGACTACTCACACTTAACTAGCTCAGCTTGAAAAAAAATACAAACTACAAAATTAGTTGCAAAGACACAGTATTTGGCAATTTGGAAATACTTTGGATGGGGTGAGGGATCAAATGTATTTACAACTCCTGAGTATAGGTATGAAGTCTGGCAAAAAAAATATCACAGAGGTGATCCAAGTAATCACAGACATTATGAATTAAAATGGAAATTTTGACAAAAATATTTTTCAATGAATCTTAGATCTAATAATAAACCATATATTATGGGCTGCACTTTGAACTCACTAATCAGGTATTTGCAAGCTTTTTCCCTCCCCATAATATTAATAACCCTAATTATCAAAATCTGAATTTTGCTGACTTCTCATAATGGTGCTGGCTGGGCAGTGTGAATTTCCTCTGATATAATGGTGCTAATTTTTCTCTTACTTTAAGATAAATCTTCACTGTGAACCTAATGGCCAGATTTAGATTTCCAGTGGAGATAGATCTAGTCAACTTGCAAGTGCTAAGGAATTAAGATACTCTTCTAGTAAGGAATTCTGAATCTTTCCTCTAAACTGTGGAAACTCAGAACTGAACTACATCATTGAAAGTTTCTTAAGTTTGTTATCCAACAAGTTCATTGTTCAATACCTGAGAGAAAGTACAAAATTCTTCCCAATTGGCAAATGTGAGCATGTGTGTGTATGCACACATATGCACACACATGCCACACTATACATCATTCATGGGATGTTTTGCTAAATAAGAATACTAAATCCCAATGTGCCAGTATTTTTATGACGTATATTGACATCTGTTTTCTCTCTGCAGATGCCCTCTCATCCCCCAATATACCTCAGGTACATAATGACATCTTCCTTGTATGAATACAAGGGAAGGAATCTCTAGAAAAAAAATTCACCAGATCTTTAATAACTTCCATCACTCTATCACACAACTCTGGAATACTCCACCCAGCAAATTTATTTCATAAACACTGCAGAGAAGGTTTGCAATGGCCACAGTCCCACCACATTGTATCAGAAACCAACCAGCTGCTATACCTAACCTCATGCCACTAGCTTTCATCCTAAACACACCACTAGATCCATCTACAGACAAGCTTGGTGATACACCTGTATCTACTCTGATCTCATCAACCACCATGTACATCTTGAGGATCTGAAGCAGGGATTCCTACAATTATAATACAACTCCAAAACTGTAGCCACTCAGATCAACAAAGCCAGACTTAGTCTTTGCATCAACCTGCTACAGTGTTAACCCTGGGACAAGAAAAAACAGGGTCCCTCCCCCAGCACTCCATTGCTGATCTCAGGATTGCTGTTCTCAGGCAGCAAACATTTAAAAATTGATTTGAATGGGGAATTGTGAAACAAGAAATCACCCACAGGCTGGATTGTGTTAAGTATGGTTTATACATGGACTATCGATTCTTATTCCATTACCTGGATTAGTTTTTGCGACTCCTTTGTTCCTATGGGTTTATTGCTTGCTTGTTCACCTCTCCCAGCACTGCCCCTGCCCCTCTTCCCTCTCTCTCATCTTTCCCTGCTCTTCTATCTTTGATAGAATGTATTTTAATGTATCTTTGTATTCAAATCATTCTTTATGTTTTCTACATTGGTATATGCAAGTCCTTTCACAGCATCTGATGAAGTGAGCTCCATCTTACTGAGATCAAGTGTGCACTATATATATCTAGTTTAGTTACTCTATAAGTTGCAAATCTACTCTGCCTATAGCTAAATTTTCCAGAGCCTGAAGGGGACAGAGCCTTAAATATGCTAGGACAGATTCAGTGGAAGGCATGAAACAACAATGCATTAAAATCTGATTTAAGCTGAGCTCCATCCATACTCTTTTAAACTGGCAGATGGGCAGGTAATAAAAAAGTCTCTGTGCTGGCTCTATATGAAACTGTTTTTTGCTTGTGCTGGTTTTCTTCAGCATTTTTACCCATGGTAACAGAATGGAGCATAGAAAAGCCACATCAGAATACTGTCTGTCTAGGGTATCCCCTATTGGAAGGGCAGGAACATAATCCATCAGGATAGTGTCCAATTGGCAGAATAGCGTGGGGAAATGTTCTTGCATAGGTATTATCAACAGTATGTGCCACAAGTGACATACCCGCCCCTGTGCGTGGCAGACAACAGACTGGGAAAGGGACAAGCAGCACAGTGGTAGATAGTAGGGCTGTGTGAAACACCATTGTTTTGTTTCAACATCCATTTTGAAGGGACAGTGTTTTAATTTCATCTTTTCTTTTCATCGAAACTGTTTCACTGTTTTGATGCATTTCAATGTTTTGCCCATAGGCTATAATGGGAAATCATGAAAATGCCTACAACTTTGTCATTTCTTGCTTGATTCTGATGAAAATTGCACTCTTCTTCAGGCATGAAGCCTGCAGTGTCAAGGAGATGGGTACAGAGGTTTCTGGGAAACTGCACCTCAAACTGCAAAAAAGCAAAACTTGTCACACTTGCTGGCAGTGGCAGCCTCCTGTCATCTGGTGCACAGATCCAGGGGCCCACACCCCTGGGAAGGCTGCAGGGCTGTACAAGACTTCTTGGGGGTGCAGGCCTCTGGATCTGTGCCAGATGACAGGAGACTACCACTACTACTTGGGACCAGTGCTGGGTGCATGGAGCGCTGCCTGGCATCGGGAGGTGGAGAGCAGCCCTGGCTCTGCCCACCTCCCACCACCAGGCTGAACTCCATAGGGCTGGTAGAGCTGATCAAAGCACAGCCCTGGCTCTGCCTGCCTCCTGCCACCAGGCTGTGATCCATGGGGCTGCAGAGCCACTTGAAGAGCAGCCCAGCGGTGGGAAGTAGGCAGTCAGGGCTGTGCTCCACCCCACACTGCTGGGCTGTGCTCCGTGGGGCTCTGCAGCCCCATGGAGTGTAGCCCAGCAGCAGGAAGTGGGCACAGCCAGGGTTGTGCTCCAGTTGGCTTTGTCAGCCTTACGAAACACAGCCCAGTGGTGGGAGGCAGGGAGAGCCAGGGCTGGGCTCCACCTCCCACTGCCTGGCTGAGCTCCGTGGAGCTGCTTGGAGCGCAGTCCTGGCTCTCCCCACCACTGAGCTGCTTCGAAACCTGAAACTTTGAATGCCCTCATTTAATTTTGAAGTTGTTTTGAAGCTTTATTTTTCATTTTGATTTCACTGCTTTGAGCTTAAAACGCATCAAAACAGTTTTGAACCAAAACACTTGGCAAAATTTCGCACAGCCCTAGTAGATGTACCAAGGAGCAAAAAGGAGAGCATTAGATCAGGCAAGGAGCATAGGGCGGGAAGCAAAGAGCAGAGCAGAATCTTGGGCAAGGAGCAGTAAACTGGGCAGCAGATCAAGTAAGGGAAGGGGATTGGAGTGGCACATGGGGAGGGCAGGGAGCCAATTTGTGGCATGCCTACCAAAAAAAGTTATTAAAAAGGGATACGGTATGAGAATATTATAGGTCTTATGCATCATCCTTTTATTTATTTATGGGAACTGAAAGATAAAAATTGTCATGGGAATTTTTAAATTCAATTCTTGTTTTTCAATTTTTTCTATGATAAATCTGAAATTCTAAATTAAGATGCAGATATGTGAAACATAAATGGCATTGCAAAATTCATCTTTATTGTTCCATAATAGTTTCCATGTCAGCCATGCTCCAGTTACAGATAAAATTATGACTCTCTAGTTATCAGCCGTACAAACTCATTTGGGAATGAGCAGTAGGTATTAATGATTTTATTTTTTAATAAAACTTTTAAAAATAATATTTTAAAAAATCAGTTATATATTTAAAATATTTGGAAACAGCACATTGTGTATCTAGCTAGCATAGAGAACTGCTGAGCTCTTATTCTTCACTCTTGTTCCTCCATTTCCTTTCTAGTATTCATCACATTAATTTTTATCTTATCGCATTAATACCTACACATGTGAATAACTCTTCAATTGAGCTCAATCCTAAATGTTTTCAAGATTGGGCTTCTAACTGTAAATTCTTTGTGTATTCAACATAGTGGAATTTAAGTCCTGATCAGGGCACCTGGATGCTACTGTAATAATAATAATTTGTCCTTAAATTAGTATAATGAAAATGTTATAACAATTGTTACTGTTATTATGGATTAATTTAAACAACTACAGTGTCTCAGGAAGGCCTGATTCAACTATAAAAGTAAACAGCAGATATACAATGTCTTCAAAATCACTCAGGGTGATGACAGAGGTGGAAAAACCCCCAAAACAAAACAGCACTTTATCGGAAGAGGCAGTGCATTAGTTCAACCCAGCTCCGTAGCGTGTATATATCGCAGGTATTTCAGCAGGGATTTTTGGCAATTTTATCTAAAGCTGTTTTCAATCACTATTAGATAAAAGTGCTGAAAAGCCCCACTGAAGCTCCCAATAAATACAGTTGGGTAAGTTGGGTCCAATTAATGTGATTCCTCTTCTGGGGATGCACTGTGCTTGGTGTGAGGGTGCACCAAGCTCAAAATATCATTTGCGGGGAGGTCACATTGGTAAGCAGCCTTAGTCTTACTAAATTAGCCATTTCCAACTTCGCCAACTGAAAACAACAAATGCCCAGTAACTTGATTATACTCTCTTCCAAACCACTCATGTCTATTCAAGAATAAGAAACAAAGCCATTGGCTAGCTCGTTCTTAGCTGGTCTAAATCAAAGTAGTTTCATTGAAGTCAACACAGTATCAGCAGCTCAATGAGGCTGATGATCCAACCTCATGGAACAAACATGTCCCATCATATATTTTTAATACAAAGTAATGATGAACTCAGTTTGTGAACAAGTTTTAGGTTAAATGTTGCTTTTATCAATCATAGCTTGGGCAAAGCAACAATAAACAAATCAATTCAAATCAGAGTATATTTATGGACGTTTCCAGTTCCTCAAAAGAAATTAGTCAAAAATATGCAGATGTATTTGAAGGGTTCAATTCTGAACCTCTTTGTTGACTTGTATCAGATAACATGTATGAGTAAGTGATATTCAGTGCAGCCCACTCAAAGCAAATCTGCTTTTATATCATCACTATACATGGACCGCTATTTACATAACATTCAATAATTGATGCAGAAAGCCAGAAGAACTTTGTCTATCAAGGCTTTCCACAGACATACAACAATTCAAAATACAGCAGTCAACAGACAGACGTTGAATGCGTAGAGAAGGTGACAGCAATCCATTTATTCTTCCCTGAAGGCTTAGGGAATTTGTGAACTTCTCATAGCTACAATATTAGGTTGGAATTGTCAGATAAAGGACTTTTCTCTTGTTATTTCTGGTAATTCCAAACTGTTTGGAAATATCATGGGAAAGATGATCATGTTCCAGGACAACTTGGAGCCTGGTTTATTCAGCTCAACCTGGAAATCCATATATTTAAATAAACTAGTTTCGAATTTCAACAAAATACCAAATGGTATTTGGGTTTCTCCTGTTTGATTTTTAAAATATTTGACCATCTGTTTATGGTTTTACATTTCTGAAGCACCTAACACTTAGCTCTATATATTTACTGAAAATAAAACTAAGAAGTGCTTTGCAATTTAATTGAGCCAAGATTCCTACCACCAATTCATTCCCCCTGATAAAGTGAATTTAGAAATCTTTATCCCTTTAAATCCCATAAACTATAACCCAAATTACAAAATTAAATAAAAAAGTAGTAAGGAGGTTTTAGCAGAAACATAAGACTCCCACTGAATCTCAGCTGAATGCAAATAAGTTGGTCATAAAAACAACATAATAAGAGGAAGATACAAATCATACCTTTTTCTTTGCAGTTATATCATTAGTTTCAAAAGCATTTTTTAAATTAATAAATGAGGTGCAAATGGTGCATTTGAGAAAATGTCATGGAGGGATAATACATGACAATATAGAGAAAGTCTTTAGGAGATAATAAATATCTATCTTTTTACATAAAAGGAAGAGCAACCTAGGAGCATAAGAAGAAAAACAAGAACAGTGGTGCGTGTATATATATAGTATGGGAACACTTGGAGGTAGTGAAAGGGAAGGACTATGCCGTGAAGTAAATAATTGTTCAGATGCACTGAGCCTATTAGATTAATTTGTATTTACAACTGAAGATAAACTTCATATACATTAATCCTTTGATCCTTTTCATCTGACCAAGCATAACTAAAATTGGACTGGGGCCTACCTTTTAAAAAATGACTAGTGAATTTGGATGCCACATTTTGGATGCCAAATGAAGACTGTGATAACCTGTCCTCTGAAAATGAGGCCCCTTAAAAAGGTGTCAAATAGGACATCTGTAAAAAACAGAAGCACCCAAATTCACTGATTACTTTTGAAAGTATGAGCTTGTGTGACTGTCACACCAAGCCTGTCATGCTGACAGAATAAGAAAAGAAAAATTATGACCTCTTCATTATCATTGCCCAAAACCTTTTCATAAAGCAACACTTTAACAAATCAGTACAGTTTGTTCATATATTTAATTATGTGAAATATAGAAGTTAACCCAAACCAAAGCATTCAATTCCAGCACCCCTTCACACTTTCAGGGAAAGTGAAAGGGAAACCTCTTTCTGTAATTTGTAAGTCATTCCTATTTCTAACTGCAGTGTAATTACTACTTCATAGATACAAACCAACACTGCCATCTGTGTTTCTTTGAGTAATCTTTCCTCTCAATTCTTAGAAGGGTATGACACTATGATTAAAATGCTTTTAGACCCAATATGCCTATGAAGGATATGGAGTAATGTTGTATCCCTGATGGTCCAGAAATTGTGAGAGGCAAGGAATTTTTGGGGTGATATCTTTTATTGAACCAACTATATAGTTGGGAAAATGGTAGACAAGCTTTTGAATGCAAGATATTCTTCAGATCATTCTTCTAACTGCTTGCATTCGAAAGTTTGTCTAACTTTATCCCAACTATACATTTGATCCAATAAAAGATATCAACCCAAAAAATCCTTGCCTCTCTATGAAGGATGTCAGTGGTGAACAAAACATTATTTAGGAGCTTTGGGAGGTCCTTATATTAACTGAACTGGTTCAACCAATCCTTGTATTATAAGCATCTATAGTAGCTTGCCCATTTAATTAATGTTGGGTTGATGCTATAGAAAAAGCTGAATCTGTAAAAATGTCAGTCTGTAGAGGCAACTAAGACATGTTACTTTTCTCACTGGTGATTTCTATCAAAGTGGCTTGTTATGCCAAGCTTGTACTCATGTAAGTCTCACGCAGCTTTATATTCTTATAGAAATCCTGAATGTAATCAAAGTTTTCTTAGCCCTCAGGAAGAAAGGCTGAAGTGTCAATAGATATTTTTATTCGGAGCATCATGCAGGCTTCCATTGACATGCAAATGAAAACCACAATATTTGTATAACCAGTTTTATCCAAGTCTCAGTCATGCTCTTTAGGCTTTTTGAGTGGCATGAGAAATCCAAAGCTAAAGTCCAGGCATTAAATAACACTGTTACTGTTAATCCTGAAAGAGACTGTCTTATAGACTGGTCTTTTTCCCCCCTACTGATGACAAATATTAATGTCATAGAAAAGAAATAGAGTTCAGGCAATATAAATTCTTAGTTACAGTAAATAAATATATCAATATAAAATATAGCAGTTTTTATTTTTTATAAAACATTAAAGGCCTTTCATTTCCACCTTTACTTTTTGATTTCTTTTTCAGTGAATGTGGGTTTTCTAAAATGTGTCTATCCAACAACTTCAGTATGAAGGGAAGGTAACAGCAGTGCACATGTTGTCTTATCCCACCAGGGGGACTGTCTCTGAGAATGAGAGGATATTTATTTCCCTAGGATCATTCTACCTTTATAATCTAGTGAGACTACAAACAAGCACAGGGGCTATTGCCCAATACATTTCTTCCCCTCAGTGTGGAGACCTTTCTCTGAAGAAGTGCACTGCTAAAATACAGTCTTCTCAAAATAGCCTCCAAAAAGCTGACAATGGTTTAACAACTTTTGGTGTCTATCAGACCTGCTAAACTGGATTTAAATAAATAAGCAATGTAGGAGGTGCAAGATTCTGCATAATATGAGCAACTCTCATGGCATATTTTCAGACCTTTCCCCCTGTATTTAAAGTATAAACATTATTATAGAAATGATTGTTGAACTCACGGATCATTGGACTTTGGAATAAGCGTGCCAAGCTCCTTGATTCGGTAATTAATATTATACCTTCTTCTTCTTTCAACTGTTAAAAAGAAACATTTTCTACTTTCATTATGAAACAGTCTTGGGGAAAAAATCTATATGAAACACCTGAATGACTTATAAATGAGTGGTCCTGTCTAAAGAATATTTCTTCTCTCAAATGAAAGCACATGAAAGCCCCATGTTGCTTTGATGTCTACATTTCACCCCTTTCCAATGAACTTCCCTGGAAGCAAGGACCATCTCTGGTCCTCAGGGCAGCTGGCACACTCTCTCATTGTAGAACCCAACCTTAGGAATGAAATCAGGCTCATATTGTGAAATTAATGCTTTATTCCCCAAATCCTTCTGTATGAGATTCAAACCTGCTGCCACTGAGATCTGTAGAATTTTTCTGTTCATTTCCAGGGGAGCATGAAGAGTCTGACCCTGTTGTGCACATTCACTCAGGATTCCCAGCAGCCTGGGCAAATTTTGATTCCTGATAATTCACCTGCTATAACCTGACAGCAACAAGAATCACATGAAGAGGACCCCTTTAATCTTCCTGATTAAGGTGGAGTAAAGGCATTCCAGATGACTCTTCAGCCTTTGCATCACTACCTCTCATTAGGGCAGTAATTCTCAACCATGGTGCCATGGCATCCTGGGGTTCCTTGAGATCCTTTCAAGGGTGCTGTGGTGCACCACACAATGTTAGCACTGTTAAGTGTGTAAGCATGACTCGCAAGATAAACCTGGAGATTACAAATAGGAATTCATAGTGTTAAAAATATTCTGAGTCATCATGGCCTTTCAGAGTTTTTTGCAACAGAAAAATTGTTCTATTATTTTTCTCTAGTCAAAAAACAGGTGAAAACTCAGAGCTAGCAGTTTCTAGGGGTGCCTTGAATCTAAAAAGGTTGAGAAACACTACATTAGAGATTACATGGTCGTCTTTACTTTGAAGGTTCACTGCATCAACTTACCCATACACTAGTTTTCTTAAAACAAGATAAATTTAAAACAGACAAAATTTATATTAATTCAACAGAAACTACTTGTTTAAATGTACCTAGATTTACCAGTCCAATAAAATTATCCAGATAAGGCATCTCAATTTAGTTTTAGTTTAGTTACAGAAGAAAAATGAAGAAAAAGGTGAATAGCTTATAACCTTTAAAACAACTCCCTTTCTTTGACCATTCAGGTACGCTTGTAAGCAAAGCATTGCTACGAATGGGCTTGTCATCCTTTTGCCACTTCAAGTCAGTGCACCCAGCCCTACTACCCACACCATTTTTTCTAGTTTTCTAGGTACATGGTAGGATTTGGAGGAGTTGCAGTAAGATATCAACCATAGAGGTTAAAAGACTTTTCAATGATAGTTTATACCTGCCTTTAAAGGGATGTACTGACCTACCTTAGATACAACACCTCACAGACTAAGCTGTCTGAATGTATCTACTATTACTTAGACCACTAGCTAGCCACCATAAGCAGGCTTTTCTTCTCTCGTGCCCTATGATATATGGATCCTCTGTTATAGGATGCCCAAACTGTGTATAACCGGCATTCTACATAGTGTTCATATGTGCCATCTCCATAGCAATAATAAAGGCAAAACTTGAAGGAAAAGTGTTTACAAGCTGGAAAAGAGAAAGACAATAAATCAGGAACCAATTCCAAACTGACCATTTTAAAACTATATCTGCTTAGCTTTGCCAAATTCAAAAGGCCATATGCAGAAACACAAGCTGGGAATAAGTCCCAGTAAAAACAAAAGACTTACATTATGAAGAAATAACAGGAGTCAGGACACCACCAGAACAGAGGCAATGGGAAATTCTGAGTGTGCTACCCTAGCAATACATGCTGCCACAAGCACACCAAACCTGTCCTTTGCATTGACTCCCCATATTGGAGTGTCAGTTATGTCTATAACTCCTTGTCAAATACAGCTCCTTTTTAGTCAGGTAAGTAGCATTTACACAGCAAACTTTAGTGAAGATGTTTCTGCATTTTTGTTTTAATGGACATATATAAAATGGACACCTGGAAATGGGTACAGAAGCAAGGGCCAGAGTCCTTAAAAGGCCCTGGCCAGCTCACTGACCTACAGAAGCACAGTTGCTTTTTGCCTGCTCTCTTTCTGATCTTAAATATCTTCTCCACTTGTCTGCCCAGCAGCCAGATTCAACAAGTGGTAAGAAAAGCACTTTGCTGGGAAATAAAAGCTGTAGCTGTAAACTCTTTTGGGGTGAGTGTGGCTTAAAACCATTGTTCTGAGTAAGTGCCCTAAAATTAGCCTCCTGGGCTAGAAGTTGGGAGGGTTGTCCTCTTCTGCTATATTAGTGTAATTTACACAGTTATGCACTGTCTTTGGAACAGTAGGACCTGAGATCTGCATGAGTAGCTTAAATGCCATGTTAGCCATGCAATTCCTACTTCCCAGCCTCAAGGCAGCATTGGATTTTGGCCCATCTTCAAAATGGCCTGGGTCCAAGATGAGGGTCAAGTTCAACAGGTTTGCTCTCAGGCACTGTGATACTTGGACTATAGGTGTGAAGCAAATATGTTTAGGAGAAAGAGTTTTCTTGGGCCCAGCCTGCATCTAAGGAATGAACATCTACAACCATTAAAGAACCATCACAAGCCTCACCAGCTTCCACTCTGACAGCAGTTTGACTACATTGTCCCCATAGAACAATGTAAACTTATTAAAAGCAAAACATGACATTACACGCTTCCCAAAACATTTTCTGAAATAAAATGGAGCGGCTGGCAGACATGGCTCTCAACCTTGCCTTATATCACTTCCTGTGCATTCCGGATCAGTCTAGGAAGTCTGCTTACATGAGGGTATCTTGTGGAGTCAGAAGCAGTTTGGAAAATCCCTGGAGTCAGGGTATTTTCTGTAATGGATGAAGGAGCTGAAAAGTCTTGGAACCCCAAGCATAAAGTCTTCAGGAAGCCCTAATGTCCTCAAATGCAAAAGAGTTAACATGGTGAAGCTGCCTGGAGTCGCATACCATGGAAGCTGTGAGATCTTTATTACTCAAGCAGTTTGCATAACAAGATTGCCCCAGAGTCACAAGCTCTAGAAGCTCTGGGATCTCTGGCATCCTGCCAGGGTTGATATATTTACCAAAATGTTTCTTTGAAAGCTTCTGACAAATCATAACTGTCATACTAAATTATGAAGAGAATGGGAATGCCTTAGTCCAGGGCTGTCCAACTGATAAGCCACAGAAGGTGTTAACCTGCAGACCTCAGGCTCCCAGCTGGCCACTTATCACCCTATTGCTCCAGCTGCAGCAACAGCCAGGGGCTCCAGGCTCCCTCTCCAATTTCTTCTTCCTCTGCCTGCCCCAGGGGACAGCATGGTGCAGCACAGACCATGATGCTGGGGGAGCCTGAGGTGCAATGTACTGGGGGAATCTGTGGCCAGTGAGTTAGAGGAGGGGTGACTGCCCCCTACCCATCCACATCTGTAGTGCAGTGGGGGTGGGAAGGGGAACCACACAGTAGCAGCAGCCCACAGAGTGCAGCCCCTCCTGATGCAACTTGAGTGGGGCATTGCCCCTGACTGCCTAGGAGTTGAACAGCCCTGCCTTAGTCTAAATTCAGATGACTGCTTAACTGAGTCTGACAGGAATTTCCCTTTCTTCTACCTTATGCATGTCTCATAAACTCAGCCTCAGCCTAAACTCAAAGAGCAAAGCCTCAAAGAACATTGTAACCC
The DNA here is from genome assembly GCA_030014935.1 of Caiman crocodilus. NCBI lineage: Eukaryota > Metazoa > Chordata > Crocodylia > Alligatoridae > Caiman > Caiman crocodilus. Next base: position 96,632,775 of record JAGPOW010001296.1, read on the forward strand.
ACCATTATACCAGTGAATAAAGGAGAAGGCACATGACATGCATTTAGTGGTGTTATTTACTAGAATTCAAAGTAGAGTTACCCCAGGAAAATTAGGAGGAAAACTTCACAGATGTAAGTGAGACTGGTATAGCTTTCTTATGCCTGTTTCTGTCCAGACAGTCCTTTGCTTATATAGCAATAAGCTATTATCACTTCCCTCACCAGTTAGTGACAAGGCATCATAATAAGTACTCACTGTGGTTGCTACTCTGAGAAAGCTGATCATCTTGTCTGCCTCCATACTTCGGTGTATGGTAAAGCATAAACAGTGTATGGAATTAATGCAAGTTACATTGATATTTAGGTATCATGTGGCAAGTCCACATAATGCCTTCAATTTCAATGGATGCATCTAAACATGGCTCTACAGCACTGTTGTTACTGCACTGTCATTTAGTACTTCCAAAAGGAAATTCCAAAATGAAGTACTAAATAACAGTGCAGTAACAGCCCATACTGCACTATGTTGGTGGCACACGATTATTTTTAGCCTCTATGTTGCCGTAGCTATGCACTATTTTGAGGGAGTGTGTTGTTACAATGATGTAGCAGCACCATCATGGTTTTTGCTTGAGGATGCTATACCAACCTAACATCACATGTAGATGTGCTCACTGAGGAGCAGACTAATTAGCTCCACAGTCAAGTGTCATCATAGTGACAGTACTATCTTACTTTTCAATGCAGTAAGTGACTCCATTGTAAGTAAGATGATGTATATGAAATCTTTGCTGTGGAGTTGCCTAATCAGCTCCACAGAAAACTTCACGGTGCTATTAGAACAGAGTAAACTAATTAACTCCACTGTAAGTTAGTACTTGTAAACACAAGTACTGTCCTACAGCATAGTTCTTTACTCTACAGCAATGCACATGTAGTTGCTGACAGAGCTGATTGGGGCACAAAAGCGCTTCAGTGCAGGGGCTGCCTACCAGCTACCCCTGCAATAGAGCACACACCAGCCAGTCCCTCTGCAGCACACTGATGCAAATTGGAGCAGCTCCGGGATAGCAGGCGCCTTCAGGTAGTCAGAGTTGCTCCCACCTAGCTCAGTGTACTGCAGTCCTGGACATACATTCAAATGTTGCACCCATGAGCAACAAACTCTGGTGTTATATGCACCAGAGTTTATTGCATCGCATTAATTTCACAGGTAGATGCAGCCAGTGTGTAGCCTAGGACAAGTTACTTCACTAAATTCCCTCCCACCTGTTGCTGCTATTGTGCATTTGCACTCTAAGATCTTCAGGGCAGGGATTCTCTCCCTATTTATTTTTATAAGGCCAAGCAAAAGAGTGCCAACCTTGGTTGCAGCCCTTAGTGTAAATAAAGGCATAATAGGCACTCACAGACATGCAGGTCCCCGCTCTAGCTTACAACACTTTGCATAAAGTGCCATGGGTTAGAGCAACCCTCCACCTCCCCGTCAACTCAACAAATGTTCGCCTGTTAGGTCAGGAGGGTAGAGTTTGAGGCTGCCTACTTGTCCAATGATTGGGGCAGGGCTCATTCAGCCCCATACCCACTACCAGCTCCAATGCTGTCTGCAGAGAGAGGGAGGAGGAAGACAGTTTCAGGCTGGGGTTTGCCTGGCCTTAACTGAAGGAGGGGGTCCCAAGGTTGTGGGGCTCCAGTCCACACCCCCCACACTCCAGCTCAGGCTGGGCAAACCCCAGCCCACAGTTCCCCCTCCCCTCCTCCCTCCTTGCAGACCACACCAGGGATGGTGCTGGGCTGCATCAGCCTAGCGCTGGTTGCACTGACAGACTCACCCTAGGGAACAGACATTCCCTAAGTTGCTCCACTTTGGAGTGCCTTCATCTGATCCCTCATTAGGTAAGGGTTAATTTGTCATGTGATCAGCCCCTTTATAGTACTTTGCAGCCATTCAATGTGTGTCAAAGCATGGCTGCAAAGTGCTTTCGGGGATAATCATGCAATAAATATAACTTACGTCAGCACCAAATATTATTAGATAGTGCTGAAGAAACAGGTGTTATTTTAATTAATTCTACATGGGGAGGTGTTCTGCAAGTGAAAAAACAGTACAAGTGCAAAGTAACAGTTTCATCTTGAGAAAGAAAACAAATATGTTTGTGTTTGTAGACTGCGTGCTTTTTTCATTTTGTCTACAGATATGCATCTCTTCTCTTAATCTTGGACAACATCAAAGAGCTGATAGCTGGCAAGTTCTCTTCCTGTACTCTCTCTACATAACATGTAATAATATTGAAGAGCATATACTCACTGAGGTTGTGGTTATCCTTTTTTTGTCTCTCCTTTGCCATTGCCCGTGTATCTGCTTCTGACAGAAAGGAGCATTTATTAAATAAGTCCTTAGGTTGAATTTACAATACTAGTTCCCTGTTACAATGTGCCCCTTTTCATTAGGACAAGGTTTTTAGGCTATGCCTTTAGCACTTTTTATCAATTCCCACAAAGAGACAATGCCACTACATCTACATTCAACCAGTAACACATTTTCAAGTGTCTGGCAGGTTTCTTAAGATGTATTGATCATGCATTTTTAATTAAAACATTTAGAAATACTGAGAAATTACATTACATTTAGTATTTTTCTCTAATTTACTGAACTTTACATCAGAGAAAAAAGTCCTTACAATAAACTAATGTGAATCAGGATTTGTATATCCCATAATGCAAGAGTAAATCAGATTTTAAGATATTCACACTGAACAAACTCACTGTTTCCTTTGAGTGACACTAATAAACTGTACATGGTTGTTAGCATTCTTTGGATTAATTGAATGTAACTTTTAAAGTTGTTAATCCATTAATATAGATTTACCTTGAATAGACTTATTGTAAGCTTTTAAAAGAGCCATTTGTTCTACCCTGGAACAAATTTAATGGATGATAATTTATTTATACCATTGATCAGGAGCCAAAATGTGGAAGGATCCGTGGTTTCCTAAAATAATTAGGTTCATTAGAAGTATGATTTTCATAAAAGTCACAGGATAGACATTGTTTCTAAGTTACTAAAGTAGAGAACACAGTGTAAACATTTCCCTTGATCTTTACTCAGCTTTTTAAATGGAATAGCACATACTCTGTAAGTCTTAAGTAACATAATATTAAAGAAAAAATACATTTAACAAGTATCTTGTTGTAAGATTATTTGAAATTTTACAATAAATATCATAACATGTCAAGATCCCAGAGCTATATTACCTGTGATTTCCCTTTTTACTGGTAGGATAGCTGGGCAGGAAGCATTTGTAAGACCCATATTAGCAGGTGATATTCCCTGGTCACTGTTGTATATATCCAAAATGTTATTAGACAGCTTAAGGAAACAAAGGAAAAAATAAGAAAAAAGAGAATCAGAATAAAGTTGAAGGATTTAAAGTTTCAAAAAATGTAAATATTTATAGAAAATCACTTTCATAGATGTGCATTCATGTATCATCATTTATTTATTTTTCAGAGATGTAAATGCCCACACTTACAATTCAAAGGGGTCCACACTTCCATTTGAAATTTTTTAGGGGTCTGCAAATGAAAAAGGGTGAAAACCACTGCTCTGTGAGAATCTGCCCTTATCTTGTACTGTAAAATTAAAAGTTAAGAGCAAAGCCCGCCATTGTTCCACGTGCAAAGCATACTGACTGAAGTCTGTATGAATTTTGTATGCAGACTGAAGGCAGGATATGGTCCTGATGTCTACTTTTGAATTAATGCTATAGCAAAATTTCCAATAACAGGAACTGAAACTACACTTCAAACATGAGTTCAGTTGAAAGAGAAAATAACTTTGCTAATCTTAACCTAGTCTCTAGTGAATATTTAACCATGCTACTGGACATCAAGTTTTAATTTTAAATTGTTACAGCATAAACAGTTTAAAGAGTAGAAGGCCTAACTGTATGCAAGATTTAAAATGGGAGTGGAGAGAGAACTAGAAAATATGTTATAAGGTAAAAATCCTGCACTGTTACAAGGATAGACCAGCTAACCTGATCTGTTCCATGTCTGAGATAACCTATATTATTATGGTTGTTCTGTTCTTTCTAAAAGTGTAGCGTGTTATTCCCAAAAGAAACACAAATGTTGGAAATATGGTCTTAGGAATTTCAGATAATGCCACTAAAGAATACTTTTTCTTTGAATAATTCAATAACTCCTAAAAACTGAAACTCTAGAACTAGAATAATGTCTGAGTCAGTGCTTCCACTACTATTTAATCAACATGTCATCACTAATTATCACTTCCTCTGACATAATTAAACATAGAAAACAACTGTGAGTTACACACCAACTCCTCAGACAAAATCAGGGTGGAGCAAGAAACAAAGAGGAAAAAAATGAAAGACGATATTATTTCTTTTTATGGCCTGTGTAACCTCTGGGTAAAGCTGTCTTCCAACCTGCACCAATATACAAAGAGTCAGTGCTGTGGTTTTTGTTAGTCAAGTTCCAAAAACCCTAAACCTAAACAAAGAAATCAGCATAGATGATTTGTGACAATAGGAAAAATAAGTACTCTTTCCTCTGGACAACAAATAAAGGGACTGTCATAGGTTATCTTTAAAACATTTTATATCTGTGGAATGCTATGCCATCATAAAGTTAGAACATTTTCAAAGTAACCACAGGTTAAGGTTTAATGCCATCTCAGACCTGCAGAACTAACTTGCCACTAGAGATAGGGACAGACATTCAACTTAGTCTAACCTGCAAAAATTGAACTGATTTGCAAGTGGACAGACATCTACTTTTCATTCTGGAACTGCAGACACATGCAGTAGCTCAAGCTGGAAGTCTGGGGATGTTTCCCTTACCTTCCACAGGGAATCTGAGCTGGGGGCATGAGGAGTGTGGCCAGGCCCCAGAAGACCTGAGTATGACTGAGAAGGGGGTTAAACCCTGACCTTGGCCTGCAGGATTCAGAGGATGAAGGAAGAGGAAGCATGGCCAGACAGGGGCATGGCCAAACCCCCATGACAGGGAAAAAGGAAGAGGGGGAGATTCCCGACTGCCACAGTAACACCCTGACAGCCAGGAGCAATCTGGGTACACAGCTCCAGTGCCTGGCCCAGAGGGGGATTCTTCCCCCTCCTCCTCCTCCTCCTCCCTCTCTCCCACTGCTGCAAGGCAGGGAGAGGGGTTTTATGCAGTGCTGCCTGACCCAGAGAAGGACTTTTATGACTCTTCTGGCCCAGCAGATGCCTGCCACAGGGGCTGGATACACAAGCCCCTCCTATGCCTCTGAGCTGGCCCTGGTAGCCTACTGCTCAGCCAACCACTACCCATGCACACCAAGCCAGGCTGCTCTCACTGACAAGGCTCAGCTTCTCTATCACTGAGCTACAGCTACTGAAGAGGGCCCCACCCCTGTGGCTTAGGCTGGCCCTGCCATGCAGATGCTTCAGCTGAGGCTGAGTGGGGCTGGCCTGGACTGCTGGGCCCTCCTCAGTAGCTGCAGCTCAGCAACAACCACTCCCCATGCCCAGGCTGGGCTGGATCAGGCTGGGCAGCACTGCACAGAGCCCCCCTCCCTGCACTGAAGTGTCAGGGGTAGGGGAAAATGGGGAAGAGCCCCCATCCAGCACTGCACAGAGTCCCACTCCCCACCCTGCAGTGGCTCCAGTGCTGCTCTACCCTGGCTCCCAGTGGTAGGTCAGTGGGGGGGGGGGGAATTAATCTCCTTCCTGCCCCTTTAGCCTTAATGGGGCCATGCTGAAATGGCTGTTGTCCCTGCTGGTCAGACACGGAAGGAAGAGGGGAATAAACCCCGACCTGGGCACCCTGACAGAGGCTGCTGCCCCTCCTCATCCCGCTGCTGCTTCAGTGGCAGAGGTGGGAAGCATGGCCCCATTAAGATGGAGGATTAATTTCTCCCTCTGTCCCTTCTGCCTCTGAGGTCCATAGCTGGGATCTGCTATCCCCAACTTGCCTGCACAAGGAGACCCAGGTTGCAGTGGGTGGTGTGGAGGGAAAGGAGGGAAGAAGTAACCTCCTCCCTGACCACTTCACCTTAACTGGGCCATGCCAGGATGCTTCTGGGCACATTCCCACCCCTGCTCAGGCTAGAGAGCAGAGGGGTGGGGCAACCCCTACTTTCTGGATCAGACAGCACAGCCCAGCCCAGAGCTGCAGAGTATATTGGGATGCTGGAGGACTCTGGTTTAATTTAAACCAGGAAGGAGTCTCGGACAGAAGTTACATGAAGTGGTTTGACCCAAATCAGTTAAGTCTGATGTTACACTGAACTAAGTTTATCTTAAACAAGGTTCAGCCATTCTGAAACTGGTTTATGTGCACTGAACTTATATTTTGTTACAGATTTAAGCCAGTGTCTCATCACTTAAACTGGTTTGTGTATAACTGCTGTCCCTAGCCTGGAGGAACTGGTGAGCAGGGGCATGGACAGAAGCCAGGACTCATTTGCTTCTTTGGGGTGAGAGAAGTGGGGGAAGGGGGTGGCATGCAACTCAGAGGCAGAGACACTACAGTATGGCTTCCCTCATTCTAAAATGATCAGGAGCCTGCCAGAGTTGTGGATGGGAGGAAAACAGTCTTTAAAAAAAAAAAAATGGTTTGTAGTGAATGGCAAGGGGGAAAAGTGAAGAGAAAAGTGTGTGGGGGGAAAAAACCTCAAAAACCCAACTATATATAGGCCTTGGGCCAAAATTTTGGATGTTTCACTGAATTGGGAGTGAGGCCCTGCCACCTATCACAGAGTCCAGGCTGCTTGCAGCAGGTGGTGGGGAGGTTGCAAGTAGCTGCTCAGGGTCCATAGAGCCCTGACCTAGCTCATTGCTAGTGGCAGATACATACGTGCCTTGGGGCAGATGATGGGGAAGGGGCTGGGGCTGCACTGTTACAACAAGGATTAGGCCCCTTGCAGCTTCCCTGTCATCTGCCCTGAGGCGCACACATACACAAAATGCCTTGACAAGCCATATTTTGGCACATGTTGGAGGTTACTGATCCACAGAAAACTGGTGAACTGCATCCAAGTCCTCAGAGTGGGCAGGGGTGGGCAAAGTCTGGTCCATGGGTCATATCCAGCCAGCAGTGGACTCCATTTCCCAACAGCCCCTGGAGGCCAGTCTCCATGGAGACCCTAGCCACAGCTGCACTGTGATAGTGCAAGGCTGGGGTTGCCATGAAGACTGGCCCCAGCTGCACTACAAGGGTGCACAGCAGGGCAGGATGGGGGCTGCTTTGGAGGTCTGGGATCTTACAATGGAGACAGCTTGGTCTGGGGACAGGGCACAGACATGATCTGCAGCTTGCATGCTTGGGGTAGGAGCACACAGGCAACAGATTGCAGCTCTGTCCCAGTTCCGGACCAGGCTGTCACCACTGCAAGGTGCAAGGGCAGAGCCACAATCTGCTGCCTGCATGTCCTTGCCCACAGTGTGCAGGCTGCAAATCAAGTGTGCAGGCCCTGGACCAAGCTGCTTCCACTGCCAGGGGCTCCAGAACAGCTTTCTGCCCTCTCCTGCCATATACCCTAGCAGCGCAGCTGGGACCAGTTTCCATGGCAACCCCAGGCCTGTGCTATCACAGCATAGTTGCAGCTCAGATATCCATTGAGACCAGCTCTAGCCATGTGGGCAAGGGTTGCTGGAAAATGGAGTATGGCTACCAGTTGGATCCACCATTTTGCCCACCCCTGTCCTAGGGGCAGAAGGGGATGATGGCCAGAGCCAGCACCACCCCTATGGACAGTAGATTGCAGGAGAGTTTAAAGTTTGCCCATGGAGAAAAAAAGTGCGAAGTGTAAGGAACAATGCATCCTGGGATGCTGGAGGAATAAAAATAGAGCATTTTATTTCCCTGGAGTAGACTAACAAAACCCTGGAATGACCTGGGTAAAGCAGATCAAAGATTCCCCCTGCTTGAACTGGCATAACTTTAAGACATTACAGGGTACTTAGCACAGGTTATCATATTTTAATGGATGAATGCTCCCATTTTAAATGCCTTTTTGATGGTTTAAAGGTAAATCAGCAATGCCACCCTAAGAAGAATTAAGGCATTTGTTATAATTGACATCTGAAAACTGATGGGACAATTAGCACGATTAAAATATTATCATCTCTGGTTATAACAGACTTAAAAATGACAGAATGGGTAAAAGGACAGTTATGCCCTTTAATAAAGACACTGTTACTTCTTTTGGAGTTTTGATCATCTCAGAACTTCAGGACTTGGTTTTGTTAGTTAACAAACTAGTCCACAGTTAATGCAACCAAGGGTAAGATTCTGGTTGGGCTTGAGACCAATAAATCAAACTAGAGAACAGACTGAATTCCTTCTTAAGCATCTGACTGTAATATACAGTTATAATATACAATTATATTATTCTGTGGGACTTCCACCTTGGAGATGTTTTCTGGCGGTTCTATTCAACCAGATAAAATGTTATTAAAATTTCTGGAAAATATAGCGAGCAATTTTCTAACACAAAAAATATTAGACATGTCATGAAGGACTTCTGTTTCTCATTATGCTAAATAAGGATGAATTAATCACTGGACTGGAAGTTGCTAAATAGAGAACAGTGAACATATCCTAACTACATTTATTATGGCAAACAAAGGACAATCCCAAACAGTAAAACATATCTGGTACTTTAAGAAGGCTAATTTTTCAAAGCTGACAAAAATTATTAGTGAAACTGATTAAGAAATAGTTGGACGGATTTATAAAAACAGAAATGTAGAGTTCTTTAAGGAGGATGCATCAGATGGCCAAAACAAGATTCCATCATCAAGGAAGCAGATCACTGATGAAAAGTCCTTCCTGGTTCAGTTATGAAGTGGAGAGAGCCATACCTGATATGAATTGGAAAGCATGATGTTACATGCCCACGGTGGTTGGTGGGGCATGGCTGTGCCAGTGGTGGCAGCACCAGGGAGCTCCCGCAGATTCCACCAGCACTGTTGGCAGTGGGGGCAGGGTGGCAAGTGCTGACCACAGGTTGGTGACTGCCCGCAGGCACTACTAGCAGTGGCAGCAGTGGCCAGGGGTGATCAGGGACTGCCTGCAGATGCTGCCAGTGGTGCCAGCGGCAGGGTGGCAAGTGACAACTACCCGCAGACACTGCCAACAGTGTCGGTGGTGTCTTTTTGCAGGAGGTGCACCGCCACGCATACAGGGTGCACATATACCTGCATACACCCCCTACACATCACCCCTGACTTAAGTGCATATATTTACATATGCAAATTTAAGAGAATCATAGAATATTATGGTGGAAGGGACCTCAGGAAGTCATCTAGTCCAACACTTTGCTCAAAGCAGGACCATCCCCTACTATATCATCCCAGCCATTGCCAAGTCTTTGTCTAGATGGTCCTAAAAACCTCCAAAGATGGAGATTCCACAAGCACTCTGGTAACCTGTTCAAGTGCCTCACTTCCTTCCTAATGAGAAAGTTTTTTTTCAGAGGAGACTAGACTGTTACCTTGCTGGGGTCACCTGATCCCCAGTTATCTTTCCTGCTTGGTGCAGGGGGCTGGACCCAAGGTCTCTTCCAGCCTTACAATCTATGAAAACTAATGTTTCCAATTTTTCACTTGGAAGTTTAGTTCACCCAAAATTTTCCTAATAACCAGTCACAGAATGAAACTACCAGCATACATGTTGAACCTACACAAGTAACATCTCCTGTACACTTTAAGCACCTTATGTAAAAGTCTACTACTACAGAGGCTGAGAATTCCTAAACACCATTAGAAATCACCATGTCAAACCAGTTTTGAAAATCTGCTTAAATATTTGATCTCTCCATAAAAATAAAATTTTAAAGAATGTTCAGAATTCAGTTGAGTATTACTCGAAACAAGGAACATTTAATATAAAGGATTTGAAAGCTTATGGTAAGAATGCTCTTAGCACCTGTATTTCATTCCTTAGTAGTGAACCAACAAGTAGTACAATACTCATTCTAGTTTTAATTTTGTTAAGTCTTTATTGCAGTCATACTGTAACTATAAGAGCTAATATGAAATATGAGTTCAACTAAAAGTATGTATTTAGAGACTTCCTAACATAGTGAAAATTAAAGCATACTTTGGCCCTTTGGAGCCGTATGAAGATGACTTCCCTGGTTGGTTATCCAGGGTTTGATCTAAATCTCCCTACATCAGTATGAATCTGTTTTCAATGGGCTTTTGACCAGGGCCCATAATAAGGAGTCATATTAATTGACTTTTGAAGGCTAGGAAATGTTAACTATTTAAAAAAAATAATGAGTTTTATTGCAAACAAACAGTTCATGCAGTTCTATAAATGTGTTCAAAAACATATTAGCAGTAAATACACTATAATTTGTAATGCTACTCTTACCATTAAAGAACAAAAATAAGAAGTTGTAGATGACAAGAGAGTGGACGACAAACACAAGATAAATTTAAGATCATTTAATAATTCTCAATACTTTAGCCACCTGTATCATCTAAATAAAGTAAGCATCTTCACAATCCAGTCACAAAATCATGAATTATAACAAGGTCCAACTCTGAGAAAAAATGTCATACAATATCTAAGCAGATGCCAATACAAAAATGGCCCACTGGCTTCCCCAACAAGGGGAAGATCCTGTTCCTGCAAGCTTGCAGTCCAAGAACAGATGGCAATTCAAAACTATACCTATAGTGACAATCATTTTAATAAAGGTGGACAAACGTCTTCAGTCCCTAAGACAGGCTAAAATCATTCCTGTACAATGGATGCACAAGGCACAGGATCTTCCCCAACCTACGATCATCATCTTTGTTTCATACAGATTAAGTGTCAGACAGTTTTTTTCTCATCCATGCTGAAATCACAACCAGGTACTGGGAAAGAAGAGCCACAACACCATCTGTATGTAATAAAAATGAAACACAGCTTGATGACATCCATATACTAATAGAAGTGCAGGTGCAGTCCAAATCATCTCACTCTCTTAAATATCCCATATGCGTGTTAAACAGGAAGTGTCAAAACAAAGTCTTAAGACACCGTATGCAAGACAAACCTTGGCAAGACTGAATTAACCCAAATTACCCTCCAAAATCACTTGTAAAGGAAAGAACAAAAATCAAGAGAGACACCAAAGGCTGCCAGAACCAGAATCATGCTCCCAAGCAAACGCCCTAACCATTGGACTACAATATCACATTTTTTCTCACCAGCCCAATGTATATTGAATTATGTTCTGTACAACATAATTCAGGCAGAATTTCAATAGAAGTAGTGAGTATTACCAACCACAATAGCCTATTTCCAGGTGATTAGGAGACTTTAGAAAGACACAAAAGTTGTGGGCTTGAACACAACAGATGAGGAGTGTATTGAAGTTGTATTTCTTACCCCTAGACATAGTAGTACTGTCATCACCTACTTTGACAACACCTTGGAAAAAGGCATTGCTGAAGATTGTAGGTTGTGAATCCCACTATTATACAGGCACTTCCCTACTGCCAAGACTTAGCTTCTTAAACTCCTGGGAAAGGCAATGTGTCACACTTCAGTATTAATTAAACCTATTAATTAGGCTAAGCAGCTCCCCCTTGCTTGTGCTACCTCTTGTCAAGCCTTTCCTGAGGAGCCTTACTCTTCCAGACATTGTATAAGGATCTCAAACAGTTAGGTGTTGTAATGTTGAGGATTGTGATGTTAGGTGTTATAACGTCTAGATCCTTTCATGGAATCAGTCCTAAACTATTTTGAAGTTGGTGTAAAACACCAGTAAATCAAAATATCCATTTATACTCACTTTGCACTTTTCTAAAATGACTATGCTACTCACTGCACTACAGAGGATTAGGAGCACACTTCAGTTCTTAGGACCTTGTAACACCTTACTTTGTGAGCTGCACAAATGTTGATCAGTGTTAATTCTAGCTTGAGTTTGGAGTAGTCACACTTCAGGCCAGCAGGGGCCTGAAGGACCAAAAGGTAAAAATCCCTTCCTCCTCCCATTCTGGGTGCCCCTCTGCCTCCTGGCCCCTAGGATCCCTTCCTCCCCCTCTACTTACTTGTGACTGTCACCATTGTCTGACCCAGGGGTGCAAGCAGGGAAGGGTTAACCTGCCTACTCAGTCCAGGCTGCTCATGTCCTGGCTGAGTTCAGCTCAGAGAGCTGTAGGAGAGGTAGTGGCAGGTAGGTCAAAACCTCTGAATCAAACAAATCTTTTCCATATTGATTTGGAGAGCTTCAAATCAATTCAGACCTTTTTATTAGTTTCCTGATTCAATTCAGATTTAGAGTTTCAGCTGCCAAAGTCAGGCCAAATCTCCTCTGGATCGAACCAGCACCTGAAGTTTCGCACAGCTCTAGTGGCAGCCAGGAAGACAGGTTAACCCTTACCTGCCTGGTCCCCTGGGACAGACAATGCGGGCAGCCACTACTAAGTGGGGGCAGGAAAGGGCAAGGAGGCAGTAGTCCCAATCTGGTCTAGTAGCGGACAAAGGGCAGGTGAGGTATTTTACATTACTAACATGTAGCTTACAGTGGCCACACCTTAGTGTAAAATGACCTGGGTAACACAGATCAGAGATAATCCTGCCCTGGAGTGGCAGGCCAGCTAACTTTGAGCCAGCTAATGAGCGCTTAAAACTAATTTCAGGTGTTAATGTTTGGACAATCCAAGTATAGAGTCCCAGGAGCTGCCCAAAATTACCATGTAACAAGGCCCTTAGAGATCTGATTTCTACTGTGACTGTGGGTAAGTTATTTAACCTCATTGAGTGTCAGTTTCTCCTCTTATAAAACTAGAATAAATATATTTATTTATTATTGGAAAAAAAATCAAATGAAATACATGCCTGTAAAGTGCTATGTAAATACAAATTATTATTACACTTCTAGTGAGAAAGCTAGGAAAGGAAGTCTGGAAGTCAAAGGTCCTATCTCTTCTTATTCTAAAATCTAGATGATCTTCCAGAGTGGTTCTACCTTCCTTCTCCAGAAATTATGAGCTATGATTTTAAACTTATTTAGAAATGTAGATCAATTGTTAAAGTTCTCTCAGTATTTGAAGTTGCTTTAGACCAGTTGAAGTTGCTTTAGACTCATGTAGTTCTGGGAGTTGTATGAGGGTTTCTGGGCTGGTGTGTGGGTTGAATTGGGCCATGGCACAGCCAGCATACAGGGCCAGGCTAGTGCGATGCCAACAGCAGCACCATCCCCATGTCAGCTCCTGCACTGCAGGCAGTATGTGTCAGCCCCACTCCAAAGCTTATACTCCAGGCAGAATGAGTGCCAGACCCAGCACTGTGGGTGCTGCATGTAGCACAAGGATCTGGCACAGGACACGCACTGCATGCAGCAGCCCACTGGACCAGTCATGTTCAGTGGCTCCAACAGAACCCAATCCAGACTGGCCCCAGAGTTAACACGCAGGGCCAGTCTGGCAGAAGTGCTGCATGCAGCATGTGCCCCATGCTGGTTACATGCTTGTAACACCAGGTCCAGCCCACAGACAAGAGCAGGTCCACATACCACATGAGGTATGTGAGGTCAGTCCAAGACCCATGGATTGGCTCATACAGCTTCATGGGCCAGATCCATCCATCAGGCCATGTTTAACATACCTGCTGTAGACAAACAAACAAAAACAAATAACCAAATAACCTAACAGCAAATTCTAACACTTACAGGCTTTCCATTATTTACTTTAATGTAGCACCACTAAAGCTGATAGACCCTATAATACTCTCCCAAAAATATAACTACTTAACCTCAGTTTAGGTGAATAGACAGACAAGTAAATATTTATGAATGCCTAAGTACTTTGTACATAGCAAATACACTCTCCTATATAAAAACACATCTATAATGAAATCTATCCACTTCTGAAATGTAGCCAGTCCTAAAGAAAAAATAGCTCTTTCCTTAGCAAATAGTTAAGGCACAGCCAGTGACAGTGTGGTACTGGAATTGAATAATACTATAATTAAAAGTGCAAGAAGAATTAAAGAAAAAAGAATGTAATTAACCAAGTTAGCATTTGGCAAGGACACTGTGGTTAACAGTCTTGCTTTCATAAAAAGTGTCATGGGATCTTTAATGACTATATAGGAGTATTGGTTTTACATCTCATCTTATCAGTAGTCATTTGTACACAGGCTTCAATCCTGCAAGGGGTTCAGCTCTCCAAAACTGCTCAACCCATATTTAAATTCAAATAACTGAGCAAGCCTCTGGCTTGAGTTCTGCATTGCCTTGCAAGATACAGTCCATAGCATATAGCATTCCCTGAATTTCTCCTATTCTTTTTCCCCACATGAGGAAGTTTGTGATACTTGATTAAATTCGAAAGGTATGGCTATAGACATGATCAGGGTTGCTACTACAACAATAGTTATCAACAGTGATCACACCAAATAGTTTCTTTTCTATGGAAAACACTAACATGTTATGACAAATCAAAGAACCATGAAAAATAGTGCTAAGTGACCTTAGGAAGTTATCTAGTCCAACCCCCTACTCAAGGCAAGGTCATTCCTGTCTCAACCATTCCAGGTAAGGGTTTGTCTAACTTGCTCTTAAAAACTTCCAAAGATAGAGATTCCACAACTTCTTTAGGTATTTTCCAATATTTAACCACCCTCAAAATTAAAAAGTTTTTCCTAATATCTAATATAAATTTCCCTTTTTGTAATTTAAAACCATTACCCCTTGTCCTGTTCCCTGCAGTGACAGAGAACAGTCTGTCATTATTTTCTTCATAACCACCCTTCATGTATTCTTCTCTCCTCCAGACTAAATAATCTCAGTTACTCCAACCTTCTCTTGTAAATCATGTTTCCTATTTAAGCTTTCCACACCCCTAATTATCATAGCATTCAGTCTGCTCCTGTTCTAGCTTGTATTAATCTTTCTAAAAATGGACAACCATCATTATACATTCTGTTTTAGATTAGGTCTCACCAGGGTATTGTATACTGGAATAATACTTCACTATCTCAACCAGAAATACTTCGCCTGATACATCCAAAGACCTCATTTGCCTTTTTTTCAGAGCCTTATCACATTGGTGCCACATTGTCATCCTGTGATCACTAATATATCCAGGCCTTTCTCCTCCTTTGTCATTTCTAGACGATAAGTCCCCCTCTTAATGCTAGAAGAACTACCAGTCTGCAGTTCCTGAGTGGAAGTTCTTGCACTTTACAATATTAAATTTCATTCCATTTTAGTTCTATCTGTTCTCAAAGTCACTGAATAGTGTTGAGATAATATTTTGCTCCTCCTCTATACTGACAATGCCTCCCAATTTTATGTCATCACTAAATGTCATCATCAAATTTCTACTTGTGCCAGGGTCAGTAATGAAAATATAGAAGAATACTGAACTCAGGACCAGTCCTTGAGGAACTCTCTTTATAAACTCCTCAAGCCAAATAGCCCATTGACATCTACCCCTTTAGCTAATTTCTTATCCACAGAGTTCTGGATGAATTATTTTACCCTTTCATAATCTCTATTCCTCTTTTTATTTTATCAATGTTAAACTATTTATCTCTGTAATTAAGTTAAAATCAGTCAGTTCTGAATAATTTTAGGATTAGTTGGGGAGAGGCACTAAAATAGTGAACAGCCATCACTGTTTTGCTAGATCTCCAAAAAGTATGTTGTCATTCATTAAGATCATTGGAAGATATATACATATCTTAAGAGCAGAAGCCATTGTGCATATGCACCTAGTAGTAACAGCTACACTGGGCTGACCTACTAATATGAGTGCACAGTGCTACTATATAGATGCAATAAGAAATTTCATTTGTACTTGATAAAAATTAGTACTTGTTGCAATTACATTCAGATTAATTCATTCACATATGAGTAAGCTGTCCAATCTTTCATTTACATTTACTCCCTATGTAAAACCCACATATTAATATCAGACTCTAATCTATAGTTTAATTTTGCAAAATAGTTTGTAAAGTGAGACTAGCCTTTCTATACTAGCTGAGAAAAACATGTTACCACCATTACATTTACATACTAAACATATTAAATGTAATTATAAATTACAAAAATTAAGGACAACAAAAAGTCCTTCTTCAGGTATATAGGGAGCAAAAGGAAGGCACAGGGTAGCATAGGACCCCTACAGGACAAACTAAGGCTATTAGTGACTGGGTGGTGGGAGAGACAAAGCTGAGCTCTTCAATGAGTTCTCTGCATCTGTATTCCTAGACACAGAGCAAGACAAATCCCCTAATTGGATCATAGACAGACACAAGAGGGACACCAGCCCACCAACTGTTAGCACAGATTTAGTGAAGGGGCACTTGAAGGGGCTGGATGTGTTCAAATCAGCGGGACCAAATGAACTTCATCCAAGGGTGCTGAAGGAATTAGCCAGTGTCACAGCAGACCCGCTGGCACAGTGGTTTGAGCACTCATGTTGCTCCTGTCAGGTCCTAGAGGAGTGGAAAAGGACCAATGTGGTCCCTATTTTCAAGAAGGGAAGGAGGGAAGAACTGGGAAACTATAGGCCAATTAGCCTCACCTCTATCCTTGGGAAAACTTTGGAAAAAATCATTAAGGATCACATTTGTGGGAAGCCCAGCAGGGGAAATAATGCTGAAAGGAAATCAGCACGGATTCATTTCAGGTAGATCCTGCCTGACTAACCTTGTTTCTTTTTATCACTGAGTTACAAAATGCTTAGACTCAGGAATCGAGGTAGATGTCACCTACCTAGACTTTAAAAAGGCATTCGATATGGTATCTCATTCTGTTCTCATAAATAAACTGACAGGCTGTGATGTAGATGATTACACAGTCAGGTGGGTGGCAAATTGGCTTAGGGGTCACACCCAGAGAGTGTGACAGGTCGATACTGACCTGGAAAGATGTGGGAAGTGGAGTCCCACAAAGTTCAGTCCTGGACCGGTGCTATTCAGTCTTCATCAGTGGCTTGGATGAGGGCATGGAAAGCACCCTGTCCAAGTTTGCAGATAATATCAAATTATGGGGCAAAGCTAACACACCAGAGAGTAGGGAGCGGATCCAGGTGGATCTGAACAGGTTGCAAAAATGGGCAGAATAAAATAGGATGCAGCTCAACAAAGACAAGTACAAAGTGCTACATCTGGGCAAAAAGAACCACTAACACACTTACAGGCTGGGGGCAGTGGCGGACCTACATTTTTGGGGCCCTGAAGCTTGAACTGTTATGGGGACCCCTTCACAACCAGCAATGAGGTCTGGGTAACCACTGTTATCTTCTTCAATGGGGTAGTTCCATGACAGATCACCACAAATTTTTTAAAAATTTAACCACTACATCTCAGATTTTGATTAAAATTGCTGTACTGGATTATCTCATATGTCAAAGTCACTGGTG
>JAGPOW010001296.1:96650245-96683182 GCA_030014935.1 Caiman crocodilus
TGATTAAAATTGCTGTACTGGATTATCTCATATGTCAAAGTCACTGGTGTGAATAATAATTTCCTATGCCTTATAGTTTTCAAGTTATGGGGGGATGAATTATTGTTTTTACTATTATTTTGTATTGAATTACGCTATAATAATTATAGCGTAATATAAATAATTAATATTATTATTTTTTAAAAACCCCTTCTCATACAGTAGACCCAAAATTTTTAAGCAATGTGGACTAAAGTCGCTTCTGGGGTCCCTCCAGGATTGGGGCCCTGAAGCTTAAGCTTCAGTAGTTTCATAGTAGAACTGCCCCTGGCTGGTGGTGACCGTCTCAGCAGCACAGCAGTGGAAAGGGATCTCGAAGTCATAGTTGACACCAAGATGACCATGAGTCGTCAGTGTGACGAAGTGATCAACAAGACTAACTTCACTTTATCATGCATTAGCAGATGCATGACAAGCAGGTCCAGGGAGGTAATGATTCCCCTCTATGAGGCACTGGTCAGGCTGCAGTTGGAGTACTGTTTCCAGTTTTAGGTACTGCACTTCAAAAGGGATGCGCTTATATGGTCAGAGGCCTGCAGGCCTCCCTACGAGGAGAGACTGAGGGACCTAGAACTCTTCAGCCTTCGCAAAAAAAGGCTGAGAGGTGATCTTGTGGCTGCCTATAAATTAATCAGGGGAAGGCAACAGGGAATAGGAGATGCTCTGTTTACTAGGGCACCCCCTGAAGTAACTAGGAACAATGGCAACAAATTGACAGGGAGCAGATTTAGGTTAGACATTAGAAAGAACTTCTTCACAGTAAGGGTTGCCAGAATCTTAAATGGGCTTCCAAGAGAGGCGGTGCTCTCCCCTACCCTGGGGGTCTTCAAGAGGAGACTGGAGAAGCACCTAGGTGGGGTCATCTGACCCCAGTGTTCTTTCCTGCCCAGGGCAGGGGGTCAGACTCAATGACCTACTGAGGTCCCTTTAGACCCTAACATCTATGAATCTATGAAAATCTTGGCCAGGCTTTGTAAGGCTTATGATAGCATTAGCTACACCTCTGAAAAAGGCATCTAATATTGAAACCAAGTTCATCAAATGTTTCACATACCAAGTACAATTCAATTTGTTTGTGTTACCTTTTCAGTTTCTAATTTTTTTTTCAAGTGTCCAATTGCTTATCATTTATTTTATGTTTATTCAGTGTATCCAGTTAACAGAGGTGGCTTAATCTTTCAAGTAGACAGATGCATTTCAGAATATGCACTGAATTTTTCTTCACTTTGGTCAACAACTGGATATTGAACTAGTTGTTGCGAAAACATTTCCTAAACAGCAGACGTGCATGCATATGCAATTAGTGTGGTTGAATAAGCTCTGGAACAGTTTACACTGAAGTTTATTGCTCCTGGGTGAAGTGTTTACATGTGCACCCAGGATCGCAGCATGTTGAGCTAGAGTGGTGAAGCCCTGGCTGTCAGGGGACCTGGAAGCTCAGTCTGCCAGTCTAGACCTGCTCTGCTGTGGCTCAGGTTGCTGGGGAGGAGCTGGCTGGGATACAAGTATGCTAGTTGGCAGGCAGCCCTACACTCTAGCACTCTCATGCCCCAGCCAGCCCTGGCTCCCATCTACACATGGGTTGCAGCCCACTAAACTAAACTGGGGTAGGATAGTATTTGTGTTGGGCAGTACTATCCTACCCCAGAGTTAATTAGTGTACTGAGGCCTAGTCACGCCATGTGTATAGATGGTAACAATTTACTGCAGTGCTAATTAGCCAGCTACGTAGTAAAATGCACGTGTAGATGCCTTCAATAATAGCTAAGATACTACAGACTACCCTTTTTTTATTGAGGGGAAAATAGGATCAGTTCAAATACTTCTCAGTCTTTCTTTTTGTGGTAGCTGCTTAGAAAACTGAAAGAAACAGTAGATGGGAAGGATAGGTTTGTGATTCAGCACTGGAGAAGAGCTTGAGAGATATGTTCAGCTCTTGGTTTAGTCAGAGATTTGCTGTGTCATGAGGGAAAGTTGTTAACCTCTCTCCATGAAAATGACAGTGGATGCTTCTACATGAGACGCTTACTGTGCATTAGCCTAATAACACTGCACAGAAGCAAGACGGTTAAAACACTGTGCAGTAGGGTATTAGCACAGCTTACTAGGCTAATAAACATTAAGCATCACAAAATGTCTGTGTGCCGGCACTACTGTGCAATAACTCTAGTTAGTTTGTACTTTATTAAGCAAGTACTAAACTAAATGAGCGGTATCTAAGGCACAATAATGAATATGTAGGTGCACCCACTGAATGATAATTTTTCTGCAAGGTCTATATAGACCAGGGGTGGGCAATTATTTGGACCCAGGGACCACAGAGGGAATTTTGATGAGTTGTTGCAGGCCAAGTCAGCACCTTCCCCACCACAACAACTCACCAAAACACCCTATGGGTCTGTGGGCAGGCGGAGAACAATGTTCAGGAGTGAAACAGGCTGGCAAGGCCAGGATCATGGGGCAGGGTTGCAAAGCAGCCCTCTGCCCTGTTGAGAGGGGTGTGGGGAAGGGTCAAGCAGGGCATGTGTTCATGTGTGAGGGTGGCTGCCTAGGTACTAGGATTCCAGGAGCCAGCTCAGGGCAAGAGGAGGGGGTGGGGGGCATGTTCATCACTCACCCAAGTGTTGCAGTCTGGAGCTAACCCTGTGCACTCTGCATGAGGCCAAGCCCTGACTGCTTCTACCCAAGGCAGCTCATACTGTGGACCAGCCCTCACCTGCTGGCCCAGCTAGCGCACACATTTTTCAGCAGGCAGAATGGGTAGAAGGCAGCAGAGAGCTGGAGCTGGAGCCAGAGTCTCACATGCTGGGGCAGAAGCTGTCCAGCTGAAGCTCCTGGCTGTCTTTCATCTACTCTGGCTGCCTGTGCCAGGCAAGCAGGATCAGTGTAAGGCAGCCAAGATTTGGGGCCGGAACCCTACATGCTGGGGCAGGAGCCACTTGGATGAAGCTTCCTCCAAGCCAAGAGTGGAACAGTAAAAGCAGAAGGACCCGCTGCAGGAGGTGAGGGGAGCAAAGCAGCACCCAGGATTTTGCACCTGCACCAGGAACAGCTCCCTCACCAGAAGCTGTGCATGCTGGCCAGGGCCAGGTCAGTGGGTGCAGGCTGTCCTAGGCTAGGCTCAGCCCCATGTGGAGCACCACAGGAGTAGCCGCAGCCAGATACAATCAACTGGCAGGCTGAAGCCAACCTGTGGGCTGCATTTTGCTAACCCCTAATTTAGAGACTGTCTGGGGCAAGAGCTGTATCTTACTACATGTTGTTATAATGCCTGGCACATTAGAATACAGCTGAAGATTTTAGATGCTGATGTAATTGGCCTATGAAACACTTGCTTATATTAGGAAATAAATCAGAAATAAATACATGTAACAAACAACAAATTATAGCAGTTCCCTTTGCTATTTTTCTTGGAAAATAAAGAAAACTAGCAAATGTACCAAGTTTCAGGTCTCTGATCTTGTACCCAGGACAAATTGCAGCACCTTCTATATTTATCTTTAACCTGATTCATAATCGTATGATGCTCAACCAAGTACGTAATGTTCAGATATATTATAATATATTATATATAATGTATGAAAACTGGCTCATTTTTTATCTTTGAATAATGATCTTCAAGCTGATTCATTATTCACAACTGAAAAATGAACTGGGTCCAGATTCACACTTACACACACACACACAGCATATTCCTGGAAAAGTGTGTGGTGTGGGTGTGGGGGCGGGGGGATTTAACCAAGTGCAGGGTAAGAAGTAGAAAAGCAATGGAAATTTACTGTAGGCTCAAACTCTTTCTAGAGAGCTGTGTTTTGAGATGGAAACTTTTAATTATGTGCTTTTTGAATGTTTCTATATATTATGAGAGCCAAGATAAAAGCAAAAGCAAACTGATCCAACAATATCCAACTGACAAGTCAGAAACAAAATCTATCCCATTCACCTCATGGTCCAGAAGTCTTAGGTGTGCAATTTAAATTGGAATTAGCTATTTTACTACTGCTCATGTTAATAGTAATATTTAATTAATGAACAAATGCAGTGGTTTCAACCTTTTGGCCCTGTGGGCCAAATTAGAGGCACGGGCCTGGTCTGCAGGTCAGACTGGACCCCACCTGCTGGGATTGGGTCCCAAGGTCCTGTGCTGCCCCAACCTAGCCCCGTTTGCTAAAATTTGGCCCCCAGGCCTTACGCCACCTCTGCCCAACACATCAGGCCAAGGTCAGGGTCCAGAGCCCCATGCCACCCCTGACTGGCTCCACCACCAGCACTGAGCTCTGTACTGTGCTTCATGCCCAATCTAGTGTGCAGGACCATGGCCTCCAGGGGTCCCTATGAACCCATAGAGAGCCTTGCAGGCTAGAGGACATGGTGCCAGGAGCCAGATCTGGCCCACGGGGGGAGGGGGAGGAAGAGGGAAAGAGGGGTTGAACACTCCTGAATTAATGCCCAGTCCCGAACAGTTCCTTGTAATTCCACATATCAAACCATTCAAATTTTTCCCTGAACAAATGCATGTTTGTTTTGTCAGCACAAAAACCTGACATACGAAAAGTGGAAAAGGTGGGGAAAGAATAAAATTGACTTTATATTAAAATATTAATATAGGCATCCTCTGTTAGATACACATTCTTACATATTTTTAATCTCACAGTAATATTTGCTTCTATACAACACCTTATATTGCACTAACCACAGTAATATCTCAGTTCCTGCCAGTAAAATATTAAGTGATGTCGGTTATATCATTTATTCTCTTTTTCATTCCTCTGCTTTGTTTGGGTCAAGTTTCTTTTTTGTTGCTGTTGAATTTAAATGTGCACACTCCTACATATTTATATTAAAGAAGGCAAGGTCAAAGAAATGCACCTTGCACTTGAAGAAGAAACTCGTAAGTCTTATTTACAGTCCATAATTCCTTTGGGAATTCACGCCATACCCATTAACCGGCTTCTAAGAAAGCTTGTTTCTTATACAGATAAGTTTTATCCTCATGGAAAAAAAATCTATTGCATCAGACGAGCAGAACTGTTCATGGCTACCTTCACTTTGGAGCTGGTGGTGATCTTTTAGATATGCTGGAACCAAGCTATTGACATTTGAAGGTCAGGATAACCTTTTTAAGTAGGAGATCACCTTTGGCACTTAAAAGCAACCCAAGACCCAATGTGCACCGCCACCACCATCCCCCAACCCAGCAGGTAACTCTGTGTGGTGGGAAGGCGGGTGCAGATCGAGACAGAGGGAAAAAAAATATTTGGGGGCACATCTCCCCAGCATGTAAGTACCATCTGGCTGGGACCCCACTCAACTTACCCCTGGTCTGTCTCTGTCACAGCGTTTCCTCTAAGCTGTGTGGCGTGTACTTAGAGGGAACGCTGCTCTGCAGCACTGTCCCTCACCGTAGGGGCCCAGTCTAGCCCCCACCTCTTCCCACCCCCATGGACTGACCTGCTGGGCTGGGGCACATGGACACTCAGCCCCCACCCCAGCCTTGAATCTACCCCAAGAGGTTCCAAGATCTAATGCAAAAGGCTCGGAGATCTACTGGTTAGTGACCACTGATTTAGACTGACCTCCATCTGTAACAGTGCTTATATTTCAACTAACTACCCCTGCATTACTTTTGGCAAGATATAAGACTTTGAACTACCCAAATTTTACCAAAACTAAATAAAGATACTATATTGCGGTTGTAGTGATTAGAGATGATGAAGGTATGGATAATTTATGTATGTCATCTTCCTGAATGGGATTGTATTGCCTTATCAATCAGAGATAAAAGAAAACGTTACAGATTCCACTATCTGAGAAGTTCTCAGTGAGGAATTCAGACTTGCTGAATTTCAGACTCAATTGACCAATTGTGATGCATACCTCAAAACCAAAGGAGACCATGCTATGGCAAACATTTCAAAATGCTTTCCTCTGCTCAGCAGCATAACCTCTGTCCTGTTCAGGAACTGCTTCAAACAGCTGTTGTTCATCCTTGGACTATCTTGATGCCATTAGGGGGGAAAGAAGATGTATATAGGGTGAAGGAGATATAGAGCTATACATTGTCTGTACATTGCTGCTATTTGAGTCCATATTGCTTGCATGTTTACAGTTACTGCACTGACTACAGTGAAGGTGTTCAGCAGAACTGGAGAGGGATCGGTGTGTTATATTCGCTTCTCGGCCTCTTGGCCCAGATCAAGTGTAGTTCCTGTTCTTTAACAATGTTCTTCCAGTAAAGACTTAAAATATTTAAGTACATTCACCTGGACTCTTGCCAGTTCCTCAGTTGGGATGGTAAATTACCAATAGTGAGGTTATCAAGACATTGGTTTAAACATCAATTTCCAGAATTCTTACATAAATAACTATTGGCACTTTTCCTCAAAGATCATGGACTTGATAGGATGGTATAAACGTTCTTAAAGTAAAAGGAGTGAGCAAGTTAGGAGAATTACATCCTATTCTAAAGAATCCTGTCTGCCATCTCTACACAAACTTTTTTCAGGTACAGGGTGAATTGTTGTATCCTACCTCTCCCAAGGGTGTATGTACCCTATCCATCTCTAGGTATACTAGAGGCTACTCTGAATGCAGAAGATACATCACATACCTCATCATGCTACACAGTGGAGTACTCATGTCATATAAAGGTGGATTTGTGACCTACAATCGCTGTAGGTGCTGTATTGTCCTATCCTGCTGTTTCATGATACAGAGTTGGTGTATGAGAATCATTCTATAATCATGCTCTCAATGCAATCCTCATATAAAGGGTTTATTTGATGCAGAGTCCTGTGCCTCCACAACCATGATTGAGTTCACCCATAGACTCCTGCTGCAACCTGGCGAGATGAAAAGCTGCTGCAAATTCAGATGAAAAGCTTGTAATCAGAATTAATTTGAAGTTCTATGACACTCAGAACTCAGTGTCTTCTCTGATTTGAGGAGATGTCTGCACTTGCTATGGTAAACAGCTCTGGGGAACATAATTTAACATTCTGCATTGTTAGTGCTCTGCCTTTTAAAGAGGTAACTTCTAGTCTAGAATTAGTTTTAGGATTAATAGTTCAAGAGTCCAAACATACACATTACATATTTTTAAATTCAGATTATTGAAGAACGACAACGAAAATATTTGCTCACCAGTTTTATTTTTGAAGCATCTACAATTTCCACAATAGTTAAAGTTTGTTCTTTCTCCTTCATGTTTTCTTTTTTTGTTAAACCTGCAAGCAATATCAGGGAGTGCTCTGTTGAAGCGTATGTACCAGGGTGAACTTTGATTCTTCCTTGGACTTTAAGACTAATCCGGTATAGAATGTGATTGACAAAGCATTTTCATTGTTGTTATGCAGGCTTTTCAAGTGACCAAGCTAAGCAAAGGATCTGTTAATATTTACTCTGGCCCTTTCTGCAGAATGGTTTTGAACTCTAGCAGTTGACAAAAATTGCTAGATGACACCCATGTTTACTGATTAAAAAAACCCATACTATATGCAGAACTGGGCTGCCTATATTAGCTGTATTATATGCACCCCCAAATGAATATCTCCTTTTATTTCATGATGAAACAATCATCATACTTATTAAGTAAAGTACTTTGAGGAATATCCTACCTGGATTTTTTTGTATGGTTTCTGGGAATGGCAATTTTTGTAATCTGTCCAAATACCAAATGGTAGCTATCACTATTTGACAAATAATTAATACAAATACAAATTATTAATGCCATGATGAGAAACTGTGACCTCAAAGACCTTGCAATAGCAATAAGATTTTGCAGACAGATCGCATGGTGCTTTCATCAATAAATAGTCTCCATCGAGTCAAATGCAGAGTTCAACACATATAATGAGAACTTTCTATCCACTGCAGTTAACAGAATGATAGAAATTAGAGTTAGAAAAGACCTATCAGGTCACCCAGTCCATACCGATACCACAGCAAGATTGCTCCCAACAGGACATCCTGACTGCTTGCAGATTGTAAATGTTCCAAGGCCTAGACTTGATTGAACTACTGGACAATTGAGAATTTGCTCAGTAAGCTATTTATCTGCTTACTGGGCTGAACAGCTAAACTATATCCTTCCTTCTAGTAGTGTCAGACCTCTGAAGAGTGCAGCTACCTTCCTCATTAGCAGGGTGAAGCAATTCCTGCAGGCCCCTGAAAAGGCATTCCATTGCAACATGCTAACACAACTCTGCACTGCTTTATTCTGCTAAGCTGCAGGGATGGCTTCTTGTTTATTCTGGTACCTCAGGAAGAATGCAAGAGATTTTTCAGGCTTCGGTTTCTTAATATTTCCTTCTATTTTCTGGAAAAACAACTGCCCTTTGAGACTCCCAGCCACTTTTTACTCTTTGTGACTAGTAGCATGACTCTTCTATTTGCCTCCATCATTCCCACCATTGCCTATTGGAATCTCAAAGACACCACCTTACCGTCATCATAAAAGCAGTGTTTGCACCCTAGGCAAACTCTACAAGAAAGTGGGGGAAGGGTGGCACAGTTCAGAGGGCCAGCAGTGCAAGTGTCAGTCAGCTAAAACTAAGGCAGCCTGATCAGCTGTGGCTATAAAGAAATGTTATGAACCTATAGCAGGATGATCAGTCCAAGCTCCTATTCAGTATACAAAGCCAAAGTTACCTCTCAGATCTAATATGGCACTGAAGTATGAGGTTATGCCACTAGTAATGATGTAAACATACCTCAGAACATGTTTCTTAGGGCTCTTCCTCCCTCAACTCCTGAATCTTTTCTGATATTAGAGATGGGAATGGATTCTATTTTAACTAATATTATTATTAGAAAGACAGGATTTTGGTTTAAAATGCTGCCCCTTTTACCATCTCATCTGCTTAAATTATGCTACCTAGAAGATATTAATAATCCCCCTCCTCTCCAATCACCATGGTTAGCTTCTCTTTCCCACGTTTTTGCACTCTTCCCCCATAGAAAAGGTTCAGGTTTTCCAGAGGATACAAGATATTGTCAGGCAGAATGATTTTGCAGTGGCTAGGGCTACTTGCATTGTTCCTTTATATACTCTTTGGAAATTAGAAGAGGGGAGAAGGGGCGGGAGGAAGAAAGGTATTTACAGTTGGATCTCAATAATAAATGGTAATCCTCTTTGACTAGACTCAGGAGTGAACGGATGCCCACAGCTGTTTTGGCTGGACATAGATTTTCCATTCCAAGGGCTAAAAGATGTTGCCCAGTCTGTCTAGGAGTATTGGAAGATATTATCCACTATGTATTAGAATGTACTTTATATAATGACATAAGGAGAACCTATTTATTACCGCACTTGCAGAAATTGATACATTTCTCAAACAGAGAGAAATTAATCCGGCTTTTACAGTCAACAGATCGAAATGTAGTAAACTGTCTCACAATTTTGACTTACAAGGCTAAGGTGATTAAAGTTAAATATCCTTTATTACTGATATGAGCAATACATTTTAATATTAGAATTGATTTGCTTGTCTCAATTGTGGATTGTGATTTACTTGTGATTTACTATTATATTTATATTGGTCATGTTTTTATGTTGGTGAGCTCTATTTTTTGTATAATATTTGTAGTTTGGTTACTTTGTTCAAACTTATTTATATTATGGGTGTATGTGGTTTACGTCGTCTTTGGGAGCATGGCATTTAGCCAGAATTCTTAATAATAAATTCAATCGAGTTGAATTAGTATATAAATGAATATGGACAGAATGTTAATGGAAGCAAGATCCCTAGTAACATGTTAATGGTTGTATGGAAATGGAATTGCAGTACCATAGGGTCATTCTGTCTTGCAACATTAAGCCCATGTGTACCAGGCTGTCTTGAGTTTTCAAATGTATGCACTTTCCTATCACGCTCCAGCTGCTTTATAGGATTGGCAAGGTATTCTTTGTGGGTTTTGTTGCTCCTTACTCTACATCTCTATATGTATGCCTATGAAGGCTTTTGACCATGAGGCCTGAAAAACCTGCCAATCTGTAGGATCATGGCTTTTCTCTTATCTCAGGACTTCCTTTGTAGCCTTCCCCTGGAGAGCATAATTTGATGGCTTGCAGCTTCAGTTAACCGTATGTTCTAAAGAGATATTTTAATGAAAACAAGTATTGTTTCTATTTACCATGAAAGAACATCATTAAATGTTTAAAAGTTTAGTAATTTAAAAGAGATAGGTCCCAAAGTATCTACTATCAGTATAAGTGACTAGGATCCAATAAACTAATTATGTTAAAATTGTAATTGATATAAAATTTTGCTTACAATTTTAATCAAAGAAACTCAGGCCTTTCCTGAGCTTCAAGCAAATTTCATAGGCTTCTAAAAATAGCATTTCTATTTAATTTTTTTTTTATCTAATTTAGCCTAGAGCACAAACACCAGGAGAGAGAGTACTCTTTCAATATATCAAACAAGAGCCAAAACAGGACTGATAGTCATTGGGCAAATAGAAAAAACTTCCTAACAAAGAATGCAGTGCTTATGACAGCCTAGAATCTCTGAGGTGCTGAGAACTGCAAAATGTCCGCAATCCACAATGGCTTCCATTGCAATTTAGAGCTCCCAAGTTAGCACTGATGGAATAATTCACAGCATTCTGGTTTT
Organism: Caiman crocodilus; assembly: GCA_030014935.1. Lineage (NCBI taxonomy): Eukaryota > Metazoa > Chordata > Crocodylia > Alligatoridae > Caiman > Caiman crocodilus. The sequence goes on from JAGPOW010001296.1 coordinate 96,660,901, forward strand.
AATCTGTTTTTCTGTGAATGAATAATTTTGGCAAATATCTGGTAGATTTATGAAAATAACCTGTTTTGGTTAGCTTTGTTTATGTCCCCAGGACTGTTTCTGTTCCCTAACTGAATGTGCACAGTTCTTAAAAATCACATATACTAATTTAAGATGTACTCCTATCAATATTCTCTATTTTTATATATATATATATATATATATATATAGAGAGAGAGAGAGAGAGAGAGAGAGAGAGAGGTAATTCACTGTTTCTAGGAAACATTCTTGCTAGTAAACTGACTAGAACACACATGCAAATGTACACTAAGACAAATAAATTAAAAATTACAAATGAATATACAAATATATAAAGACAATATTTGCCTTCTCTATTCAGCAATACAACTGATAAAAGATAGTTGCAATTTTTTTTCCATTAAGAAAATAGTTCTCTCTCTTATTCTTCCTTGAGCTATTCTATTTAAATGTTTTTTACATGAGCACACCTGACTTCATAGTCTGGTAAATTTTGACCCTTGCATTGGATGTGGGAAAGCCAGGTTGAAGTAACTACCCTGTCTGATTCAACATAGATTTGACCCTGGGTCTCTCACAGCCGAAGGGAATACCCTAATTACCCGGCTGTTAGCTGTTCCATAGTTTCTTCAAGACCAATTGTAAAAGGTCTCATTTTCCCTTTTGAGAAGAACAGAAATTTTGAAACTTGACATTTGGTTTCTTATCCAAATAATCAATTCAATAATTCTTTTGATAAGTTTTAGATATAATAGCATGAAGCAGATTATTAAAAAGCTGTTTATCATCAGTAGCTAGACAGATCATCTCAGGTTTGGTAGTTACTTCCGATTAAAAGTATTGGCAAAATAGTGGTATTCATCTGTCACTCTGTAATAAATATTGAAAATTATAAGTCCTTATAATGGAACTCACTGTTATTCTTTCCAATCTACAATGCATTCCCTAGACTCTGGAAAACATACATATGTATTAACAACACAAACTACCTTTCTTAACCTTAACAGTTAAGGTCATATTGTGGTATATAATAAAAACCTGAAAAGCATGGAAATGAGGGATGTAAAAGGTTAAACAGTAATTATATTGATACTGTCTAACATTTGCTATTTACCTCCCAGCTCAGTGCTGGCTACTGGCAGGGGAGCGGCTCTGGCAGGGGCTGCCTGGTAGGCAGTGCAGATCTGGGCTGTAGCATCATGCAGCTGCTCCAAAGGAGGTAACTAGTGGTTACCTGAAGGTACAGAGCTGCGCAAAGTTGTGCAGCAGAGCTGTTGGGCTTAAATAAGAGTAAATGCAGTGGTGGGGCTGCCATTGGGTGCCTCAGGGGCAGGTTGCATGGAGCCTAGCACCCTCCCCCTATTATAGCACCCACAGGAGCTCCCACCTGCCATGACAGCTGCACTGCACCCAGGTGGTGCTTCTAGGCCTGCAAGTACCTGGAGCCCCAGGTGGTGCCCACCTCCTGCCTGCCTAACCCCCAGGCTGTAGCAGCTGCCACTCAGCAAGGACCCACAGTCCCTCTCCTAGCCCAAAGGCATGTGACAGATGGATTTGCCATGTAGGATTGCACCCATGAGATCCACCTGTGGTCTGAACGCCCTCTGTTAGGAGCTATGGCACCAAGGCAAGTCTTCAGGTGAGTAGGAGGAGTGCAGCACCAGCCCAGCTGCTGGCACATTCAACTAAGTCAAATATTAGCTTATGAGTACACACAATGGACAGCAGTACAAATTCCCCATCCTTACTCCCCATTCACTAAGGAGAGATTAGAAACACAAATGCTCTGTAGATGAGATACCATGAAGCAGGATCTTGGAATCATTATTGATTCAACATGGCCAGCAGTGTGGGGACGCAGTCAGGAAGGCCAACCATACCTTGTCATGCATCCACAGATGCATCTCAAGCAGGTCCAAGCAGGTGATCTTCCCCATCTATATGTCAGTGGTCAGGCCACAGCTGGAGTACTGCATCCAGTTCTGGATGCTGCACTTCAGAAGGGATGTGGACAACTTGAAGCGGGTCCAGAGGAGGGCTGCACTGGCGCCAGAACCTCAGGTACGGGGGTGGGGGAGGACTGCGGGCAGGAAAGGAGCCTGGGGAAAAAGCGGCCCCTTGTCTGCCCCATGGGTGGAGCTTCCTGCTGCATTCACTCACAGCCCACACAGAGCTGTCCTGAGCAGGCACAGGTAGCCCCACACAGGCTGCGATCGCAGGGCAGTGACCATGGGGCGATGCCGCTTTTCCTATGCTCAGCACCAGTTTGTAACCTGCCCCTGCTGCCAGCCTGGGCCCTGTGCCGACTCCGGGCTTGCCCATCAGGACAGCACCACGGCAGTAGCAGTTCTTTCCCCGCCCCCCAACTTGCCACGCTGGGCAGTGTTTGCTGCTATTGCTGCTGCCCACCCAGAGCTCACATGCTGGGCAGCCCAGAAGCGGTGTTGGCAAATACTGCTTGGTGTGGCAAGCAGGGGAGCCACAGCTGGTGCCACCATGTGCAGCCCCGAAGGGTGAACCCAGAGCCAGCGTGGGGTTCAGGCTGGCAGCAGGGGCGGGTTACAAACTGGTGCTAAGCATGAAAAAGTGGCCCCTCCTCTGCTCCATGGCCAGGGCCCTGTGCTACAGCTGCTCGCAGCCTGCATGGGGTTGCCTGTGCCTGCTCAGGACAGCCCACATGGGCTGCAAGCAGCTGCATCAGGGAGCACTGGCCATGGGGAGGAGGAGGAGATGCTTTTCCTCATGCTCAGCACCAGCTCATTCCCTGCCAGGGAACAGGGGGTTGGGGCTACACGCTGCCTCTGACCTGTACCATTGGGGCTGGAGGGCAATGGGAGTGAGCAGGTGCATGGGACCCACACTGGTGTCCCAGGGCTAGCATTGGTGGGGCCCAGAGCAGGGCAGCAGAAGTACAGGGTCCTGGCCAGCAGGGGCTCTATGAAGCTGGGCCAGCTCCCCCCTCTCCCTGCTGGTGCAGCCCAGCCCAGCTCCACAGACCCCCGCCAGCCTGCACCCTGCTCTGGGCTCCACCAGTGCTGGCCCTAAGGCATTGGTCCCAAGATGGTGGCCAGGGGGTGGGGCACCTGTCAAGGGATGGGGCTACCCATGCAGCCTTCAACAGCTTGCCAAAACTGAGTAAGCGGCCCTCCACCAAAAATAATTGCCCACCCCTGCCATAGACTATGCTTCACACTTTGGGAAACATCACAGGGTAACAGTGTTTTAGTATTAATAACATATTCTATTATTGAATCACTAACAGAATCATCTATTTTTCTAAGCTATTATTATCCTAGTGGTATGTTTCATACAAAAAGCTTCATTTTCATTTCAGCACTTAGAATTTATTCAATATTAGTTCTGTTTATCCAGATACAAAAGGTCAGCACAAGGCCATCTGCAACAAAGCTTACTTCACCACTTCATTCAGAATAACACAGGGAAAAAAACTACCTGTGTTCAAGGCAGCTCCGAACTTATGCACTACAACAGGTCTTTAACTTGGCATCAAAAAGGCTTTCATTATTCTTATGATTCTTCAAACCTCTGAATTGATGGACTGAAGCTATTATTACATCCCATAGTAAACTATAGAGGGATTGGGCTGGAACCCTGGATCCTATGGCTGAACACATATAGGAACCGGGCCCCCGGCTCATCTGGCATATCCAGGTACAAAAAAAAAAAACTCAAGAAAATGGAAAGAAAATCTGACCCATTGAGAATACAGTTTATTTCCCCCTCAGACTGTATCTTTCCATTGCAATTCTATATTAGTAGCAGTAGGACCAAAGTAAAAAAAAAAAATACTTACAGTTCTTTGCATTAGTAGGGGAGCTTCAGAGCAACCTATCCCTTCATCATTAAAACTTGATTCCATATTGATTATGTCATCAATAACCTCCTCCATCTAATAAACAATAGTGTAAAATTAATGATTACAAATGAGCCATATTTTTGGATTAGGAACCAGAGAATATAATCCTGACCAGGATCATAACAATAAAACTATTAAAAGCAAAGATCACACTCTTTTACAGCAAACAAACCCTTCTAGCTGAGCTGTGCATTCATATTTCTTACTTCCTCTGAGTAAAACAAAAGTGTTTGTGGTTCATTGCTACTTTTTCTCCCCCTGAGTATCAACAGTCCTCAGCCCAATCCTTTTTTGAGCCACACCAAGATCAGATGTCAGGAGGCTGTGGGCAACTAATAACCAGCATCCCCAACCCCTACTCAGGTGTCATATCCGTAACACGTTTCTCTGCTGATCCAGGAAGGCTGCAAGGACTCTGTGGTTATTCAAGAGTCTGAGTCACTCATGCCACAGCATTTCATACCACGGCCAAAATTCAGCAGGCCAATTTACATGACGAGTTTTGAAACATAAAAAGGACACATATTTATATACAATAGATACTAATCCAAGCTTCTTATCTCCCTCTCTTTTTTTTAATCAGAGCACAGAAAAAGCATGTGAAATTGAGGGAGGAAAATCCCTTTTTCAAATGTCAGTAGAGGTTCAGCTTAGTTTCAGTTTGGGTTTGGTTTAAGTTTGAGACAGTTTTGATTGGTTCACAAAACTCTGGTTGTCTCTACAAAGCAGCCAAGTCGAAACACTTCTAATGCTGTTGTCTGTACATTAGATTTGCTCAACTGATGAAGGCTTGCATATGGGCCCCTATACCCCTGAGAAGTTTTTAAAGGAAAAATGGGTGGAGCAGCTGCATTGAATGCCTGGATTCCTGCTGTACGGAATAGGACTTCATGCTGCTACTGCCAAGACAATCAAGAAATAGTTGTGCACTTCTGGTACCTCTGTTCAATTGCTATGTGCCAGTTGTCAATGACATCTATGGGGGAGGAAAAATACACTAGACCCACAAGCTGGTTACAAGTGAAGGTATTGGATTTAAATTTCCCCAGCCTCTTCACATACTTGCTGCACAACTATTCAAATCATATACATTTTTTACCTTGTGATACTTTTCTATTCATAAGAACTATTTTATTCCACTTAAAGTCCTTCAGATGACAAAGAATCTCACTTTATAACAGAATATGAATTTTCCTTCTTGCTAGTATGCAACAGCTCTTGAAATCTATTGAAAGACCAAATAGACTAAAGATCAACAATCTACATCTTGTCTGCAACATATACAGGGCAGATCCTCAGCCAAGTGGCGATCTACACCAATCTACACCAGCTGTAGAACTGGCTCAGATGCAAATATACCAGTGAACTGAAAAAGTAATGAGCGCTTGTTACATTTACACCTTAGACTCCTTTGGTATTTAATTTTATTATATATTTGGACTGATATTTTTAGAGAGAAATAACTTTGGAAAAGGTTTTGCCCCTCAAAGCAAATATGCAGAACATTCATGACAATATTTTACTTTCGACTTTTATATTTTTCAGGTGTTTTTTGTATACCCATGTTCTAAATATCGTAGTACGTTAAAGGGCTGTTCCTGCAAAATGTTATGTACACTGACATGCTTATTGATTGCCATGGAACTGCCTTTTTAAAACAACATCACTCAGGCAAATGAATGTACAAAATAAGATCCTAGAAAAGGAAACACTGAAGCACTTCCACAAAAACTAGCATCTACATTCAGTTTTTACTCACAAGTAATACAGGTTGTGCCGAATAACATTTTCCCCCTCTCAAATAAGCAACCACTATTTCTCCCTGCTTTCCTTCAACCTTGGCTATATCTTAGCTCTACAAGCCATACCGCATTCTCACGTTCTTCTCCAAGAGGCAATAACTTGGAAACTGGACTTTCCGGAGCACCAATATCACTGACAGGAGGCATGTGTCCATTTCTTAGTACAGGCGCAACTCCTGCAGGCTGGGCTGTATGCGAATGGGACAGCGAGAGTGTCTGGCTGGAAAGTTTTGTATCAAGCATCAGGTACTGTTTCACTTGATGTCTCTGGCTCTGCTGTATGTGATATCTAGATTGATTTTCCAAGTGTGTTTGCACCTACAGAGAAAAAGAAAAAAAAGCCTGTTGAAGTCTGTATTTATCAGTATGATTTTTTATCTATAAAAGGCAGCTGAAGTACTGACATTTATGCCAGACATTTATAACAATTATAAATCTCTAACTTTTTTCAGACTTCATTCCCTTTAGACAAATTAACTATTTTACATTTTCCTCCAAAATAGCTATACGATTTGTTTAAACAACAACAAATTGAATTTGGAAAAATTCAATCAGTATGCATACTTTTGAGGCTACATTGCAATTATATCATATCTCTTTTCTTTTTCAAACTGATGATTGGTCTACAATTACAAATATTGACTATCCCTCCATAAAATGGTAACAAATGTATGCTAAACTAAACATCACACCATACATATTTTTTTGTGTCTATCACAGCAAACAAATGTATAAACCAAAATGTTGGGCAGAGTAACTAAACAGCCAGAGACATTCATTGAATCTTATAACGTTGGCTCACCTCATAGTAAGAGCAGTCTGGTAAATGAGGCATTTTTGCAAAAAGAAAAAGGCAAGACACTGGATGGGTGCTCACTATTCCCAAACTGTGCGGTCCTTTACAGTCTGCTTGAAGAATGACATTTTTTTAAGACAGCAGGACTTAATTTATAAACTGGTCATGCCAAAAGACCTAATTGACTAAGACTTGGGCCATCCTTTGATTGCACAGATTGACAGTTACTACTTCAAAAGACTCCCATTTCAGATCAGTGTCACATTCCTATAATTTAACCACCACAGCAGTACTGCATACACAAACTATACTGTCATCTCAGCCCTGTGGCTTTCTTTCCATGCTATGGTATGACTAGTCACAAATTTCTTGTAATAAATTTTCCTGAAACATGCTTATACAAAAGCTGTTTCATTTTAGTCAGTAATGGTAAAGCTTGGTTTGCAGCCATTATATTTCCTCTATTTTCTTCATTCCACTTAAACTGATTTTTAATTCCCCTAACATGTATAAGCAGAGATGAATAGCCCATATAAAAATGTATTGGACTTAAAATTAGCTACATTTTGCTACAATATTGCACTACTTATTTTATTAGTGTTAAATTGGTCCATTTAGAATTATTCTAATCACAGTTACATAAACTAATACCTAGGCATAATAAAATATTTAAATCTGTAATGAGCATACACACACACACTCTACTAATTATACTGATACAAATTTTCAAGTTAAGTACAATTTTATTAAAAATAATGATATAAAAATAGAGGCTGCTTACAGACATAACACCTCCCCCACAAAAAAATGGCACTTTACTTTAAACTCAGTGTGCCCCATGCTGAACCCAGCACCTGCCTAGAAGAGACATCATGTTAACTGGATCCAGCTCACCCAATGTCTGTATAGGTTAGGCATTTTAGTGGTGCTTTTTTGATGCTTTTAATCTAATAGCTAATTGAAACAACATTACATAAAAGTGCCAGAAAGCCTGCCAATGCACCCAACCTATACAGATGCTGCAGAGCTAGGTCAAGCTAATGTGCTGCTGTTTCTGGTAAAGTGTTGGAGGGGAGTTTCATATCTGTCAGCAGCCTAAGTGCATTTCTTAAAGATCTCTATAGTTTTAAGTTAGGAATACTTTAAACTCTTATATGATTTCTGAAAAGTCAACATATGTGGGATTAACTTCAGACAAGAAATATTATTTAGGTCTTGCTTGGAATATTCACAGAAGTTCAAGGTTGGAAGGGACCTTGTAAGATTGAGTCTAGCCCTCCTGCTCTGAGCAGGAAAGACTGCTGGGGTCAAATAACCCCAGCAAGTTGTGCATCCAGTCTCCTTTTGAAGATCTCCATTCATGTTAGTTGAGGCAAGGATGGATTTTGCTATTTATTTAGGCCTCAATCTGTCAAAATACTTAAATACATGCTTAAGTCTATCCCTCTTCAAAGTACTTATGGATATATTTAAGTTCCTTCAGAGCCAATGGAACTTCAGCACATGCCAAACTTTGAAAATGGCCTTAAGTGTTTTCGTCAATTAGAATTTCAGGTTAAAATCCACTCCATGCTTCTTAAACATAGATATACGTGGTCTCTTCAAGTAGTGTGCTGCATAGTAAGCAAGATAAAATCCACCTAAGCACAGAGCCAAGAGGCCACAGTGGCTGATCACTTTTCTTCACACTGCTATTCTGCAAGTAGCCATATTTTTCCCATGTTAACTGTGCAAAGTTCTAGCACTACAGAATTCACATAACAGCAAAACCTATCCTGACCTTCACCCCACCTAGACTAGCGTAGAAATGCTACCTGTATTGTATAGTAACTTCCATTAGCTGTGTCAGTGGAACCCCTAAAGGACTCCTTTACATAGAATCATAGAAAAAGAATCATAGTATAATAGAAAAGTAGGGCTGAAAGGGGCATCCAGAGACAAACTAAAGAGAGTTTTGCACTGGTCTCCATGCAACACTTAAATGAAGGTGATGACCTCTTAATCTTGCATACAGCAATATTAGCTCAACATTTTTGAATGGAACATTTAAATGTATTACTAGATTTAAAAAAAATACATGGAAATTATAAGGACTTTATAGCTCATTAGATAATTAATATGTGCCATCCTTCAAAGTTCTCTGTCAAGCTGCAGGAAATTTAATCATTAAGCAGATATTATTCCAAGGAACTTGACTGGGAGAATGATAGCTCTCTTTTGTGTTACTATGAATTTTGGGGTCATCAGTGCCAGGGAAAACTAGAACTCCTGTGGAGTCTGATTACCTAAAGAAACATCACTTCCTGTATTGTGCCATTCCAATGCATGTTTTCATGAATGAAAATCAAGTAAGCATTGACTAATGGTCAATCAGAAATCAAGCTTGTTATAAGTGTTTTTCTTACACCATTTTCTCTTGGCATGTGTAAAGATCCTGACAATGTTGTTGTGGAGTTACAGACAAAGGAAAAGAATGCAAAGCTCCTTTGTTAAAGGATGCAGCTATTTGTAGAGCTATAGTTTTTCAGACCTGTCCATGGTCTCCAACATATGAGTTACAAAAGCCGTTACTGTTGGAACAAAAGTAGATCTGTTTGAGTTGAATGGATCCATGGAAGTTTTGGGAAACATGCTCCCAATTACTGAATTTCCATTAACTATTGAGCTAAAGGAACCTGTAGATCACTGACACATTGGAGGTCACTCCATTCGTTTAGGTTCAATGGGGGGTTTAGATTTCCAAAATTTGACTAAGATACATAAAATATAAAAGAAAAAGCTATGTTAGAAGAAAATGAAGGTTGTAAAGTCAAATGCTTAAAACATTAGAAATGACAGAATTTCCTCCCTATACAAAACATTTAAAGTAGGAGTGAAAATTCAAAGCATTAATAATAAGTTTATGAGTTTGAAAGTGAAGTATAAGTTAGTCACAATATGATTGGAAAACAAGTTAATTCTCCACTGGCATACCAGATGATTCACATTATCTTGTGTCAGTAATATTATGGTCATTTTAGGCTTGCAGTCGCTAATAGAAATCCCTCTTTTTAGTATTTGTGACTTTGGCAACAATTTAACATTTTATTTTGAGTTTATATTAGCAATTATTTTTGTACAGGTTGAGAACAAAGCCTCATCATGTATACTCAACTGGAGAAATTCACACATGCTGGTTAAAGCACTGGCACTGAAACACTCAGTCCATTGGATTAGAGGACTAAACAATAAAGTAAGTATCCTTATGTATTGCCATTAACCCCGAAGACAACTCCTGCTTTAGTTCAAGTTCAAAATGAATTCTTACATACATGAGTAGTCCCTTTAATTGATTTGGGCTATTGCATTCAGTAGGATTATTCATGTGCATAAAATTATTCACTTTTAAATATTAGCAGAATTTGGGTCTATCTTTTTAGATCTGTGGTTCTCAACCTTGTTAGATTAAAAGTACCCCTCGGAAAATGCCAGCTCTTAGCTTTCACTCATATATTGCCTATAGAAAAAGAACTGACTATAGTAATTCTGTTGCAAATAACTCAAAAAATGACAACAGGTCAGATTGTTTTGAGCACTATGGATTCATATTTGAAATCTCTGACTACATCCTAAGAATCATATGTAGGTGTTTGCACACCTAAAAGTGATTACATTGAATGGCACCCTTAAAAGGATCTCATAGCATGCAAAGGTGCCACAGCACCCTTGTTCAGAATCATTGGTTTAAAGTATATAAATGTATTATTTTTTCACTTAAAAAAAATAATTATGAAAAAGAAATGTAAATGATTTAATTGTGAAGAATAACATTTTCAAGGCACCTTAATTATTTTAGGGGCTAAATAAGGACATATTGATACAAAAATCCAAAACCCCAAAATTTAAGTGCGACTGACATCTGCAAAAGTCTATTCCACTGCTGCCTTCCCCTGTTGGTACTGAGTTTCTGCTGCCAAAGAATCCTCCAGTGGGAAAACACAAAACTGCCTTGGTCCTGTATGGAACTCTAGCTAGTACCTAAGTTTCTGTGAGGTTCTCAAACAATATTGACCGAGCTATAATAACTGTGTGGATAAATCCAGTTGTTGTTATCAGAGCAAATCCACCTGATTCAGAACCTTACAAAAGACAGAGCAGGTCTGTCTAGCAATCCAGCTAGGTAACAGCTGGGTATTTGGGCTGCGCAAAGCTTCAATAGCCAATTCAATTTGAAGGAGATTTGACCCAAGTCAGAAACCGAACTCTCTGAGTCTGAATTGAATCGAGAGATCAAGTAAAAGCTCTGAATTGATTTGAAGTATCCGAATAAAGTTGGAAAAAGTTTTGGAAAAGATTTTGCCAATTCAGAGATTCAGCCATAGACTAAACAGGCAGATGACAGTTGCCTCCAGCGGAGAAGTCTGTTGGGGTTGGGGGAGGAGAGAGGGATTGGGGCTGGGACAAGCTGCCCAGTCAGGGTAGGGGGGTGCATTACTCAGGGAGGGGAGTTGGGGGGGCACAGGATGCGGGTGCAGCAGTGCTGGGAGTGGGGACTCTGCCCTGCTGCCAATTGCCCAGCCAGGGTGGGGGGTGGGATATGGGCACAACTTGTTCCAGGTGGAAGAGGGCAAGGGGCAGCAGGGCATAGCCCCTGCTCCCAGTGCTGCTGTATCCACATCCTGCACACCCCCCTGCCAGCTGGCAAGTGGCAGCAGGGAAGAGCCCCTGCTCCCAGTGCTGATGTGGGCACAGCAGCATGAGAGTGGGGGCTATACCCTGCCACCACCCAGAGTGAGCCGCATCTGCGTTGTGCACCCTCCCCGCACCACCTGGGCAAGTGACAGCAGTGCATAGCCCCCACAGCTCCCCCTACCAGGGCAGAAGCAGGCAGAGACACAGGAGCTGCGAGAGAAGCCCCCATGACTGCCCTGCTTGGCCCCATCCCCCACCCAGCCCAGCTTCTTGGCACTTAAAAAAAGGAAAAGCCACCCTGCACTCACCAGCCCCTGCAGCAGCAATTGGGGGCCTCCAATAGAGCCTTCCTGTGCATTGCAAGGCAGCGGGAATCGCCCTGACCTGCTTGGCACTCGCATGGTATCTGCCCCATGGTGCAGTTGCAGAGCAGCTCAGCAGGGCACTGTACACTGTCTGGGAGCTGAGGCAGTTCCACATCTCAGCCAGAGCCTGGCACCTCTCAGCCACAGCAGTCCCAGCTCCCAGACAGCATGCAGTACCCTGCAGAGCCACACTGCACCCGTACCATGGGGTAGCTGCCGCTCCTGCCTCTCCCCAGCCCACCCAAATCGCCAAATGTCTCCGAATCAGTGCTGAATCTTCTGAAGCTGATTCAGCCAAGTCAATTCAGGAAAGTGACCCATATCCCTGAATCAAATCACTGTCCTGCAAATTGACTGAATCCGAATCAAATACTTCCCTATTCATACAGGTCTACTGAGTATTCTAGCATCATTCTGCCTCAATATCTCCAGATGTTCCATGTCTGACTTCATGGGAGTAAGGACTTGCAAGGTGACTCTCCTACATGCTAGAAAAGTACCCTGACCATTTGAGACCGTCTCCCCAATCTGGTCCAAGGAATATTTAATTATTTATACAAAACAGAAAAGAGAGATTGAGGCTCACTTAAGAACTGTTTAGAACAGTGGTGCTCCATCTTCTGGCACCACTTCTGGCCACGTTGCCCAAATGAGTGGCATGGAGCTGAGGAATAAAGCATAAATTCTATTAGGGAACATTTCTATACCCCATCTCTTTTCACATTCTTTTAGATTTCGCAGTCCTGAATATATATCAGTGGTGAATTACTTCCTTTGACCTACTGGCAACACACCTACCAACGCAGCCCAGGATGCCGTTAGCCTTTTTGGCAGCAAGGACACACTGGTGGCTCATATCCATCTTATTGTCCACAGGTCCTTTTCTGCAGAGCTGCTGCCCAGCCAGTCAGCCCCCAGCATGTACTAGTGAATGGGACCCTTCTGTCCTAAGTGCAGGAATTTGCACTTGTCCTTGTTGAACTTCATGAGATTTCTTTTGGCCCAATCCTCCAATTTGTCTAGGTCACTGAATCCTAGCCCTACCCTCCAGCTTACCTACTGTCCCAACCCCCAGGCCTCAATTCATGAGTCCTGAATCTTGGAGGCATCAAATCCCAATGTAAATCCAAATCAAAACTGTAGGATTCAAGCCAAATGAAATACAGCATCCATATACTCTACACATTGGAAAAGGTGTCTAAATTCAAGTCTGAACAGAGTCAAAATGCTCCTAATCCTATTTATTTCTAATTTTTATTCCATTAACTGTTATAAGTACTAGTCAGTTATGAGTACAAACTTAACTGTCTTCAGGAGTTGTGCATAAACAACCAAAACTCTTCATTTTTTCTTTCTAATTTGAGCAGAGATCTTGATGCTGTTGTAAATCTGTGGTAAAGTTATGCAATATTTTCCATCAGAGGAACTTTAAATTCAGCCTAATTTTACTTTCATTTTTAATATCTTGCACAATGTCACAATTAGGACTTCTTTTTTTTTTAAAATCCATAGGTTTATTTCTATGTTTGCTGATGGTATTTTTCAGTCAAAAAACCATTTCTATGTTTACAGGCATAAAAGAAAGCACGTAATTGCTAAATGTGGTCAAGTCATGAGCAATAATTTCAAATACCCCAATAAATAACAATGTTTATGTGCCAGTATTCAGGAAAGGGCAAGCAGGATGATGAGCATACTTATTAGCTGGTTGAACGGTCATCAATCTTGGGCAAAAATGATGGAAAAGTTAAATTCAATTAATAAATAATGAAAGGTTAAGAATATAAATAAATGCCATTCTACACAGTGTTATGGAAAATAGGTCTTGTCAAATAAAATTATACTCTTTAATAAGACTGCAATTTTGGTTCATATGTTTCATAGACATTTGGGCTGAAAGAGATCCCAGAGTATCATCGAGTCCAGCTCCCTGCCCCAGGGGCAGGAAGTCAGCAGCGGTCATAGGATCCCAGCAAGATAAGCATCCAAATGTGTCTTGAAGGCGTTCAAAGTAGGTTCTTGAACTGCCTCTGGCAGCAGTCTATTCAAAACCTTGGGGGCTCGGACAGTGAAGAAGTTCTTTGTTATGTCCAACCTGAATCCGTCACAGCAGAGTTTGTGACCATTCAATCTTGTCATCCCTTTGGGCACTCTGGTGAACAGACATTCCCCCAGATCCTGATGAGCACCCATGATAAATTTATAGGTGGCAATCAGATCACCCCTGAGCCTGCACTTTTCCAGGCTGAAGAGTCCCATGGCTCTCAGCTTCTCATCGTAAGGCCTGTTTTCCTGACCTCTGATCATGCATGTGGCTCTCCTCTGTACCCTCTCAAGCTTCTCCACATCCTTTTTGAATTGTGGAGCCCAAAACTGGATGCAGTACTCCAGCTACAGCCTCACCAAGGACGAGTACAACAGGAGAATGACGTCCTGGGATTTGCTTGAGAAGCATCTACAGATGCAAGCCAGAGTTTTGCTTGCTTTACTAGCTATAGCATCAGACTGAAGGCTCATGTTCATCTTGTGGTCAATCGTGACCACCAAGTCCCTTTCATTTGTACTGCTAACCAGCAGAGCACTACCAAGCCTAAAAGCATGCTGCAGGTTTTTCCTCCCAAGGTGGAGAACCTTGCATTTTTTGGTGTTGAACATCATCAGGTTCTGGTCCACCCATTTCATGAGCCTGTCAAGATCATGTTATCTGTTGATAAAGTTAACTATGTAGCTATAAGATACATAGATATTTAATTTAACCCAATGGTTTACCCCTAAAGGTCATTGGGTGTGGTCAATTCACACCAGTTTCTGTAGCTAACATCACATGCAGCTGCCTGATACTCCAGCATGAATGACTGGGCACCATTTACAGCTGGATCAAGTGGAGAGTCATCATTGACATGAATCTAGAGGAAGGCTTGAACGTGCCTAAAGTATATGTATATATAATATACAAATATTATATATAATATTATACATTATTATATTATATATAATATATAATTATATTATAATATTAATATATAACTAGATTAAAGTTTTCAATCAATGCAATTTAACAGAAAAATATTTAAATATATTAAAAATGAATTAAATATATTAAATGTTTTTTATATAATATATTATATTTGTATATATACTATACTTGCCTGCATGCCCCTATCTAACTTAGCCTTATGTAACATTTTACTTAAAAATGTCAATAGACCAGTAAAACACACATTAATTACATTATGAACTAATACCTAACAGATCTAAAAAACAATTTTCAATGAGAAATCAAACGGAATCCTATGCTATTTAGTGTTAAACTCAGTATTGACAAGCCATTAATCATAAGCATATAGTATGATGCAGCAAAAAGGGCTATGATCTTTGAATTCATAAACAAGGATATATCCAGTTGAGTAGGATATCTTAATTTTACTTCTGAATACAGCACAGCTGAGAAAAATACACACTAGGCACTTATACACATGCAATTACAGCACATCAGAGCAGACTCAATTAATCAAGTCTGCTGGAGAGTGGCAATTACTACGCTCCAGCAGACTCCCACACCACATGTAATCAGCATCTCCACACTGAAAAATGGCCATGGGGACACTTTAACTAAAGCTTATTGAATGAGCTTTAGTTAAAGCATTCCTGTGGCCATATTTTCAGTGCAGGGATGTTGATTCTCATGACAGTCTGGGAGCTTTAAATCAGAGTGGCTCTCAGAACCGCTTTAATTAAAATGCCCGCCTCCCAGAGCATGTGTATAAAACTCCCACACTTCTGATGTCCATACTTTAAGAAGGCTGATGCAAAATTGGAGTGAAAAAAAGAGGCAAAAAGAATTTGGGGACTAGAGAAAATGCCTTATAGTGAGAAACGTAATTATCTCAATTATGTTTAACTTAGCAAGAAAAAGATTGAGACATGATGATTATAATGCATAAGCATCTCCCTGGGGAAAATACTAGGTATGAAAGCACTCATTAATTCATCAGAAAAGAGACATAGGAAGAACCACTACTCAGAAGCTGAAACCAGACAAATCAACATTAAACAGTAAACACCACAGACAAATTACAAGGGAAAGAGGCCCATTTCTGGTTGTCATATTCAGATCAAGAATGCACAGCTGTCTCAAAGATTTGCTTTAGCCAAATTCAAATTATGCTGGGTGAAACATAATGGTGTGTGATGCACAGGAAATCAGACAAAATGATTTTACAACCTTTCCTTTGAGGAAAATTAATTTTGAATTTTCAGCAAATTAATATTAAGACTAGAACACTCCATTACAAAATCACAGGGGCTGCATCAAAATAATGATGGCAACCGACTGTGCAGAACAGCTTTTAACTGATGCTGATTGTACAATAGCATCTCGTCACACTTCCTATCACGTGATGCTACCGCATGCTCAGCGTCTCATATAGACGCACCCAGGATGAAATTAAGCTTCTGGGTAGTAGACACCCAGACTTCATTAAGGTTGTCCACTTGTGATAGAAACTAATCTCTGCCAGCATTTATATATACAAAATTCTTCACACAGATGCGATCACATTAGTTGTGAATATGACACTTTAGAGTGACTGTTGTAATTATAAGGTTTCATGTGTTTTTTCAATTGTAGTATGAGAAAATAAGTTCCTAATTAGAACTTCTTTGTTACTGAAATGTTTTCTAAGTACCCAAAGATACTGCAATTCCATTTTAAAATAACAAACACAGCAGAAATATGGACTATTATAACATTTGTGCAGTTAGTTCTTCACTTCCTTTAAAAAAAATAGTATATCTTGTGATGAAATAGCCTTTCCTAACTTCTACCAGCACTGAACAAAAATTGCTTATTTGTCCCGATCATTTTATTAAGCTTGTTAAGTTTTATTAGAAACAGCATGCATTTGTCAAGTTGTTTTGTGCTGGAATTAAATTTCAAGTAAAGTTAACAACAGTGTATTTTTATTGCATCAAAAATTATCACCAAATAACATTGCTGTTCATTTTAATGTTTGGTGTCTAGATGTATATGTAACTATGTCAATTAATTATATAAGTTAAACAGTGTAATTTTTTTTCTGTTAAATTGCATTGATTGAAAACTTTAATCTAGTTAGATGGAGACCTTCTTTGTTAATATGCATGAAGAGAGATTACAAAGGAAAAGACATCCAGTCTGGCGATTCACGACTATGTTTAGTTGATGCCATATAGTAGCTTTAAAGTTAAAAAAAAAACAAAAAACCTCATGTGACTCTAATGCACTATTTTTCATCCAGTTTAACCTTTTGACATCATAGTCATCAAGAAGTTGTGGATGTTCTTTCAAGGACAAAAAGGCTAAAGAAGCAACATTTTTAGTTCTTTTACAAAGATCTTGTCTTCAGCTATCATTATGGCCTTCTCTATTTTGGTATCTCAATATCCCAAAATAGCTGATGGTTATAAATTGGGAGAGTAGGGAGAAATGCATATCTCTATCATGGCTGTTAGCTCATACAAAAACATTATATGATTTTAGGCATATATTTGTTACTCTGGCTCAGTAGCAACTATACTAAATAATAAATCTTTATATTAATTTTATTATGTATGTTTTTATGAGACATGTGATCAAAGAATGGGTCCCACAAATGTATAATTTAAAAAAAGGGGAGGCTACTGGAGAGGCTACTGGAGGCATTTTTACAAAGCTGTATCTCTGATTTACATTAAAGATTGGAACTCAAAAATAAACAAGAAGCAAGACCAAATGGTACAACTAATAGGGTGATGCAAGCACACCAAGGTACCACCGTCAAATTATGGAACAAATTTAGAAGTCCTTAATCACAATGAGCAGTGACTTGTAAGGTACCTTATTGTTGATATTATTAAAAAGGCACTGACAGCGGTGTTTCTTGCAACTGCTGAGTGGAGAGAGACTCTTTGTACAGACAGCTGTGTCTGAAGAGCCAGATTTTGATATCTTTACTCACTTAATATCATTCATTTCCATGAATTGTCCCAATAGTGTCAAGGTGCCACTAACTGAAGTGTAGATAGCAAACTCTTCATCTTAGGATTTTACTACCCATATTAGATATTTTTGAACATAAAAAAATATGATTATTTATTTTATTTAAGCTCACTCAACTGAGACATATAACTACTGCATTTGCTAGGTTATCACAATAAAAACAAAATAGCAGTATTAAAAAAAAATCCTTATTTGGCCACTGCAATTGCAAATCTGCAAAATACAATACCAGAAGTAAGGGAAGTGTTTTATTCACAGATCTAGACTATTATAACAAAAAATATCATGCAACAAAAATTGTCTGTTGTAAAAACTAGAATTCAGAGAACTTTGTAGACAACATGGGAAATGTGAAAGGGTACCTTTTGCATTTATATTTGTTTATTGTTAAAACAGGATGAGTAACTAATTGACACCTGATCAAATCATGTATGAAAGAATTGCATTATGGAAACTTATTCATTTGGACATTATGAGTGAAACAGAAATTAGGTTGTGAGAGAAGCTTCAGAGAGAATTATGAGAATGTATGTACTGGTTCTTTAAATTAATATCAGGAAGTCAGTGGGGGGGTTGGAAAAAGAGTTAAAAGAAAAAAAACACTATGCAATGGAGCAGACAGAGAAAGTTGCTTTTGCAGAACAGTGTTTTCCTTAGTCTAATAAAATCCCTTATCCAACGTTAAAAAAAGACTAAATACTGAATTCTTCATTGTTTTTCATGTGACAGATACTCAAGCTTTTTCACCCAAATCTATTAAACTTTGGGAGCTGCAAAAAACAAAACCAAAAAAACCCAAAACAAACCAAAGTGTCAGCTCAAGGGACCATGGGTAAGCAGTGAGAAGAAGCATCAGTTCTTACTTTTGGTCATATCTTTCTTCGGGGTAACTCAAAAAGCAATGAGTCTATTGTTTGAGACACAAGGGAGATAATATGGTCTGCTGTTCTATTCAGTCACTTTCAGCAGCCAAATCCAAGATGTTGATCAGAGATGAATTTTCTCATGGTGTTCAAGAAAGTCGTGGCAGAAATATTACTCTGGAGCTACTGTGTTCAAGTTTGTGTTTCTTACATCCTTTCTTTCTTTTCTCTTAATATCAGTAGCCAGGATTGCCTTTTCATTCCAAATTATCAGCAAGAACAACTTTAGTTGCAAGAAACTATCTGTATTTCTGTCTGCCAGGAAGAGACTACAGGAAAAAAGCAGAGCATAATAGGCTTGAATCCAATCTCATTTACTCTGGTATAAATATGGAATTAGCCTTAGTGAAGTTGGATGAAGAATCTCATCTATTGGTATAATGCCAAATTTTTCACATAAGAGAATTCATATGGAATTGCACAAAACTCTGAAACCTGTTTGTGAAAAAGTATATGTAACATAGTCAAATGTTTAGCTTGCTAAAGGATTGGTTTGCAATTTTACCACCAGATGGTGGTATTATTTATTATCAACCTCTGTGTGTACTGTCTTCCTGAACAAAGAAAGAAAAGAAACTAAATTATAACTTTGAGCACTACCTTTAAAACTACAGACTCCCTACATATTTATTACTGAATACTGTATCATTATAAACACAGATTAGGTGTAATAAAGTTCTGATACCATCACATGATAGGTGGTCATGACTATGTTGTGCTTCATTTTTTAATGACATATACTACATGATCATGAATATTTTTAGCTTCTGTAAACAAAAAAGACTTCAAAAGTAATGGAAGACCCCTGAGCAAATATGATGGTCTCATGGGAATGTGAGAACTTGTCCTTTTGAAATGGAAGTTGTTTTGGGGCAGATATAGGCTGTCCTGCATGTTTATACTGCACCTACCACAAGGGAGGCATTCACTGTCATTATGTATATGGTTGTTAGTAGAACAAAATATAAAACAACCACCACCATCACCAATTTTCAACACTGTCAAATGATAGTGCTTAGTAGACTGTTCCTTAGCGAGGAAATTGGCCGTTTGACCAAGAATCCTTAACAGCAGCAGCAAAGATTGTTGGTGATACATCTCAGAATTGATCTTTCCTTACATAAATATCCAAAAAAATACAATACAAAATGTTTCTAGGCTGTCTTTAGCATGTTTCATTCTTGGATTCTACTTTCTTTTACTAACCCATAGAAAGTATTGTAAAGGATCGTGGGCAAAGTAAGCATCTTGCAGCCAAATCTTGATCTGGTGTTAATTGGCAGTGTACCCATGAGATGAGTAGAGCTGCAACAGTTTACATCAGCTCAGGATCTGGTCCATGAAGTATGTCTTCACAGTACAGAAGCAAACTGAAATAGCTAATATAGATAAGTGGCATTTCATCAAAATACTAGTGGACAAGCATGGGTACTGGGATGAAGGAGCAACAAAAAAAAATAGTGTATAATAATTTTTAGCAGTCAACAGGCAAATGTAACAGTTGTTAAACAGTTTCTATTCCCAGTGCTTTATGGCTATGAAATGACAAACGTGTGAACTCTATTCTCTCCAGAATATTTCTGATACCTTACTGAAGTTCGAAATGTTACTGGAATAAAATTATTCTCTTGATTACTCAACTCTTCTCATTAGCTCATTCACCACATTTATTTACTATTAAGTATCATTGTTTCATAATACAGAAATAAAATTGGGTCCTTAGATTCTTCTTTGTGTGTTATTAACATTATTCATTGCGTGCGACACAAAATTCTGTTGATTTTTTCTTGGCATTACAATTCTAGAGCATGATATTTATACTGTGGATACATGAAAAGTAGAATTCAAGTGAAGGAGCTAAGTAACCCTTAATTTGACCATTTCTAAAATTGGTTTGTCTTATTACTTGTTAATGCCTACAGTCAAATAAAGATCTTCAACACTAATAAAAGTCCCCATTGTGGGAGCAGAAGTTGCAAGTTAAACTTACATAACCTGTTGCTTCATAAGAGTTCATTCATTGTGCGTGCATCTGTCCTGAAGTGGTACTTTTCTGGTCAGAATCTGAAAAGGGTAGCATTCATACTTATGCCAATCTGAATATCCTGTCTTTAAGTGCATTTAAGTGACCAGGAGCTCAGAATGTAGAAATAAAAATTTGGGTGCTGGAACTCTAAATACCACAAAACTTATTTTAGCTTTATTCCACTTTTACTAGAAATCCCACTAGAATAGTATAAATCGGTACTCTTCATAGTAAACTAAACAAATTATCTTGACATACAATATATATTTTGACAAATCTTAATTGACTACATGTCCAATTTAGTGGCCATTTGATTAACTAAGAAAAAAAAGATATCTTTTAGAATCTAATGTGCAACACATCAAACTTTCAGTTCCGTCTCCAATGCAAATAAACCATTTGAAAAAAGAATTCTCTTTTTTAGTTTATTAAGTTCCATAAGCATCATAAAACAGATTCAAAAGGAAAACTGACCTCAAAATATCATTTGGTTTTGTGATTTTACTTCAAATCATTTATGTCCAGAGCTAGGCATGATGTACCTTTACTTACATGAATATACTCTGTACAGAGGACAATGGTGTGAGGAAGCACAACTCCACAACAATAAGGAACTGCAGGAGGGGGTGTTCTTGTTAGCATATGGACATTTCCTGGTCAGTCTCAAAGGTAGTTTTCTTGATTGTCAATTTACAATTCACCAGCTTTCAGTCATTGTATCCACTTAAATAAGAATATTTCAATCAGCCAAAAAGGGAATAAAAATACCAATCCCACTGCCTTTACGTAGCTGAAACTCCCATTTAATTTTAAGAGTAATTTTATGCCAATAAAGAATTAAGGATTATTGTGCATAGAATTAATATGCCTAATAATAAGTTAAGGCATATAGAACAATATAAAACAACTTACTATGTCTTACAAACACAGTAGTCCTGATGGGAAAAAACCATGTACAAATTATAAATATAGAAATGCACAAAAAATAAATTTTTAGTTAAAAGAGCTTTTTTCTAAATATAATTAAAGAAAAAAGCAGACAGATCCAGCTTTAAAAAAAAAAAGAAACTACTTAGTGAAATCATGCACAGGCTCTGCCTAGACTAGTATAACTTAACTGTTATGAGGTAAAACAAACATTTAAAATTAAATCATCATGAAAAAAGAAACACTGTTAATAGGTCTGTGGATATTTATGCCTTTGGTCTGACTTCTATTTTACTTTTTAGTCATTATTTCTGTTGTGACAATACAGGAATGTCACAATTTGTCACACCAAACAAAGAACCCAGTGTAAAACAAGGTAAAATTTACAAACAATTGCTGAATGTGTTAGCAGCAGTATTAGTAAGCCACAGTACAGAAAAAATGCAATATGTATCCTTTTCCATCCAATTTAATAACAGATAAACTGTGATTAAGTTATACATGCAATATAGAGCAAGAATTGATTAGGTTGGTTTTCATCACTATGGTAAAGTGCAGAAATATTGACTTGCCAGCGTAGTTACCTACCAGTAGTGACTGGATTTCTATCAGTTTTATCACCTCTACAAAGCAGCACCAACTCACACATTCCAGTTACCAGAACACAAGCAGCTTACTAGGGAGAGGAGAAGACCATAAAGTATCTGACCATGAATAATGTATAGTATGGTTTGTGCAAATCCAGTTAGTTGACGGAAAAGAAAAGAGAAGTGGTGCATTAGGGTATTTCCTGAATACTAGCTGGAATTTCAGTTAAAAAGAAGAAATGAAACAGCACTTTTAAGGGAAAAAAAAAAA
>JAGPOW010001296.1:96683570-96695254 GCA_030014935.1 Caiman crocodilus
AAAAAAAAAAAGCCTAGCTGTGTCTTTAGTGTGTTATTAACTGAAGAATCAATGCTGCAGTGAGCCTACAGGATAATGGTATGGTCATGTTAGTGGTTTCCTTTAATCACTTTATTGCTCTGTCACCACTACTTCCTTGCAAAGAGAACAAGGATAAACACCCAGACAGGATTCAGTATTCTTATTAGTACAATATATTATTATTCGTATCTAGAATGGATCAGCTTCCTTTGCATTAAGATTAGTAGTCCCTCAAGCATTAGGAACATCCTCAACCCAGTTCAGTGTATACCTCACTGTTTGTAAGTAATTTGCTCCTCCATAATTGATTACATTTGTTTTCTTTTCATATTATATATATTATTATTATATATTATATAATATAATTTCTCTCTCTCTCTCATATTACTAGGGAGAGTAGGTACTTGCCAGAATGTATGAAGCATAACTGTAAGAACTGGCCCCAGAATTTATTAGGTACCATTCTTTGTTCTGCTGATTTAAGCACAAATCTTCCAAACAGAGCACAAGACTGCCCTTCTCATAGACATGCCACTAATTTGAACTGCAAAATTTCCATTGTCACCCTCAAATCTGAATTTCCAGTATAAAAATTCAGTATGTCACATTAATGCTCCAGTTTTCAGCCCAGCTAAATTTTACCCACATTTTCAATTCCTGAAGCAAGACTTTCATGTTAACTACTAAAGTTTCATTTTCATTTCCAAAGGTTCAGTTCACATTACTATATATTTTTGTCTTCAAAAACATTTTAGTGCAGTTGAGTTGACAGTTATGTTTGACAAGATGAGTGAATAGAGCACATTGAACTCTCTCACCAAAACACTTCACCTTCTTCCTGAGGAAGGTCTTCATTAACCCTGAATAGAAGAAATGTGTAGCAATATCAATGGTGAGTACTTGAGTCACCTTTGATTTGCAGATGATATTATCACATTTGCTGGAAAGCTTTGAAACAATGATCAGAAATTTCAGTATGAAGGAGTAGGAAATATTGACTCATGATGAATATACAGAAGACCAAAATCATGTTTAACAATTCCAACAGAAGTAAAGAATATGGAGAAAAATAACTAGAATCTGGAACCACAGACATTAGTTAATCCAACCTAAAGAGACGAGATGAAAAGAGGCTCAATAAAGAGCTTCTGGAGGACCAACACCCATGAGCATCAAATTCCATCTTTACTTGTAAAGGTATTTTTTTGGATATTGTTGTATTATTAGCCAGGATAGTTAAAAAGGGGATGAAACTGGAAAACCAAGAAAATACAGGGGATGAAACTGGAAAGTGAAACGGGGATAATGTTTGTAAGCTGTAAAGAAAGAAATATTGCAATGAAGGCGGCAATGCTGCAAGATAGAAGAAATATAGATAACTTCTATCATGAGAGTGAAGAGTGTGGATTGTCTGAGATAGGTCAGGTGCCAGTAGCAAGAAAACAAGAAAAACATGTTAATAATCCATATCCAGATTTGGCAAAAGGGAAAAAATGATAATAACTAGCAGTCTTGTATGGGAGTTGTTTTAATACGAGACAAATCCAAATTTGTTTTTATACTAAAATAATCACACAAACAAGTGAAAGAATTTATTAATTGCCAATTTCTACGTTCAACTCAAAGTGTTATTTGTGGAAAATATTGCATCCAGCACAAGTATTTAAGCTGGTTTAGTTGGAATGAAATGACTAGCATAAGAAAGGTTTTACAAAGCTATTAAAAGAATGATGCTAAAGTCAGTGAGGATTTTGACCACCTCATGGCTTAGGAACAGCCTTTTTGCTGTGGTTAGTAATCTTCTGGTGATCAGTTTCAGGTATTCAATGGAAAGACAAATTAAGAACTTGAAGCTCTCTTTGACTGTCATCTCAGAGGCAACTCCTTCTGTGCCCTCTAGTGTGAGCAGAGGACCCTGCCTGCAGTTTTATTATGCAAGAGGTATAGAAGTGGCATACTAAAACACCAACCAAACCCCTTGTGTAGTATAGAACTGCTCTGTAGTGGGCCCAGTGAATGTCATGATGCCAGAAAGTCCTGGAGGTGGGCTTAGAGAGGAACTGTCAGGTCTAAGTGCACTGATCATACTTTGGTTGGTGAAGGACAAAAGAATCCCTAAGGATACTGCAGCTACAGAGTAGATCCATAACGTGCAGAGATGTACCTCTTCTTGTTTGAGTAGAACACAGCAGTGCATTGGTATTAGGATTTAGATGTTGGCATGAGACCCATGTTATAAGAAAGATCAAGAGTGGCTATTACTATCACTAACTTATGTTTTAGGTCTGTTACCCAGGTAAGACTAACCTAATGCACTCTTTCCTACACCCCCTTAGCCCTGTGTATGAAGGCAGTAAGGGTCATAGAATGTGGCTGCTCCCTTCGCTTTGGGTAAGAGGTCTACCAGCGAAAACATCCCACTAATTTCACTGGCTAGTGAAAGTCAAAATCTTCACACAGTGAGGAAAAGTCTTAAGAATCTAGGGTCCAGGACTTTCAATTGTCTGGAGGATGAGCAGGAGAGGAAGCCAGGGTAACATGCATTCAAAGGGTCGAAGCATAGACCTGCATATGAAGAAGATGACCATTTATGGTTTATTCAATAATCAATATGGGAGTTGAACAGAAAATCTTTTAGATGCACTTCA
The DNA here is from genome assembly GCA_030014935.1 of Caiman crocodilus. Classification (NCBI taxonomy): domain Eukaryota; kingdom Metazoa; phylum Chordata; order Crocodylia; family Alligatoridae; genus Caiman; species Caiman crocodilus. Next base: position 96,686,240 of record JAGPOW010001296.1, read on the forward strand.
AAATCTCAGCCTAAAATGATATTGTATAATAGTATGTTTGTTTTAATCTTATTCTCAAATAAATTAATAATGAATTTGACTAACCCAATTATACACAAATGCATGAATTATAAAACGCACGTTCTTGATTTAGATCTGCATTCTTTGGTCACTAAACTAGGCTGCAGCTCTGTATTGTCTTCAGAAATAGTGTAAGAATTACTTACAGTAATATAAGTCATGTCATTCCTAAGAAAAAATCCTTTTTACAACACTTACTGGTAAAGTCCTGCTTAATTCAACATGACTAGGATTCAGGAGGTATGCGTGTCTTCAGTCCCTGACCGACATATATTTCTTGTGCAACTTTGGGTAAGTCACTCAAGGTGAAGTTATGTTACACTTAGGCCATACTAAATCTGTGACATGCTAAACCACGATGAAGTTAGAATGTTCTATGAGTAGTTGTATGTTAAGAGTTAATACCGTGTCTTACTTGTATAGCTCTGACTTACTACTAGAGAAGTGGCAAGCAGGGGTGTGGCTAGGATCCAGGACAACCAGGTTCTATCTCTGCTCTGGAAATGGAATGGACGGAGGCTGGGAGCATTGCATCTTGGGTGGCTGGAGGACTTTAAACTGCTCATTTTCTCTCTTAACATGAACTAGGTCAGGTGTGGGCAAAATGCAGCCTGGGGGCCAGATGTAGCCTGTCGGGCCATTCTATCTGGCCCATGGGGCCCCTAAATATTAATTTTCTAAAATATTTATCTGCCCTGGGCTGCCTGTCATGAGGCCCTTGATGACTTGCCAAAACTCAGTAAGAAGCCCTCTGCCCAAAATAATTGCCGGTTCCTGTGCTAGGTAGTATGGCCCAGAATTAACCCACACCCAAAGTAGTGTAACTGAGGTGTTCAGAGGGCACTTGGCATAATGAGCTTTAATGTGCAGAAGCTTGTATTTTAAGTGCCCTTATCATGGTCTAAATATAACATGTAACTTCACCCTAACTCTTTCTGGGCATTTATAGATGTGCTCTGGGAGGTGAGGAGGGAGGGGGCTTTAATTAGCAAGCTGCTGTAATTAAAAGTGCCCAAGTGTCGTGTGTATCAGTGTCCCCACACTGAAAAATGACAGCAGGGCACTTTAAACTAAAGCTTATCAAACAAGTTTTAGTTTAAAGCATGCCACCACCAGTTTTCAGTGTGGGGACACTGATACACATGATGCTGTAAGATGTTGGAGCGTGTTAATTTCTGTGCTCCAGCAAACTCAATTAAAATCGACTGCTTCGACATGCTGGATTTACAGCACATCAGAGCAGTCTTGCTGCACATCTATAGCCATCTGTGCCTCAGGTTCCCGTCTGTTAAATGGAAATAATAATAATAATAAAATTCCCTTTTTTCCACCTTTTTAAAAATCTATTTAGATTGCAAATTCATTAGAGCAGCAAACTGTGGTTTTGCAGTGTTTAGAACAATAGGAGCTTGATTTTCATCTGCAGACGCTCCAACAGTAATCAATAATAATAAAATAGTTATTTCCTGATATTTTTACTTATAAACATTAAAACAGTCTAATAAATTTTTTTCCCCCCTCAAGATAAAAATACCATTTGGGGGCTAATATATGCCATACCAATATTGAGTTTACCCACAATTTTAACAATAAATCAATCCTTAATTATAGTTTGAGAAGAAGATATAGGCTTATGGAAGACCAGATCAAGAAGCAAACTCTTAACTCATAAGCAATAAAGGTCTGTTTTTTCAGACATCTAGGCACGATTTTCATACATATTACTGGGAGGTAGATGCAGCACTGTAAGAAAATACACTGACAATGTTAATGTTTAATTTGGTATTAATGATACATTCTTGCCATATACACAGTGTAAACAGTCACATGGGACATTTTCTTGATCTATGAGAGCTTAACAAAAACACATAAAAGTCAATATTACCTGGGTTTTGTCCTTTTATTGATAAAATGTTATGTTTCTACTCGTAACTAGAAATGTCTTCTCTGCTCATGTTTATGCAAAACAGAATTTTTGGCAGAGAGAGAAAAAAAGAAGAGAGATTCTGTAACATCAGAAGGAAACATCAAAGGACTAGTGGCAGCATCTTAAGGCTTTTATCAAAGTAGTGAGGGAATGCATTAAAGCAACAATATATGTAGCTTAAATATGATAGGACTATCAAACTCAACAGTATGTTTGATGAGCAGTGATGGGGACATGATTTACATGGGTTTTTTGTTTTAAAAAGACAGATGCAAAGTGTGGCCTTCCTTGCAAAACGCAGAAAAAATTTAAGATGAGACTTACACCTCAGATGACGTAAATCAGCGTGGCTGTATTGAAGTCAAATGAGGTAGGTGGATTATGCCAGCTGAGAATCCAGCCCTTTATTTTTCAAAAGCTTGGGATTCTCCAGATGCAGAACACAGGACTCTTTAATACCCTAGGCACTTAGGGATAATAAATCCCTGTCTTACATCTTCTCCTTCCACCTGTGCACCCACACGATACAGAAAATTAAAATCTTGTTCTTATTAACAAAGGTTACAGATGTGTTGTACTTCAGAGCAAGTCGCCATTCAAACTAGGGCTAGTTTTAGTACTTTGAACAGGCCTGAAGAACAGTCTTTTGTCAAACACAAAATAATTGAATCTTTCTCAAGAATCTCAAAAACATCACCAGTTTATATTAGGAATATTTAATTTATTCGTTATCCATGTCTGAAACATTAAAAAGTCAGGCAGCACGTGCAACACTATGGCTATGAACAGAAATTAAGCATAAGCCAGTATAAATGATTGGAAACCAGTTTAAACCTGTAGCAGAACAGAATTTCAGTGCATGTAGACCAGTTGCAAAATGTCCGAACCCAGTTTAAAATAGACCTGGATGAATGCAGTTTCAGACTTAACTAATTTAAGTTAAACCAGTCTATTGAACTTCTGTGCCAGGTCACTTCCTGACTTAAGCTAGGTCCAATTCCTCTGCATCCCAGCATGCCTTGTGCCTCCCCCAACCCTACCTCGTAGGGCAGGCAAGCTAGCTTCAGCCACACTGTCTGTTCCAGCCAAGCCGAGCCAGCAGCAAAGCCTCTGCTTCCTAGCCTGCATCCTGCCTGTCCCTGTCATCTTGGAGGGGTAGGAGGGGAAAGGGGGAACAGAGCCCCCAGCCCCAGTCTGCCCAGGTGTGAGCATTGGGCAATTCCCTCCCACCCCTATCCTTGTGCTCAGCCTACCCCATATGTGGGAGGTGGGAAGCAGTCCCCCAGGCTAGCACTGACCTGGTAGGCACAGGGCTGCACACAATGGAGACCCCCCCCCTCCCCTGGGGGTTTCCTCTGCCCTGGCCCAGGGTCCCCTGAGCCCCGATTTGCCCTGTCACATCAAAGCAGAGTGGACTCCCCCACTCTCCCACATGGTTCAGCTAATACTCAGCCCACCCCCACATGTGAAAAGGGTGAAACAGTTCAGAGAATCCCCTGTGCTCCCAGGCGACAGGGCAGCCTGCAGCCTGGAGGACCTGGAGCTGGGGAGGAGGAAATCCCCTGAGCTAGTGCCCCCCAAGTGCAGCCCTCTGGCTATGGGAATGGAGAACTGCTTCCCCTTTCCCTTCTACAGGGGCAAGGCTCAACCATGCCACAACTAGACAGGGAAGGGGGAGGAATCCTTTCTTTTCCCATATGGCAGGGTAGATCAGGGCTTAGGGGACTCTGGGTTGGCCAGGAGAAACACCCTGAGGTGCACCCCCCATGTGGGCAGCCCTCCAACTGCAGGGATGGGGGACTGCTTCACCCCTCCTACCTGCAGAGGTAAGCTGAGCATTAGCCAAACTGTGTGCGCAAGTGGGGGAGGAGGAAATCCCCCAAATTCCCACAGCAGGGGAGACTAGGGCTCGGGGGATCCCAGGAGTTCTGGGGGACCCCCCACCCCAAGGCAGGGCTCCCCCTCATGGACAGACCCTGAACTATAGGGGCTTATACCTGGATGGGGGTCCTCCCACCCCACATAGAAAGACAGCAGAGGCTTTCGGGTGGGGGGGATTCTAGGTAACCAATTAGGCTGGGTTCAGTTTGGCTGGCTGAGCTTGGCAATGCCTGGCAGGCTGAGAGGTGTACTCTAGCAGCTCCTACTTTCTAGCTTGGGCCAGTGCAGGCATCTGGTCGCCTTTCCCAACTGCAAAGGGAATGTCAGTTCAATCTATGCAGCATAGAGAACTTGAGAAGATTGAATTGTTTCTGCCTTGGGCTTTTTGACTTTGTGTACTTGGCCTATGTGAACAGCTACAAATAAAATACACACAATTTCGTAAGTAGTATATGCTTGAGAGAGTAATGATATCTTCTGCTGCAAAAATGAAGCCCAAATACTGACCCTTTCAAACTGAAGGCCTGTATAATATGGCTCAATAAAAGCATAGATAGAATCATGTATCAGAGAGGCACAATTTCTTCTCTTTTCCCAGAAGGGGGCAGCCAGCTAGTGGGTCCAACAAGATTTGAACCCAGAGACTATGACCTCCTGGCCCAGCTCTTTGCCTGATTGTCATTAATATTTTTCTACCCTTTACTTTACTACCATTATGCTGAGCCAAGTTTTCATATATTGTGAGGTAATCACCAGTTCCACAACTGAAATAACTGAGAATCTGTATAAGATCACTTCAAAATGAACTAAAGATTAAAACCAGGTCTATAGTATAAACAAACCAAGCCTCAGCAACTTTGTGGCACTGAATTTCAAAAGGGGCATGAAAAATTAAACTCAACCTAATGGCACCTAACCTTCTGGCCCCATGGGCTGGATGACTGGTACAGGGTCAGTCCCCAGGATAGATCCTGTGTGAAGTCTGTGCAGGGCAGGGATGGGGGCATCAGTCCATGGATCCAGGTCTACACTGGCTTAATCTGGCTGCATGCCCCCCTCCCCTCCAGCAGAGCACATACAGACACTCTCTCCTCCTCTACATGAGATACCCTAACTTCATTGCCTGTTCCCTGGCTACAAGCTCCACTGCTGCACTGCACCATGCTATATAGGCATTCCAGGTCAAGAGGTCTCCTTGTACTGCAGGCCATACTTCTCCACCCTGGCCCCTGGAGCAGAAACAGGAAGTGGAAGTCAGGAGGGAAAGCCCAGAGCCTTGCCTATTGCTGTACTTGGTGCAACAGGAGAAGCAGCAGCAGCTGGGTGAGAATGCAGGGGCAGCAACTTAACCTTTCATAGGCCACATGCCAGATAGGCCACGAAATGATCACTCTTTTATATTCAGAAATTTTGCATCAAAGCTTTGCAAACGACTCCAACAGAATTTTTAGTACATTTACATTATTCTTCCAGAACAAGGCACTGACAAAAAGAATTCTGATGCTCATGATTCAACAAGTTTCCAAGATTTTCATGTAACTAAAAAATGTGTGTGTTGTGCATGTGCACAGTATTTTGAAAAAAGGGGTGCAGATAGTATGGTGCATTATTACATGCAATACAACACATTTTTCTCTAGTTAAAAAGAAACTGGAAGCTTTACTAATAACCTAGGATTATAGTGTTCAGTTTAAGATTGAAGCAAAAGCAAGTTTAAGTTAATAGGAATGTGCATTAGTTTGCTATATCATACATCATGTATAAAAACAAAACAAAATAGACAAAAAGTAATCAAAATATGTTGATTTCAAAAATAATCATTAGAATTAAATGCACATCTCTTTTTCAGATTCATGAAATAAAATCTATCCTTCTAGAGCATCTTGACAATGCATCTAATACTTCACTGGAAGTTATTTTCACACCTGAATTAATGTTCACCTGAGTTGACATTTTCACACTTTTTCAGCCTGAGTTAAAAACAGCCCATAGCACTGTGAAATAGGAGCTACATTACTAGAAGCAGGTAACAGACAGCAGAACTGTAGAAGAAAGGGTAGCTTGATTAGTAGAACATCAAGGTCAATAAAAATGGAGAGAGGGGGTTGTTAACATCTCTGGAATGAAGAGTTTAGAAGGAATCAAGTAGATTATAATGATCAATTAAGTCAACTGACTCTCCCATTCTTGAATAGGAATTCTGCTGCCATTGCCAGGCAGTTGGTCTTAAAATGTAGGTGAGCCACGACATTTTACTGCACTACTGTACCCCTCTGGATCTACCCCTAGTTTTATGTTATCCTACAGAGGTATATCTACACAATAGGCAATAGAATGCACATTCCTTCCTATACGAAGGTTGAAGATACAAAGGTTGGGGGTTGATATCTTATTGATAACTTATATGGACATGAAAACAAAACACGTCTGTATAAGAACTGGTGTAAGGACTCCAACTCATCATTAGAACTGCAGTTCTTTCATCCTAGTTATAGAACAAAATATCTCATTTAGAAGTCAATTTGAATTTTTGATTTGCTGTCGCATTTTATTAGTTGAATTTGGGTAATGGGAACTCTCCCTTTCCTTTACTGTGAATAAGGAAGTGTCCAGGAAATGGCACACCATTTTTAAAAGCACACTCTCAAAAGATCTGAAAGTGTCATACTTCAAGGTGTAATACTAATGTTTGATGAGGACTTGGAGCATTGCTGATGAGCTAAAACAAGCTTTTCTCTGCAGACCACCAGTTTAAATACTGCCCAGCTCAACAGATCAAAAGCTCTTCACATCAAATGGATTCCTGATAGCCCTTCATAGGAAATGAGTTTGGCACATCTCCAATTCCAGCTGCCATGCTGTACACTCACCACCATACTTTACACTAGATTTCACAGTCTTCAGGATAGGACTGCTATTTACTACTACTATAATTATTTATGTGTACTGTTCTCAGCCTTTTCAGACTCAAGGCACTCCTTAGAGAATGCTAGTTCTCTATTTATGGAAAAATAATAGAGCAATTCTTCTGTTGCAAAGATCCCAGAAAGACCCCAACAGGTTGCAATGTTTCTGACAGTATGGATTCCTTTTTGAAATCTCTGCAGCCATCTTGTTAACCATGAGTAAATATTTGCACACCTAACAATGATAATACTGAAAAGCATTCTGTGGCACCCTTAAAAGGAACTTGTAACATAATGCTACAGCACCCTAGTGGAAAATAAATGCTAAACAGTGTATAAATTATGGACAAAACAATAACCCCTGCCACAGAGTGTTTGTACAGCTATTAAGAAAGACTTAGTGGGGTTAACAGAAACCTGGTGGGACTTTACTCATGGCTGGGCAGTACACATTGAGGGCTCTAAGCTGTACAGAAATGATAGAGTGGGGAGGAGAGGGGAAGGGGATGCATTCTATGTCAAGAAGTGTTATACATCGACCCTTATCAAAACGGAATCGGAGGAGGAGAAAAAAGTAGAAGGATTGTGAGTTAGGATACGTGGAGGTCAAAGGGAAAGGGATTTGGTGGTAGGGGTCTACTACAGACCCCCACACCAAGGGGAAGCACTAGATTTGGACCTTCTGAGGGAGTTCTCAAAGACCATAAAGACTAGGGAAGCGGTAGTCATGGGGGACCTAAGCTACCCTGACATCTGCTGGGAGATGCAGGCAACAAATTCCCACTGTTCACGCAGGTTCCTATCCTGTGTACAGGACCTCCACCTGATCCAAGAGGTACATGGTCCCACTAGGAGGAATGCCTTACTAGACCTAGTATTTGCAATGGGGGATGACATGGTAGGGGATCTACAGATCAGTGGTTCCCTGGGGGACAGTGACCATCAAATAATAGAATTCACCATAAGGCATAGAGTGGGAAAGGTAAGTAGTAGGGTGGAAGTGATAGACTTTAGGAAGGCTGACTTCAGCGAGCTCAGGTGTTTAGTCAATGACCCAGTGCAGAGTAAGAGATTTGGCAAGATGGGAGCCCAGGAAGGATGGCTGTGTCTTAAGGAAGCAATCCTTTGGGCACAGAGGGAGATAATCCCAATGTGGGGGAAAGGGGCCAAGATGCTTCCTTGGCTGACCAGAGAAATCCAGAGCAGCCTAAGGGCAAAGGGGGTAGGGACATATAAGCAGTGGAAACAGGGAGGGATTACTACAGAGGAGTATATCTCCTCAGCTCACAGCTGTAGGGAGACAGATAGAAAGGACAAAGCTACCAAGGAGCTGAGGATGGCATCTCAAGTTAAGGATAAGAAAAACTTGTTTTTCAGATATATAGAGAGCAAAAGGAAGGCCCAGGGCAGTATAGGACCACTACTGAATAGGAAAAAGCAACTGGTGACAGACAGGGGGGGACAAGGCTGAACTCCTCAATGAGTTCTTTGGCTCAGTGTTCCTAAACAAGGGGCAAGACAAGTCTCATAATGGGATTGTAGAGAGGCAAGAGCAGGGTTCCAGACTACCAAGCATTGACCCTGAGATACTGCAGAGTCACTTGGAAGAACTGGATGCATTTAAGTTGGCAGCCCAGATGAGCTCCATCCAAAGGTACTGAAGGCATTGGCTAATGTCATTGCACAACCATTGGCAAGAATATTTGAGCACTTGTGGCACATGGGCCAGGTCCCGGAGAACTGGAAAAGGGCCAATGTGGTCCCTATTTTCAAGAAGGGAGGAAGGAAGATCCAGGCAACTATAGGCCAGTTATTCTCACCACCATCCTTGGCAAAGGCTCATATATGTGAGAGCCCAGCAGAAAAAAATTATGCTGAGGGGAAACCAGCAAAGGTTCATAGCAGGTAGATCATGCCTGACTAATCTAGTCTCTTTTTATGACCAGGTTACAAAACACCTAGATGCAGGAGTAGGTGTAGACATTGTTTATTTAGACTTTAGGAAGGCTTTCGATACAGTATCCCACCCCATACTGGTGAACAAGTTAAGAGGCTGTGACTTGGATGATTACACAGTCCGGTGGGTGGCAAATTGACTAGAGAGTCGTACCCAGAGAGTGGTGGTGGATGCATCGGTATCGAGGAGGAATGTATACCCCCTCGGAAATCGCTGCTAGGCCGAGGGTGAGGGTTGACCTAGTGGAAGGGCTTCTGGAAGGGCTGGACGTCTTTAAGTCGGCG
>JAGPOW010001296.1:96695354-96712317 GCA_030014935.1 Caiman crocodilus
AAGAGTAGATTAGATAGGTACTTGGCTGGGGTCCCGTGACCCTGGCACTCGTTTCCTGCCAATTGGCGGGGGGTCAGACTAGATGGCCTGCTCTAGGCCTCTTCTGACCCTGGGTACTATGATACTATGATACTATGACCTGGAAGGGTGTAGGCAGTGGGGTCCCACAGGGCTCGGTCCTTGGACCAATACTCTTCACTGTCTTCATCAGTGACTTGGACGAGGGAGTGAAGCATACTCTGTCCAAGTCTGCAGATGATACAAAACTGGTGGGAGAAGTGGACACACCGGAGGGCAGGGAACAACTATAGGCAGACCTGGACAGGTTGGACAAATGGGCAGAAAACAATAGAATGCAATTCAACAAGGAGAAATGCAAAATGCTGCACCTGGGGAGGAAAAATGTCCAGCACACCTACTGCCTAAGAAATTACCTTCTCAGCAGCACGGAAGTGGAAAGGGATCTCGGAGTCCTAGTGGACTCTAAGATGAACATGAGTCGTCAGTGTGACAAAGTCATCAGCAACACTAACTGCACTTTATCATGCATCAGCAGCTGCACTACAAATAGAGCCAAGGAGGTGAGACCGCAGTTGGAGTACTGCATGCAGTTTTGGGCACCGCACTTCAAGAGGGATGTGGATAACCTGGAGAGGGACCAGAGAAGGGCCACTCATATGGTTAAGGGCTTGCATGTCAAGCCCTAAGAGGAGATACTAGGGCACCTGGATCTCTTCAGCCTCCACAAGAGAAAGTTGAGAGGTGACCTTGTGGCTGCCTATAAATTCATCATGGGGGCACAGAAGGGAATTGGCGAGGCTCTACTCACCAAGGCGCCCCAGGGAGTCACAAGAAATAATGGCCATAAGCTAGCAGAGAGCAGATTTAGACTGGACATTAGGAGGAACTTCTTCACAATTAGAGTGGCTAAAATCTGGAACGGGCTCCCAAGGGAGGTAGTGCTCTCTCCTACCCTGGAGGTCTTCAAGAGGAGGTTAGATAGGCATCTGCCTGGGGCATCTGAATCCAGCACTCTTTCCTGCCTATGCAGGGGGTCGGACTTGATGATCTGTTGAGGTCCCTTCCAACCCTAACATCTATGAATCTATAAGATTCTCTGTACACCTCACTCGAAGCACTAAAGTTATTCAATTACTGGGGCTTACCTCTACCATCCTTATAAAGTACAGTGGTTTTGCGATAAGGATACACATCCCAGGACATGTATCAAAGGACTAATTAATAGTAGCCAACACATCTCATTTGTGAAACTACAGTAGGTTTCTAAATCTACATTTTCAGATTTTAAAGTCTGCTGTAAGCTATAGCAAAATCTGGTTCACCGTCATAGCAAGCTAAGAAAAAAATCACTTTTACATACCTTTGTCAATTTTTATGGATCCAGTATTAATATTATTGCTTTAACAAACTTACTGAAAGCCTATAAGTATATCCAAGTACTTTAAACAATCTAGTTCATACTGCTCTGTTTGAACAGTGGCTGAAGGAGCATCTTCAGTTGCACAATAAAAACTGGTGCTTTTGGGAGCTCAGCTGTTGTAAAGCATGGAGTACAGTGACTGGTAACCATGCTTTCTATCTAGCCTTGGATGGATTACAGTGTGGACATTCATCACAACGTCCCCCTCTCATCCCTCTTCATCAGTATACATTCAATGATACCTCTGTGCACCACTCCCAAGTCTTAACATAATTTTAAAATATATTTTGAACTTGCCTGGAGAAAAGCAGTCATCCCTTATGTTCCCCAAACCAAAGAGAATAGGTCATTGGATAAAAAAATAGACCCAGATGCACAGAATGATGCAGGTGTTACAATGCTTTTAGGCACCTAGGGCCAGATGCCTAAAAGTTAGGTACCTGGTTCCAGAAGTAGAATTTATTAATCCAAGTTAGACACCTAGGCTGCCTATACATGTGGTTAGAGATGTGGGTTTAATTAGAGTAGTTTCTGTGAAGCTGCTGTAATTAAAATGTCACAGTATCATGTGCATTAAACCCCCATGCATTAAAAAATGGCTGTGGGACACTTTGAATGAGGTTTAGATAAAGTGCCCCGCACCCATTTTTAAATGCGTGGGGACTTAATACATGTGATGCCACAGCTGATGCTGCAGCATTCCAGTTAGAACATGGAGCAGACTAAATTAATAGTCTGCTCCAATATGTTGTAATAGAATGCATCAGAGCACATGTATAGGCAGCCCTAAGTTCCCTGTACTTTTAATTAAACACCTATTAGGATTCACAACATTTATCACACTACAGACATACACCTAAATGAGCTACTAGGAAATGTTCTCAGACTTAAATGATCCTGTGAAACTGGGGATTCACCACTCCAAATCCCTAAACAAATATACGTGCATAAGTCATCCCTTTGTGTTTAGGCAACTAGTTTTAAAACACTGGGAGCAGTTCTGTTACCACCTATCTTTTATATAATAGTCAATGCTTAAAATGTTTGACCTCGAAATGGATAACCTAGGACCTAATCCACCATAGCCAAAAGGATTTCAGATTTACACTTCACTGAGGGGTACCCAAATAACCCAGGAACTGGCAAAGCTGAAGGGGCAATTTCCACCCTACCAGTGGAAGCTGAGCTATTACATAGCCAAGGGTGCAGGAATGTTGGAACCAGAAGAACTAAAAAGAGAATGACTGAAATTCCACTGATGGTAAGGTTCTCTTGCATCTGTGTGTTTTATGTAACTCCATACAAGATATTAGTAGTCCAAGACAGTGACCTCCCTCCATTTCTTCTTTGCCAATAGCCTGGTGATTATCTCCCCAAAGACATTCTTAAAGTAGCTCTCTATCATATATTTTGTGTACCAGAAGCTAGTTGGTCAGCTTAGCACAGCACTCCACCAGGGATAAGCTGCTTTGCTTTTTAGCCCAGGTAAAGTAGTGAAGTAATGCAGCTATAGCTGTTCCCAGTACCTGAACTCAAATATCTATGTACAGTGTAGAGAGGTCATCAGTTTTAGATCCCTCCATTGCAAGGGTTGAATTCAAAGTAATACCTGATACCTGCCTGGAGCTTCCAGGTTGTAGGGTATTTGGGCATTAGGAAGCAGGGGGAATGTGCTCAACTACTGGAGCTGTTTGCAAGTGCTCATAGTGGTGATTTAGATGCCCTGGTGGGGGATATGATTTTGAATCCCCTAAGCCACAGGAGAAAATAAGAGCAGGATCCTACACATCCTGGGTGACTATTCTAGCACTGAGCTAAAGTATGTGGTAGGATGGAAGTGTCATTGTCATCTTAAAGCAATGACGGCTGCTGTTGCATTTTGTCTGGAGCCCAATTCAGTATACATGTTCTAAGAATACCCACCAGATAAAACCCGCAGGCAACTCAGATAGAAGAAACTGTGTTTATGGAACCTATTTGCAGATCCTGGTGGGGCTGCTCAGCTCCTCTGAGACTGCATTTTTAGACATGTGCACAAGCAGAACTTCAGCTGTCTAGGGAAGTTTAATGTTGAAAATTATGATGCCTATAGACTTCCAGGGCCAGGCAGCACTTAAGCTGGAATTTTGAGCAGTGTAATTCTGGACTTAGGAACTTAAATCATATTCAAACCTTTTCTGCAGATCCAGGACACAGAATTACAGCTCCTGCTGATGGAGCTTCAAGTAATGGTTTAAAAGTTTCTACTAACACAGAGTAGAGTCTACTTTTGTTTTTCAGGACTGACTACCAATCATGCTGTCAGTCCAAAAGTTATCCAGAGAAAACATAAAGACAACAGGATGTCACTTTTGAATTTCAAATAAAAATAGAATTAATTATTAACATGAAACAGAAGTTTTGGATGACCTTGGTGAAACCTGACAATAATGAGTTTCATAGGTCACATTAAAAATCTTTTTGTTATCAGTTTTAAATGTACTTGTTTTCAATTTCATTGAATGTACCCCTAGTTCTTGTTTTATGACAGAGGCTAAAGAAGAATATCATCTTTCAGGCTCTCAGCAATTGCAAAACCCTTTGGAGCTCTCTTATTTAATTTAGTAAAGCTGCTACCATTTTCTAAATACTAAGTGATTGTCCACACTGGCGTGTGCTCTTGGCAAAACTTCATAATGTGAAAACAGAACATACAATTTCTACAGAGTTAAAATTTAAAATAAAATCTAATTGAAATTACATTAACTCAAAAGAGAGCATGTAGAAAATTTGAAATTGATCGAATTAACATGAAAGAACGGCTTTAATATTAAGTCCCAGTAACAAATGTCGGGGAAGAAAGGTTGTGTATTACATAAACATTTAACTTTAAATAATGCTGGGGCAAACAGCAAGTGAATTGTTTCAGTTCCTGTTTGACATAAATAGAAAAAGTTCATTCCGGTAATTCCAAAAATTAAATTTGAAAGAATTAAGTTTTATCATTATGTATGAAGTTACATTATTAAATGTAACAGGAACCACACAGTTTGGAACTAACCCTGTAGAAAGCCTTTTTATCATTTAAATATGATTTTTTTTTAGGTTTTGCCAAATGCTATTGCATGCTATTTCATCTTTAATTTAACCCTTTGAGCATTTTGCAGACTGCATCATGGAAGATGAGGTGTAGGCATCAAAGAGAAAGATAAGTTTGATTAATTCAATTTGGTTAGAAAGAAGGAGTATTTCAACTTCCTATCATGTTAATAACTATAAAGATAAACTAGGATTCCTGTTGGTGTTTATAATTGGTTAATTTTTTTTCTTGGATTTTAGTGTAAGATGCTAGAAACTGAAGATCCAGGCAAGGAACTGAACTCCTTTATACCTGTACAAGCCACATTTGAGTACAAGGGGATTTATCCTATAGGAAGCCAGGCAATATTTGAACAATGTGGCTCACTCAGGGATTCAGGCAGAGGAAGGGGCAACTTTAAAGGGGTTATTCAGGTAAAGTGGTGAATGGTTCCTGGGTTGCTCTGAGCAACCCCAGTAAGGACAGTGAGTCCAAGCACAGCTTATCCAGGGGGTGATGAAAATGTCTAGAAGGCATTCATCACCTTGCAAAATCAAATCCTATATATCCACTGCTTCCAAGGGAAACCTGCTGGTGGAGCTTCAAGTAATGGTTTAAAAGTCCTCCTGTTATGTGTGCTACATAACCTTCCTACCCACTCTAGCCCTTTTGTGGGGAATAAACTGGCATTTTTGCTCCCCAACTCTCTCCCCTCAGAGAGGTGTCATATTAATACTTTAGACTTTAGTCGCACCATAGATAAACTTACTGGCATTAAGGCCCCATATCATTGCCTGAAACATTCCAGGACTTCAGCAAAACAGTACTTGTATCAATGATTGTTTGCCATATCTAAATACTTTTATTCAAATGTGTTACAGATATGATTTTTACTGCATTTACTAAATAACATTGGGTTTTTCGACAATGAAAGATAAGGGCAAAATGTACCTGTAGGCAACTGTTGTTCCTTCTGGATCATGGTATATATGTGAAAAGTCACCAGGACCTTCAATGAGTATGCAGGAGTGGAGGCTGTCCAGACGTTGCATCCCACTTTAGACCACTGAGACAGACTCCAAACACCAGTCTAAATCCAAATGCTCAGGGCCTCAATAGCTATAGATGTATGGGCATCTGGGAATTGAACCTAGGTCTACCCATGGGGTAAACAAGGATTCTAGCACTGAACCACAAGAGCAGGTAGTCTAAATGTAGATTGGTTATGTTGGGCCAGGTCATCAAATGGTATAAAACAGTGTGGGCTCCATACAGTAAAAGGAGCTATACTGATTTACACCATGTGAGCATCCATTCCCTTCCATTTTAACTTTATACTGCATCATCACTTTAGATTGTAAAACAAAGAATACTTCAGTAGGTATCAGAGCTCTATGAAGATGACAGCCTACAGGTAAGCTAATGCCACCTTTCCTGGGACTTTGCAAGGGTCAACAATGTACTCTAAGAAGTAGTAATGCAAGCCATCTTATAGCTGCTCAGGGTCATAAATTTTACTGGCCTATTTTTAGAAGTTGTTTTTAAACAGATTTCCAGCCAGAAAAGTACAGATTGATGAGAGTCAAAATTGTGAAATCCACTGGGGATTTTTATAAGAGTGGTCTCTATGGAATATGGATAAGCACACAGTACTAGGTACACAAGGTAACTTTTGTTTTGGTAAACATTTGTAAGTTTGGATATTTGTTTTCATGTTATTGAAGAAGCTAAATAGAGTAACTAAATACATCTCTAATTTTATTTTCCCAGCTTCCAGTTTTATGGTTCATGCTTTCTCTGTCTGTACTCAACAGTGAACTCTTTCAGGAAGCTACATCTGTTTTGTGTCCTTTTTAGTAGTTGGTTCTCAAATCTTTTCGAAGTGTGTACTATATTTAATATAAGTAACTGCTTTATATTCCACCAACTCCCTGAATTTGTACTAAGATAACATCTGTGTGGAACTAAAGCAATTTTGTGTAAAAGCAAAACAAGGAAAGTATTTTGTAAATTTGTAGCTATGTTTTAGTGAATTTTTGCCAATGGAAATAAGTGCCAAATAACAGATCTTTGCTGGCCACTAGTCATTCATTTGTGTACTACCACCTAAGAAATTGATCTATAGCACTGAGCACATTCAGCACTTAATACACAAAGGGCATGTCTACACGTGGCCATACAGCACCTTTGTTACTGCACCATTATTTAGTATTTCCTTTTGGAAGTACTAAAAGACAGCGCAGTAACAGCCTGTATTGCACTGCACAGGCCACACACAGTTATTTTTTGTCCACTATGTCATTGTAGCAATACTTATAATGACTGAGCGTTTTTGCTACAGCAACATAGTGGCAGCATCACCATGTTTGCCAACAGACGCTACAGCAACATAGCAGCTTGTATAGATGTGCCCAAAATGTAAGAAAAAAAATACAACTATCCACATTGGCTGGACTAATCTGAAATTGTCAGCATAACTCTAGTATATTCAACAGAGTTGAAATAGATTGCAGCATTGCTCAGTGTGTCTGCAAAACCAGCTAAACATCTTCTGAGACTTTGCTTTCTGTTGCTTGAAAAATGTCCAGTACCTCCTGTTTATGAGTAGATTGGAAATGTTGTCAGAGCAGATCTTTTCTTGCTACCTTACCCACTGCTTGTAACTCTGATTTGAACCTGGAAATGTAGAGATATGTGCAAAAGTGAACAATATATTACCTTGAAGTGAATTCAGTAGATAGGGCACTAGACTGAAATTCAGGAGAACAAGGTTCTGTCCCTGTCGTGCCACAGACTTGCAGTGCAACTCCAGGCAACTGAGGTCACCTCTCTGTACTCTCTTTATCCTCCCACCTTTTGTCCATCTTCTCTTGTTCAAAATCTTCAGGTTACAGATTGTATCTGACAAGGTGTTTGCACAGATCTAACAAAATGGGATATTGTGCTCCTATTTTTCCAAAACCCTACAAAAAAAAAGTTTTATTTTAATTTCACTAAGAGCCTATGTCCCTTTTGAAAATGAGACTCAAGGTTTTGAGTGACTTAGGCAGTTTTAAAATGTTTAAAGTGCCTAAGTATAGATTTAAGATAAACAGGTGGTCTGACTCTCAAAGCAGTTTAGCACCTTTAAGTCCATGAGAACCTTTCACTGCATCTCATCACTGAAAATTAGGAAACTGAGCTAAATGCAAAAGTGTGCATACAGATTGGCTTTTTAAAAACCATAAACCTATCTTAAGGACAGAAACAGCACCGATTTTTACTGAGACTCATGGTCCTAACCCATTGAAATGGTTTTGAAAACCCCATCCTAATTTATACATTCAACTGGAAAATGTTGGGCAAGACTATGGAGGAAGTACAATTAAGAATTATTAAATTAACTAAATTCAAATCAGTAATTGTTACATTTTATTTATAAATTTCTTATTTTCCCTCCCTTGGGAACAAAAAAAAAAAATCTAGATAGTATTCACAGTGGGAAATGTAAAGAGGTTTTATGCCTTTCTATCACTCAACCACTAAAATACATACACACAGCTACACATGCATAATTGTTATAATTAATATAACACAGGCTACTAGAAAAAATGTGTATTATTTGAATGTTGACAAATTTTATGCTGAAATGGGCAGTGAAAGAACATGCTGCTGCTTTATAAAAAAATAAATTTCATTTTAGAAAACTGGAAAAAAGGTGTTCATGTCTCCTCAGTAAGAAATATATTAGGTTAATGGTCTAGCTTGACCCCAGTTAGTTATGGTGCAATGCAACAGCTAAAGGAGTACAATAGTTTATTTGTAATTTGGTCTAAATCCAGATGACATTGAAAATAACTTGTAAACCAATCAGTTCCTGTCACACAAAACACTGCAAGTTCAACTAGTTAAAACATGAGCGCTTAAATCAATTATCAGCATCTAAACAATTAAGACTGTTCTGCAGCTACCATTTTAGCCAGACACTACAACCAGAATGCAGTCAGACAGATCAAGCTGCATGCTCAGGAATTCACCACATGAGTAGCACAGTAGCTGGATTGCCTCACAGCCAGTATCAAAGTTTCTGATGCTGCACAAGCTTCTTATGACATGAGTAAATAGGCTCCATTGGGAAGAAGAAAAAAAAAGAAAATGATCAGTGGATAGGTACACAGCCCCTGGCTTCTGTCACCTCTCTGCCACCCTGTTCGCCATGCTAGATGCAGGTGCTATTGAAAGGCTGGAGTGCCGAATTGTTGAACAGAGGACATTAAATATAAGGTTTCCCAAACCCTGATCTCTCATGTCTTCAGTGGAAGAACCAAACATACCTAATTAGAATGTGGATAGTGGAGGCAGGATCTGGATGTTAAAAAACACCAAGATATGGTACACATCAGTTATTTTCCTCTAAAATTAACCTAATCCTTATGTAATTGCTGAAAAAGAATGTGTTCCAAATGAAGAATATAAATTCCAAATATCTCCCAATGCAACCACAACACTTTTTTTTTTAAACTGAAAAGGACATATTAATTATTAATTTAAAAAGAAAGCCTCTCTGAAATATAGCAGGAAACCTACCCTAAAAGCTATAACATAATAATATTCCATATACCAGACAAATTTAATACAAGATGAGGTGACTCTTATCACAGCAGGTAGATTAAAAAAAAGCTCTGAATATGGATCAAGGTTTGGGGTATTTAAAAGGGCAACTCAGGTATAGGTAGTGAGACAAAAGTTTATCTTGGAATGAGATTAAAGAAGTGCTATAGTCAAGGGGGGCTTGTAATGCAATGATTTCTTCAAAATTATGAATAATTGTTAAAAATCAAAATGTTTCCTTAAGCTTTTTTTTTTAAAGTTGTGGCCATGTTCTCAATCATCCAGAGATGCAATTTTGTCTTATTTTTAGGGAATGGTCATCATTTCTGCTCTGAGTATATCTGAAAGTATTTAACTAGTTCCAAAAATATGGGTTTTAAACCTATTTGTCCACACAAA
Organism: Caiman crocodilus; assembly: GCA_030014935.1. Classification (NCBI taxonomy): domain Eukaryota; kingdom Metazoa; phylum Chordata; order Crocodylia; family Alligatoridae; genus Caiman; species Caiman crocodilus. The sequence goes on from JAGPOW010001296.1 coordinate 96,704,843, forward strand.
GTCATAGGTTCACATTCAGGAGACAGATTTTCTCCCTCTGTTTTTCTTTGTATAAAAGGTCCTGCTTTACCAAAGGGTAAGAGAGGAGAGAAGGGATAGATGAGGAGGGAATGCAATAGAAGAAAGTAGGCAAACATGTCTGAACATAAAAGGCAAATGGATGTAAATTAAAGGTAATAAGCACAGTATTTTCAGTTATTTTTATGTATTTCTACTAAGAAGAAAGATACTAAACCTGCTTTAATTTTCAAGACTCTCACACTACATCTAAGGGTATTGCTTAGAACATGCAAGCAAACAAGCCATTAAGAGGATGAGCTTTAACATCAGACTACAACTCTTAGTAATATCACTGACAGAAGTTCCCTGACCCTGCCAGGAAAGGAATAATTATGGTATAGCAAAATGCTAATTAGCCAAAAGCAAAACTCGATAAGTTGCACATATAGACCACAACAAAAACCTTGGAGAGTCGAACAATAGAGTTCAGGTCACAAAGATGGCAGCATTGACTTAAGAACATCCGTTTCTTGAAGAGACAAGCTAATCAAGCCACTTTTTCTTTCTGGATTGGCCAGCAGTGGGTATCCAATACTTTCTTTCTGTTGCTTTCCCCCACTTCTCTGTGCTTTCCATGAGATATAGACAGAGCAAGTGGAATAATTACTCTTCCCTTATGTACAAAACAGATGAGATCTCTGGGGCTCTATCATCTTTTGTTGCAATTAGACTTCCTGCTACCCTACTGGCTGAGATCACAGGTTGATACTATGAGCACATATATGGACTGCACTATGTGAAAACAGGCAACAATGGGTGCATCTACATGTGCAATTAAGGTGCAGCAATAAACTCTGGCACAGTTTGTGCCACAGTCAGCTGGCCCTGGACGCAGCATCTACACTTGTACCCAGAACCACAGCACTATATTATGGCAAAGTTCATTAATTTACTATGTCCTAATACCAGCACACGTGTAAACAGTGACACTTATTGTGGAGCTGATTAGTCAACTCAACATTAAAGCGCATGTGTAGATACAGCCAACGGCCACTTCTCACACAAACCTCTTTGTGGTGTCATGAATTGCACGTGTGGAAAGCTCAAATGTACATTGTGCTACAAATTTGCAGCATGGGGACAAAATTTGCTACCAGGATTTCCTGATATCAAAAAACCAACCCCAGAAAAAAGTGGCATGCTACAATAGCATCAGAACAAATGGAGGCGTGGTCCTCAGGGAGACACTCTGGCTATCAGCATGTACCATGCTATCAGCCAGAGTGTCTCCACTCCTCCATTTGTGCCCCAGCACACCAGGAGCTGGGAAGAGCTGAGCAAGGACAGTTTGCCCAAAGTGGGACACAAAGTGTGACAAAGTGCGCACATACTGAGCCATGTACTGCGGCACAAAGTAGTGGCACAAGTTTGTGCCACTACACATGCGTGATCTGGATGTGGCCAATGTGAGCAATGTGAAAGCTTGCTCAAAAGAGTAACCCTGTACAACCTCTCTTTCAATGGCTACAAAGGTGAATTGATTCAAATGACATGTGATTATTTCATGAAAGGCACTTAAGCACATGGTTAAATTCCTCTGAAGTCACTCAGTGGGACTTAAGTATGTGAATGAAGGATATGTTTAAACGTTTTCCTAAATAATGATGGACTTAAGCTTATGTACAAATGCATTCCTGAAGTAAGGACTTAACTGACTCCTGAGTATCCAAACACAGGCTCCTAGTTATAGCAACATTAGAAATGTAAAATGTAATTTTCAAAAAAGCTTACTATTCGCTTCCCTTGTGAAGATAGCCTTGAAAACAGAAGCCAATATAAATCAATGGAAGGATCCCCCATTCCTTACCATAAGCTGCATTTAGATGTATCATAAATAATCATCTGATAAACCTCTTTTAACATTTTAAAATTGCCTCTGTTTATAACGATGCATAGGAACTGGTTACAGTTGAGGGGCAAAACAGTTTTATGTCACTTACCCCAATTACAATAAAGCTCCTTCTGCCATCAAATATAACCACCTTCCAATATGCATGAACCAGTCTCATTATCAGCAGTGGAAAATATAATCCCACTATTGCTAAAATGGAGCAGGGTTGACTTGGGAAAGATGGAAGTAACCTTCTAAAACACAGCAAGGTATGTATTTATGTAAATAACAACAGCAACAATATAATGATATGAAACATCTGTATACACACACACACACACACACAGAGTTATATTTTTATACACACACACAAAAGCAGACTGGTCCTCATATTTCCATGAATAGGACGGTTAGCTCCACAAAGCTAACACATGTAGAAACAAAGGGAAAGTATTTTGCTAGCACATCTCAAAATAAGTATGCAACTGAAATTATGTGGAGTATCAATAAAACTGAAAAGTCAATTTTCTTTAAAATAAAGTCACCTGGTATTTTAAATCAACATCAGTGTCCTCAAATCTCAAACTTTTCACACACTAAAAAAGGTGTGTTCAAGTAAAGTTAATTAATATTCTCTTTACTCTAGCCATCAAAGTCATTTTGGTAAAGCAATTTCTTTATTTTTCATCAATACATGTCACTTTTGAAAGCACTAAATGTTCATTGACGTAGCTGTCCTAAACACTCTTATGACAACTAGAAAAGAGTCATCTGGTATTTTGCTACATTGGTTGTTCCCTTGGAGCCATGACAACTCTTCAATGCATCATACGCTATATACTATTATTGTATGATTATATATTTCTTATTTTAACACTATAGTATTACTGTTATTTATTTCACTACAATTAAAGCAGTATTCATCACCTTGAAAGTGATTTTTTTTTCCAAAGTGACCATCTTTTTAAAGGTACAGTTAGCTCTGACTACATCCACTGCCTAAATAGGGAAAGCGAGATGAGGGCAAGAAGTACAATTGATTTGCTGAGCACCATGAAGAATGTAAATGTCAGAGAGAGAATTTGAACTCTGGGGTTAAACAACCCTGGTCTGGTGTCAGCCTGCTTCATACTCTATTTATCTATCTTTCAAAATCATGCTATGGTTTACATGCAAATTTTCCATTAGCATCTACTTAAGGGGGAAAAAGAAAAAATGCTGACTAAAAAAGTTTGATCTCAAAAGTTTTGTGATAGTCTTCTCCACATCCAGCCATAATTTGCTTAAAAATTTGTTGGTAAACATTAAATTGCTACTTAAAATACAGAAGATACCTTAGTAGTAATTTAGTCTTAGAAAATAAACATGATTTTGGCATGCTGTGCAATACATTTCAGATAAGGGGTACATCTTGGAAAAAAATGCCTACACATAGATCTGTGCATAGGCAGGACAAATGAGACATCATAAAATGCCTATACATACACAAGATTACAATCAGTGTGTTTATATAAAAGGAAAGAGAAGTAATGTACATTATGCATCATATACTACATTTAGAGTCTGACTCATCACATTTATGTTTCAGTGTTTCACAAATACCAGTCAATAGTTGCAGTTATTTCATAGCTGTGGGTTTGGTCCAAAGCCCACTGGAGTCAACTGGAATATAATATGGCAATTTAAATTCCTATAATATTTTCCCATTCACTGGTACAAATTCACAACACCATTTTTAGCTTAAAAAACAATTATTTCGTTCTTATGGAATTTAAACAACATCATTAAACAACATCTTTCTCAAACACTAGGCAAGAAAAGAAAACTTTATCCTAATGCTATTTGGCACACACACAGCTTTACATAACATGCTAATAATACACTGACAAAAAATATATGCTTCAGACTGTAACTAATAGAGAAAAAATGGAAACAATGTAAAAACTGGAACAGAATTGAAGCAAAACAATATGCATCATGTGCTCATCTCAAAAGACCATTGGAGAGACAGTACTACAAATCTTTTCTCTTGCATTTTTTCCTGAAAAGTTACCTTCATTGATCAGCTCAAAAACTTTTCAATGTATTTACTGTAAAAAGTATTTACAAATAACTACATTTATTGTAAATGGCTTGTTTTCATTTCAGTCCACTCCTCCTCCAAAAAAATACAAATCACAAACAAACAAACAAAAAAACACTCTTAGGGACTGGTGAAAATTCTCTCCTAATTTACTACCATACTTCCAAAATAATGAAAGAAAGTATGAAAGTACCTCCATGAGTATGTAAATAATGTCATGTACATGTGACACATGATGTCAAGAATTCAATTTCATTGCTTATAGTTGAAGGAACAGAATATTTGCACTGCTTCTAGAAGCCTGTCTGAAGTGTAAATATACATACCTGTCCGTACCAACTGTATTCCAGCATTGTAAATGAAGTAAAAAACCAAGTCTTAGGACACTCAAGAGTAAGTTTGTGAATACTAGCTGTTTCATGTATTGCCAAGCGTATGCCTATGCTGCTACTTCTCTTGCAAGGGAGTGTGCTACAGTCTACAACTTTTTACTTAGCCACCAGCACTGCTACAATCATAGCTTTGTTGAAGTGTTGTGCTCTTACAGCTAAAACCTGTTGATAATGAACCTGAACCCATTATTTTGAGTCAATGAATTGAAAGAAATAGGGCAAAGAATGAAAGCCACAGGGCCAATTACCAGCATTCTTTGATGTATTACTTGCTAGCACCCACCAAATCACTTTGTGTCTTTGTCTTGATCCCCTCTGTTATTCATTAATTATTCTGGAAGGGTTAGAGTTCAGATAGCTAATTGCACAGACAGTCTTACTTGGTGGGGATTCTCCCTACACTGACACTTTCCCCAACTGTGCCCAGCCACCTTGTATTACGCCAATTAATCCAATTCTTGGCATTTTTGTACATTCTTCCAGGTTCTTTTAAAGCTTTGCCTAAAATGTTTTCAGTTGGGCTCATATAACAAAGGCTGAAGCAGATTTAAGAACTGGTTAGATAATGTTTTACAATTCATTGTATTCTTCCTTTTCTACAGAGGTCACTAGCTTCAACAACCTGGTTTTCCTTTTCACATGGTTGCATCCTTACTCACAAGCACTACATCTTTGCACTAGATCTTTTACAGTAAATGAAAATACAGATCTGAGAACTAGGTAGTTAATGTCTTGTAATATTACATTTTTCCTCTCCACAACAACCAAAAAACAATGGACTCGTCATCATTATCAAAAAGGACCTACAATGAATTGGTTTAACAATCTTTATACAGTTCTACAGGAACATATTTATATAGCATGCTCAACCACCTACATCCAGTAAATGACCACATAGTACTAGCAAATGTGGAAATTAAAACAGATTTTCAGAATTGACTCTACTCAATTTATGTAATTTTGCAGCCATGAATACCTGAACTTTTCCTATGATCCTATTAAAATTATAGGGATAAGATTTTTCAGGCACAGGACAGCAATAGCAGAAGTAGCTATTGCTCCATTGAAATAAAGTTTTTGCACCTGTAATGTTTCCTTCCAATTTGTTATGGACATTGCAATATAATTGAAAATCATGAAATCAATGGACCTACTTGGAAGAACAGCAAAATTAGGTCTTCAGATGCTGAGTGAGGCTCAGTTGAAAAATCAGTCTTTGAATGTGAAGATATAAAGTGCCCATAGATAACAAAAGCATTTAAAAATGGTGGTGGTAATGACAGAGCTGGTGAATGTCAAAAATGGAATTATACCTAAAAGGTATAAAATACAATGCATAGCAATGAAACTTTAATTTTGGGAGGGCCCAGGACAGAATAAAAATGACAGGTTTTGTAATAAAAACAGATTTTAAAGCAAAATCTGCTAGTAGTGCCAAAATACTATTAATCAGTCTACTAATATATCTGCAGGTAATAAAAACCCAGTGCCCTGCAGGGAACCAGGGCAGTTTGATTATTACAGGCACCCTGCATGAGAATCTGTATAACACCTAGGAGAATCAGATAGCTGAACAAAACAATAGATAGAAAGTTTCTTTATGGATCTCATTTCTTTGCCACAAATAAATTCAGGATAGTACTTTTTCTCCCCTTTATGAATGCAAAGTATGGAATAGACGGTAGTTAGGATGATGTTGTTAAGCATATTTTATATATATGTTCAGGACCACTCAGGTGAAAGTTTGTATGAAATAGTTCTGAGTAGTCTCATTATAATATTGTCAGTTACCTTGCTTTTTAAATTGATCTCTTGGCTTGGCTAACATAAAACCTCATCATCCATGAGGACTTATTAAGTGCTCACTTTCAAACTCAGTTTTATAAGCTACTTTAACAGAAAACTAAACAACAAAGAGTTCTTTGATTTAATTTATTCTTACATAACCATAACCATGCATAAAGTGTACATCTATGTTCTCTGACTTAATAATTTCTCATTAAAAGTCCAAAATTAAAGTTTCTGTCTCATTAATCTGTGATTGAAAGAACCAGGACATTTGAGTTATTTTCTGCAACAGAACAGTACTTTTTTATAAATGAAAATAAAGATAGTGAAGTAGAGAAACAGTGTATAAAGGAAAGTAGCTCAACTCAGCTTGGGAAGATGAGGACTTGATATAACGAGAACACTTTACACAGTATTAGAGACTTCGGTAATGTCATCTTAGTATAGAATCCCATTTCCTATGGTTCCTGCTACTCGCATATGAAAATTAGAAAAACCAACCATGCCTCAAAGCTTTCTTAATGTCTGTGATCAAGAAACATTTGAAAATGTAAAGCCTAAACCTAAGGCTGAGGAACAAGAGCCAGGGACCTGCAGCCCATGAGGGGTAAGAACCAGGGTCAGCTACCTACAGCCCACAAGGGCAGATACAAGCAGGGCCAGGGGGTCCACAGCTCCGGAGGAGTGGAATCTGTTGGAAGTAATGAAGCCTGAATCCAGGAGGGACAGAGGACACAGGCCTAAGCCCAAGAAGGGTAGAGATTGTTTGAGGTACAGAGGTCTGAGCCCAGAATTAAATTTAAGGCACTGGGGTTGGAAGCTCCAACAATTGTTGAGACCGTTCCAGGTTAGAAGCCCACTTTTATTGGAATTGACACTGCACCTGATGGCCCAGAAGGGAGGGACTGACTGCATTGGACGATGGGGCTTAACATGTTATGATCTGTAACATCTGCAAGGCTTGTGCATGGCTAGAAGGGGACATGAACAGACCACATAATTAGCCCTTAATTATAGTTTTTTGACTTACACTTGGGTAGGTACTTGTGCATATGGCACAATGTCCCTAACTAGTCTGAACACAGTACTCGTGCATTCAAACTGTATGAAAAGTAAGATTGCAAATTGTGTATAAGTGCCAAAAATGGTGGTAATGTAGCTGGATAAGTGCCATGAGGGTGAGAGGACTCTTCCCTAAAGAAGGTTTAGGTTGGACATTAGAAGGCACTACTTCACAGTTAGGGTGGCTAGGATTTGGAACCAGCTTCCTAGGGAAGTTGTTCTTGCTCCTACCTTGGGCATCTTCAAGAGTAGATTAGAT
>JAGPOW010001296.1:96712417-96802046 GCA_030014935.1 Caiman crocodilus
TACTTCACAGTTAGGGTGGCTAGGATTTGGAACCAGCTTCCTAGGGAAGTTGTTCTTGCTCCTACCTTGGGCATCTTCAAGAGTAGATTAGATAGGTACCTGGCTGGAGTCCTGTGACCCCAGCACTCATTCCTGCCATTGGCAGGGGGTCAGACTGGATGGCCTGCTCTAGGCCCCTTCTGACCCTAGTTACTATGAAACTATGAAACTAATATTCCAAAGAGTCCAAAATGTATTATTTTTAAAACTCATGAAGCTGTAAGCCAAAATTATCAAATGATTTTGGAAGAAGTCTACCTCATGACTTCTTATGCATTAATTGCAAGTATTCAGAACTGCCATTTACTAGGTCAGACCATAAATCCATCTCACCCAGTATCCTGTGTCACACAGAGGTAGAGAGTGGATGCTGAAAGGGACAGTGAACAGGGTATGACCAGGGTTTTTCCCCTGTTCTTCACCCACTTGTAGCCTCCAGCATTAAATATCTAGTTAGTTCTGATTCAGAAGCTATAAACCTAAAGGTTTATATTTTATATATTTTTTGCAGTATCTTACAGTTAGGGTGGCCAAAATATGGAACCAACTTCCCAGGGAAGTGGTCCTTGCCCCTGCCTTGGGCAAATTCAAGAGGAAGTTGAATGATCACCTGTCTGGGGTCTTGTGAACCCAGCATTCATTCCTGCCTGTGGCAAGGGGTCAGGCTAGATGATGTGTTCAAGTCCCTCCTGACCCTAGCTACTATGAAACTATGAAGGGCTTTGTAACACCTTACAGTGTGAGCTGCACAAATGTTGATTCATGTCAGTGCTAGCTTGGATTCTGAAACACTCATATCCTTAGTATAGAAACTTTCATGGACTCACAGACCATAAATCCTATGTTCAAATGCTACTGATGCACTTTTCCTCCAAGAATCTGTCCAGTCCCTTTTTGAATCTGGTTAAACTGTCAGCTTCCACAATTGACAATGAGTTCTGCACTTTAATTACATAATTGCCCATGTAGACATACCCAGTAACACATCTGAATAAACTCTTGGCATACTACAGAGGAGCTGATCGGGGCATGAGGGTACTTCAACACGGGGCTAGCCAGGTGGTAGCCCCAACACTGAAGCACACTCATGTCCAAGACAGCTCCATCAGTGTCTACATGTACATTGTGACAGAGTAAATCACTCCACCCTAGGATAGTACTTGTGTCTGACAATACTATCCTATGGCAGAGTTAATTAGTTTACCCCATCCTAATAGTACTGCATATAGAAATGCTGACACTTTTCTGAAGAGCTAATTAGGCAACTGCAGTAAGCATCACATGCAAATATGGCCACTATGAAAAAAAAATTCCTTGTGTTAGTTTTTAACTTCTGGCTTCCCCTATTAGTTTGATTTTATGACCTCTAGTTCTTGTATTGTGAGAGACAGTAAATGTAGTAGTAGTTTATTTATAACTTTCACCAAAACAGTACAATAAAATGACCAATAAAATTATATGTCTATAATGAAATAACATTTATATAAATAATAGTTTTTACTAAGAGCATACAAGATTATTCATTCTACCAGAAGCAGAACATGATGTATAATTATCGAAAAGAAAAGGTAAAATGGAACAATGAATGATAAAACCAAACAAGAAAATTCAGCTTGATTTTGGCCCTTATTCTTTGTGCAAGTGTGACTATACCTACGGAGTATAAGACAGGCTCCAACATGTTAGAAAGGAGCCAGGATTTTTTTCATGCATTAGCCCAGGACTTAGTTTTTCCCATTAATGGAGAGATCCAGTTCCCTCTTATTTCTTCAAAGAACATAGAAGACCATAGATCATGATTCAAGTTATTGATCTCATTCTTCTTACAAGAGCATGTTCTAGCCAAATATGAAATCCAACATCATCTGCCCATGACAACTGCAGATCTAATTAGCATGAATCTCAATTGTAGCAGAGGCTCAGGCTCAAGAATACCGTTACTTACAGGATGGTAAACAAACACGAAACTTCAAAAACTGGGATCTGCTTACCAGGAGACTGGAGAGGCTGAGCAACTTAAGACTGGAACATTGCAGACAGGCAGTGGGGTAAAGCAGGCAGTGTAGCAAGACTTGCTGCAATGATAGCAAGGAGATTGAGCTCAGGATGGAGAAAGGAGCAGCTGCTCCAGCAGGACCACATTATGAGCCTAATGAAGAACACCTGCAGAGGGCATAGGGTAGGTATATGACCAGGGGTAGGTGGCTGAGGAGATATAAACAGGCTGAGACTAGGGAAGACTTCTCAGCTTGATGGGGAAGCAGAACTGAGTGAAAACAGTTGGTCAAGAGGATTTCCCCTAAGAAGACTAGGATCATGAAAATCTTGGTTTTGTTATGTTGTTAGAGGGCTAATGCTTTCTGCTATAACCTAGGGACTTGCCTTTTTGTTCAGAGTAAACTAGGACTGTAAGAGTAGATGATGTCCCACTTTGGGTGCCTGTGAGCATATGAGAGTTTGGGAGACCATGTGAGCAGATCTGGGGCTTGAGACTGCCCTTTTTTTTTTCCAAAGTGGCAAGGAACATACCTGTGACCGGAAAGGGGAAGCCAGAACCCTAGAAGGGTGGACTGCATCTGAAGGCCCACCAAGAGTTTAAGGGCCTAGGGGACTGAGGGGAGGCATCTCCTGCACAAGAACCTTCTAGGGGCATAGAAGCCTGAAAAGTCTGTACCTTGATCTGGGGCCCAAATGTCAGTGGAGGTTCTAAAAGACACAGTCCAGGAAGAGCCCTGTGTTGAATGAAGGGGCTCAGGGCAAGTTGAGGCTCTTATGGACATGGAAACCAGGAAGTAGTCAGGGGCTGGGCAGGGGCAGAGTGCCCACTATACAGAGAAAGTGTGTGGTGGGGTGGGGAGTGCCTGCTACACAGATACTGGACTGAGGTTGAGGGCACACTTGACCAAGCTATCGGACTGGGACTAGGTACTCACAAAACTAAGTTATTAGACTCACTGGTTCCAAGGCTCACTGAACTGAGCTAATAGACTAATTAGGGCCAATACCCTGACATTAACTGGATATACCTGTGAGGCATAGGCATGGTTAGAAGGGATGTTGAAGATGGCAAAATGAATCCGTAAGGTCTGGTGTTGCTAATGCACTAATCAACAATGGACCAGCAGCCATTTTAGAGGTCCTAGGCAGCCTCCCATTTCCTAAGTAACTCAAATTTGCCAAGGTGTGGCAGGTGAGAAAACAGAGGAGGAGCCTAGGGATCCTGAGCAGTGATGCCAAGCTACACAGCTGCTAGGGATCTCCATCACAGTTCATCAATCTAGCAATGGTCTCTCATTTGTTTTTTAGTTTTGCACCACAGACAGATTGACTTACTAAACTTAAAAAGGGGAAACTCAAGACAGTTTCACTGACAGCATATCTGTCTGCATGCTGGCCTCTTTAATTCTTAAATTTATATCTTGTTTTAAGTCCAGGATAAATATAGGGTCAGTTACTCTTAGTATGTTTCCCAGGCCATTTTTCTAAAGGAGCGTATTAAACTTCTTTAGTCAACAAACCAGGGTTTATTTGGCAGCAGAAAGTCTTCTAAAATGCCCTTCTTGGGGTATCTGGTAGGTGTAAAAGATCTAACTTTCATCCAGTAATGTAGGGGTTCTTGGGCTAAAGCGCTGACATTTATCAGTCTGTTTTCAGAGCTCATGAGTTCCCTGTCATACAATTAAGTAAAGATAAAAGCTGCCTTAAAAAACAATTTGAATTTTTTTCAATTTTTGCGGTCAACACCCCAGAGATCTGCTCCAAACAATAAAATGGAATCTCCTTTGGAGCTACAGATGCTTAGGGTTTCTGTAGACTTGTGGGAATGCTGCACCAACATGCTGTAATCACAACGCAAAGGAGCAGACTTGATTAACTGAGTCTTCTGGAGTGTGCTACTTAATGCACTCCAGCAACCGCCTCATCTTATTCAGCATCCTGCAGTTCAAAATGATAGTGAGGATGCTTTACCTAAAGCTCATTTGATGAGCTTTAGGAAAAGCACCCTTGCCACCATTTTGAACACTGAATACACAAGATTCTGGAAGAGCTTTAATTAGAGAGGCTTTCACAGCTGTTCTTAGTAAAGCCCCCCCCCCCCCCCGAGCACATATAAAGATACTGTTAGTGGTTCCAGAACTGCTCCTCTACACATCTTATTGTAGATGGATAAAACTCCACCCACAGCACGTTCTGCTCTCTAACACAGGGGTGGACAGAATGGCAGATCCAGCCAGTAGTTGGACTCCATTTCCCAGCAGCCCCTGCCCACATGACTGGGGCCAGTCTTCATGAAGAATGCAGCTGTAGCTGCACTGTGATAGTGCAGGTTTGGGGTTGCCATGGAAACCAGTCCCAGCCGTGCTGGCAGGGCATGTGGCAGGGCAGGGGGCTGCTCCAGGGCTACTGAGCAGCAGGGGCAGCTTGGTCTGGGGCCAGGGAAGAGTCATAATCTGCAACCTGTATGCTCCAGGCAGGGTGACAGCGTAGTCCCGAGTCACATCTCTGTCCCAGCTTCTTGCAGCGGTGACAGAGTAGTCCCGAGCCAGGGCAGAGCCATGATCCACTACCTGTGCATCCCTGCCTGCAGCATGCAAGCTGCAGATTGAGGCTCTGCCCTGGCTGTAGACCCAGACCAAGCTGTCCCCACTGCAAGATCCCAGTGGCTCCAGAACAATCCCCTGCCCTGCCAGGTGCCCTGCCAGCACAGCTGGGGCTGGTCTCCATGGCAACCCCAACCTTGTGCTAGCAGTGCAGCTGCAGCTGGTCTCCATGGAGACTGGTCCCAGCCATGTGGGCGGGGGCTGCTGAGAAATGGAGTCCACTACTAGCTGGACCTGGCCCATAGGCTGGACTTTGCCCGCCCTTGCTCTAACATTTATATTTTTAATGTGTTTATTCCTTCTCAGATTTTTGCTAAAATATATTCCAAGGTATTTAAAGGAAGATACCACTTCTAATTTCTTTTCCTGTAAAAACCAATCATATTCCCTCCTTTCATTTCCAAAGTCCACTTCTAAGCTATTTGAGTTTCAATACTATTAAACGGCATCTAATAATCTTGGAGACCTATTTGAGATTATGACAAAATGAATGCATCTGCATAGAGAGAGAGAGAGACAGAGATGGTCATTCAAAATTATGGGATTATGGGTACATGGAATTATTTCCCTATTTGAACCTGTTTTAAATCATTCAAGAATAATTTGAAAAGTTATGGAGCAAGCATACTTTGCTGTACTCCTGTCTTAGTTGGGAAACTATTGAGTGGGGTACCACCAATCCCATAACATGCATTTAATTCTGTATTTAAATAATCAGCTACAACTGATGGTAAGAGAATTTTGTCTGTTAAAGTTATATCCAGTTTCTTCTATCATTTTAATCTGTCTATGGAGTCAAAGGCTTCCTTGAGATCTGTGAAGGCTACATACAGGTGATTTTGTCTTTTTGTCTTAACAGATGTAGCTGCCAGAGAATATAATGCAAAGCAATTTTCCATGCAGCCTTCTCTAAAGCCAGCCTGCTCTTTGGCCAAAATAATTATTTTTAGAGAAACATGTCTGAAGATGAAAAAGTAAATATTCCCCAAGTATTTTGATGGGAATACTGGAGCAAAAAGACATAGGATCTCTTATCACTTTTGAAAATTGAGACTATTATTTCCTTTCCAATAGTTTCAATAAATTCCTTCAAAAACAATTATATTAAATGCTGTCTGGGGTATCTTTGATCACTAAAATCCCAAAAATCAAGGAGCAGCTCAGGAGATGCACTGATTCCCATAACAGATGAAACTTTTCTATTATGCAAAGACAATTTGCAAACCTCTGTGCCAACCCAGTCTTCTAATTGGAACAGCTAAACCAAAGCTACATCACGATCCATTCTACTTGGTGGTTGGACACTTTTGACCTTGAGTAGGCTGTATCTTTTGTCAACAAACAACATAAGCTTTCTCTCTTTCAGACTGTACTCTCTCTTTAGGGCAGGTGCTTACTATCTGTCTCATACCTAATACAGTGAGGGACTGACTTAGTTAAGACAATAACTTGTAGTATCTAACAATAAATTATTTCAGCCATAGCAGAGATTTTCCAAAAGAGCTGTTTTTCTTGAAGCCGAGAGTAATTCTTTTTGACCTCAGGGGTTGCATCTACATGTGCACTTTATTGCAGAGTTGACTAATTATCTCCATAGTAAAGGATCACTGTCTACATGTGCGCTGGTATAAGGGCATAGTAAATAAACTCCAGTGTAAAATAGTACTGTCGGACAGTACTGTCCTATGGTGGAGTAATTTATGTGCACTGAAATGCACATTTAGACAGTGACAGGGGCTGGCTGGGGCACAAGGGTGCTGAAGTGTGGGCTCTACTCTGGCTCAAACTGCTGTGATTCCAGGCACATGTGCAGATGCTGTACCGGGACCAGCTGACTCTGGCACAAACTGTGCTGGAGTTTATTGCACTGCTTTAATAGCACATGCAGAAGCACCTAGGGGGAACAATTCTAGACCAGGACTGAGTTCTTTTGAAAATCCTACTTCATTTATCCTCCTTTATTAGAAGGTAGGATGTTTATTATGAATCTGAATGTTTTCTAAACTTTATACTCTTTCAACCCAATAGCATATACTCTTTCAACCCAATAGCAGAAACAATACATGCCTTTATCACTAAATTATCAAATTTACAATAATACAAATCCATGTGTGAATAGGGTTATTGTGGTTTACAGATAAATATGTAACTCCTAATTCAAAACCACTGAATAAAAGTGCTGCAAAGAACTGCAATATAAGCTCTACTTCTACTAGATATGCAACGGAGACAGCAACAGAAATGGAGGTTGAGATCCTGAAAGAGCAATCAGTTTGAAATTGAAGTAAAGGGCAAGCAGCAGCAAAATCACTTGGAGAAAAGGTCTAAGTTATGCTTGACTAGATTTTCTCCTGTATGTAAATATAGGTTATTTTGCCCCTGTGGATTTAAGTCTTATTATCTGACCCCTCTATGAACTTCACATCATTAGGCTAAAACTCCTTGCTTTTCCAAAATGCTAACAAATTAAAGACCCTCTTTAAAATAAGGTAAATGAGCTAAACTATGAACCACAACCTTAAATTCTTCATTTAAAGTGGTGTAATACAAAATCTAGTCACTGCTAACTGCTGTAAGGAAATTAAATGGTTTTCAAACCACATATATTAACACACTCATCTTTCTTCCTGAGACAGTATGATTCAGAAATGTGGTGTTTTCCCCAGCAATTGCATCTTATTTTTAGATCCTCTCTTTTTTTAATAATAGACTGTACTGCTTGTTAGCTAAGATGAAATCCTACTCAGAAAAAAATTTCACTGCCTGAAAGCTTTGCTTGAGAGAGGATTATAGGATTAAATAATGAATTAATAATAAAAATAACAATTACATCAGATAATGTAAAAATAAAAAAAAATTTAAACCAATCCTGGCTATCTAGAAGAACAAAACTTTTTGAGTAAGTAGCATAGTTTACTCCACTTCCAGAAATCGTAACAGTTTCCAAAAATGTACTACGATGCAGAGCATTTAGATGAAGCTCCTAAGCTCATTTTGGTTTTCAGAGAACTAAACATTATATTTTTATTGTTGCACCTCAGATGCACAGAAGATCACTATGAAACAACTCAAAATTCTGGCATGCTCTAATAAAAATCTAAAGAAATAAGTATTTTGGTAGAGAAAGTCAATCTCAAACTGACTGTGACCTGAAGAAACACTGATAAAATAACAAACAACATACTGTAGTGGTCCCTTTTCTAATGACAATATTATCATGCTGATGAATGCTGCATAATAAAAAGATGACCAAATATAGCTGCCTCAGAATACAAGAGGCGCATCAGGCTGGATTCTTCTTTGAAACGACATTTCTCAAGAAACATTTATTTTCTGTGAGAGAGACTCAACAGTTTCTAATCTATTCAACACTAGAAAGCTGAAGGAAATACCACAGAAATTAAAGACTTTCCTTGTGAGAGGTGGATGTAGCAGCACTGGAGATTGATTAACCCATTTCCACATGAGAATGAACCTGAAAGAAATTACCTGGATGTGATTTTATAAAAACCTAGGGTGACATCCTGGCCTCCTGAAGTTAACTCAGAATGCCAATTGACTTCAGTGACTTCAACATACACAGCCATGTATCTGCAGTAAGTTGAGACAACAGATAAATATGAATTAGACTCCACCAGATGGCTCCACCATTAGGGTGTCTGGGTCTGGTTAATAACCCCATTTTGAAGGAGCATTTAAGAAAGCTGACTAAACATTAACTAAAGTATAGTGATACTTATTACAGAGCATATAAATGCAATGTTTATTAACATTTTTTTGCCAGAAGAATTTAGCAAAGAATGAGGGGTATGGTATAATACCCTTTTCACAGTTGTAATAGTGTACTCATTGTTCTTTTTAACAGCAAAACTTTTGTGATTTTTTTTAGAAACATTATACTATGGCAATACACACAGTACTGAAAAGGTTATAAGCAGTAAATAAAATCCCTGACAAAGCAGCAAGAAATTAAATGAGATGACATTGATGTCTTTATAATAAAATACCTTCTAGAAAGTGATTCACAAATGTAGAAGCAGCAGTGACCAGTGACGCAAGACAAAAGCTGGTCTGCAGGAAATATGTCCTTACGAATGCTAGTAACAGATACTCTGCTCAACAGAAAGTCTTTAGAAGCTGTGATAGAAAGAATTATCAGTGTTTGCTGTGCTAGAACTGTGCATGCTGTTACAGAAATCAATTGCTCACATGCCGCCGCCGCCACCTACCACCCTGATCTGCTGCTGCTCTGTGTGTGTATGTGTATACATGCATACATATATATTAACATGTCTCTCTCTCTCTATATATATATAGTGTGTGTGTGTGTGTGTGTGTGTGTGTGTGTGTGTGTGTGTGTACATAAATACTTTTTAAATAGAAGCCCCTGCTTTTGCAGAGCTCTGGACCCCAAGGGATAAGCTCTGTTTTTATGGAGCAAACTCTATGGGGCACAAACTCATTGCTTACATGTGATTTTACAGTGTGTTGCATTAGGGTCAATTCTCAGCAATACCTGTAGATACTACTCTAATGCCTCTGTATATATATATATAGATATGTATTAGTAACTGTGGGTAAAGAATAGTCACCAGATTTGAGTAGCAGATCTGAACCAATTTTATGATCAATTTCTGATAGATTTGGAAACACAGCCTCTCTTAAGGACTAAGTGTTTATGAAGACCTTGCCTGAGGTCTTGAGTAATCTTACTTCTAAATGATGCAATAATAGAAACTTTCCCTGTGAGAATAGCTTGCCTCCATGGAGACACCAAGCAGACCAAGCGCCAATGGGTTCGCCTACAAGTGATGGAGCACCAGGGAGAACTCCTGGTGGGAGTGGTGCTCCAGTTAGCATGAGAGATGCTCTTGGGACAAGACTGGGAGCCAATATATGACATCCTGGATAGGGTAAGGGACGCCGAAGTGGCACGCAAGAAGATCCAGAACCAGGAGGGCTGCCTGGGCGAAATCAGAGAAAGTGAAGGTCATCCGACTAGCCAGATGAGGTGGACCTTAGCAACCTTACCAGCAGCCTCCTGTTCCGTGAAGCCCAAGAGGAGGATCCAGAGATCAGAGCGCTTCGGGAGCAGGCCCAAGGTGCCCGAGGGACCCCAGTGGCGTTGCCTGAGGGGCAGCCCCGCTTCGAGGTAAGGGACTGGCTCCTTTACTGCCTGCAGGGGAATAGGGGAGAGGAGACCGAGGGCCTGCAACTAGTAGTTCCTGCCCGATTTCGCCAAGCCATTTGGTGGTTGGCGCACATGAGCTCCGCGGGGGGCATTTAGGCTGAGACAAGACCCTTGCAAGAGTAAGTAGGTAGTTCTTTTGGCCTGGGATGGGGGAGGAAGTGGCCTGCCGGTGTGCAGCCTGCCCCAACTGCCAAAAGACGAGAACCAAACGCCCTCCATGGGCACCCCTCCAACCTATGCTCGTCATCAGCACTCCGCTCTCAGGGATCGCCTTAGATGTCGTGGGCCCATTGCCCTGCAGCAGCGCAGGCCACCAATACATCCTAGTCATTGTGGATTATGCCACCCGGTACCCAGAGGCAATTCCCCTGCGGGCCATAACGGCCCCGCGTATTGCGCAGGAGCTAATAAAATGGATAGCCTGCAAGAGATACTGACAGATCAAGGAAAGAATTTCATGTCTGGGGTTTTGAAGGGGGTGTGCCGGACCCTCCAGATAAAACAGCTCCGCACCTCGGTCTACCATCCCCAAACCAATGGTTGGTAGAGTGCCTCAAAGGGACAATAAAATGGGCACTGCGTAGGTGTATATAAGGGGACCCCTGGAAATGGGACCTCTTCCTCCCGCTAGTACTGTTCACCCTCAGGGATACCCCCCCCAAGACTCCATGAAATTCTCTCCATTTGAATTGGTGTTGGGACATCGCCCGTGGGGTCTCTTACAGGTCCTGAGAGAAGAGTGGGAATGGGGCAAAGGACCCTCCCAAGAGCCAAAGACATACCAACAGGCGTTCCAGGGGAGGATACAGTTAGCCCAGGACCTGGCTCAGGAAAACCTAAGAGAAGCCCAAACCTGGCAAAAAGACCAGTATGACCGCCGGCCCAAAGAGCAGGAGTTCAAGCCAGGACAGAAAGTCCTGGTGCTTCTTCCCACGTCCACGAGCTGGCTCCTGACGCAGTGGCAAGGGCCACTCGAGATCCTCCAATGGGTGGGACCAGTGGACTATGAAGTTCACAGGCCCAGACACCTTAAGGAAAAGCAGATTTATCATGTGAATCTCCTACGGGCATGGCAAGAACCCGAAGCATGGGCAGCCTTTTCCGAGACCAATAACGAAGACCTAGGTCCCCAGGGGTTAGAAGGAGGGACTGAACTCTCTCCGGGAGGAACCCCAGTTAGAATAGGAGAGGAATTACCAGCTGCTGAGCAACAGGAGGCCCAGAGTTTGATAAATGAATTCCAGGAAGTGTTCCATGAGGAACCCAGCTGGGTTTGGGGCTTGTGCCACGCTATAAGAACGGCCCCTGAGGCGATAGTGAGAGAAAGGTGGCAGCCCATTCCCCACCACCTCCTGGGGACCATCCGCAAGAGACTGATTCAATGTTGAGGCTAGGAGTCGTTCGGCCTTCTAGAAGTCCCTGGAGGAGCCCACTGGTGCCAGTGCACAAGCCGGACGGGTCTTTAAGGCTGTGCGTAGATTACAGATGCCTGAATGCCATGGCAGTCTTCGATGCATTCCCCATGCCCCACGTGGCAGAGCTGATAGAAAGAATAGGGGATGCTCAATATATACCAACCCTCAACCTGGTATTGGCAGATCCCAATAGCCAAGGAAGACTAGCTGAAAATGGCATTCGGCACCCCATGGGGACTGTATGAGTTTGTTAGGATGCCCTTCGGGTTGCATGGCGCCACCGCAATGTTCCAATGTCTGATGGATCAGATCCTAGCACCCCACGCTGAGCATGCAGTGGTGTATGTAGACGATATAATCATATACACCCGGACCTGGGAGCAGCACAAGAGCGCCCTATGGGCCGTACTCACAGAATTGAGACGCTCCGGTCTGACAGCGAATCCCCGAAAGTGTGCCCTGGCTCAGAAGGAAACAAAGTATTTATGGTTCCTGGTTGGCAGGGGCATGATTAAACCCTTGGCCGACAAAGTAGAAACCATCCGCAACTTCATGGCTCCTCAAGACTGTCGCCAGCTACGGTCATTTTTAGGGCTAACCAATTATTATAGGCGATTTGTACCACATTTCGCAGAGCTGGCAACACCCTTATAGGGGGCCCTTAAAGGGCAGAAAACGGGGGGGCAGTCAGATGGACTAAGGAGATGGGGCAAAGTTTTGAAAGGTTAAAAAAGGCATTATGCGAGGATGTTATAAATCATACCCCTGACTTCCAAAAACCCTTTCTCTTACAGACAGATGCCTCGGAGACAGCGGTGGGTGCCATCCTCACCCAGGAGGAAGGAGGGAATGAAAGACCCGTGGCGTACACAAGCCGCAAGCTACTACCAACATAGAAAAGCTATTCAACTATCGAGCGTGAGTGCCTGGCAACCGGTGGGCGGTGGACCACTTTAGGTACTACCTGATGGGCCGGGAGTTCATGCTAGTGATGGACCATGCTCCACTGAAATGGCTGAGTACAGCCAAAACCAATAATGCCTGGATCACCCGGTGGGCTTTAGTGCTCCAACCATATAAGTTCCGCATAATACACCAACCCAGAAAAACCAATACAGTGGCAGACTTCTTGTCCAGGTGTGGAGATGAAGACCAGATTGAGGAACAAGAAGGTCAAGTAAAGGGAAAACACGACCCTGCAGGTACGGCCCAGATGGGGGAAAAGGATGTGCCCCGAGGCATCTTAAGGGGGGGGGTTATGTCCCAGGGATGCCGGGGCTAGGGGGAAACCCTGGCCCAAACCCAGGGGGAGCACCCACTTACCCTTCACAGGAGGCGAGGACAGGAGAGGCACACATGCCAGGAAACCTCCCGCACGGTTCATCAGCTACGCTTACATCCAGCTGGAGCCAGGTGACGTCAGAGAGAGGTGCCATCCGGAGGGAATAAAGCACAGCCCCGAGGGCACGGAGGGGCCACTGGGAGACGCCAGAGACGGAGGGAAGCCTGCAGCCGGAAGCAGGCTCCCGTGGGGCATCTCAGCAGTCGAGGAAGTGAGCGGTAGCTGCGCTGGGAGCAGCGAGGGTGTGGAGAGCCACAACCGCGGGGATCACAGCTGCAGAACCAGCGCCGGAGCTGGTAGGGAAGCTGGCAAGAGTCAGGGGAAGAGCCGGCAAAACCGCCAGCGAGGGAGCTGGGGAAAGAGCCGGCCGGGCCACTGGTGAGGGAGCTGGGGGAAGAGCCAGCAGGAACACTGGCGAGGGAGCCCGCAGAGGCAACGGGCCTCAGGACATGTAGTCCTTGGACCAGAGATAAGAGGCTGAAAGGCCCAAGATCCAAGGTGGCATTGGCCGGGGTGTAGGGGGAGGCTGGAGCCCCATGAGTACCCACCAAAGGCGTGTTGGCCCTGGAGGCCATGGAGAGTGGAACCCCGCCGCTGAGCGTCCCAGTAGGACTGCAACTGGTGAGTTCCGGGGAGCAGCCACCGTCCCCCGGGGCATCTGCTGGGAACCATCCCACGGGAGGGGGGCTGACCCAGTCAGCGGCCTGCTCAAAAGCAGCCCGGGAATGCCTTTTCGAACTGAGGCGGGCACAATCACCCCTAACTCAGTGTTTATTACCTTATTAGAAAATAAAGCCTCTTTCCATTAGTTCAAGCTCTTCTTAAACAGCTTTTACAAGGAGGGAACCAGTCTCTGACAGCATGGACCATAGCCAGCATGTGGTATGCTAGCAAATGCTGAAAGGTGTTTATGTAAGGCAGAGGGAAGTGGGGAATCCCTGCTAAGCTGGGAGTGGTAAGGTGGGGGGAGGAGAAGGTGGAAGCCTGGCATATGCCTGCAGTCTCTGCTGCATCTCCAGCCAGGGAGCAGAGGGGAGGGTCCAGCTCTGCTGTGGAGCAGACAGCCCTGCCCAGCCCCGCGAGTACACCAGGATGCAGCGGGAGTCTGTTTTAACTTAAACCAGGAAGCAGTCTGGAACAGACATTGCATAAACCAGTTTGACCCAAATCAGTTAAGTGTGACACTACGTTCAACCAGGTTTATCATCTCAAACTGGTTTCAGACATTTTCAAACTGGTTTATGTGCACTGAACATCTCTTCTGTTACAGGTTTAAACCAGTTTTTGATTACTTAAACCAGGGTTTGTATAATGTCTGTCCCTAACCTTTAGGACTCACTGGGTCAGTCCTTAGTGATGCCTCTGGACACTACTGTAATGTGTGTGTTTGGTCTATACACAGAGATATATATGTGTATACACACATGTGCGCACATGTATGTCAGTAATATGAGTAAAGGCATAAATGAGGAGGATGCCTTGCGAATGAAATACTCTTTTTATTCTTTTTCATTTTTAAGATTAATATGTAGTTAAGTCTCATTTTTTCCATATCTGTGCACTATGGATAAATGTTGTCGGTATTGCTTTTGAATCAATAGGCATAATGCAGAGAAATATTTTTCTATCTGCTGAGGATCATCACATTTTATAAGCAATATTGCTGCTATCAAGAGTGGCCCATTAACAATGCCAATAACTATCACAGCAGTGTGGGAATCTCTGCTGAGATGTCATCAGCCCTTGCTTCTGAAAATATGCTTAAAATAGCCATGTCTATATAGAGGCATGACTTTGTATAACATTTCAAATGAGGCTATGGAAAAGTATTTACTGTTTTCTTTCTTTTTTCTTTTTTTCCTAGTAGCACTGTACATTTTAAAATGTCAGTTCTCCTCAAGTTTTATTTCCTAAGAAACAGAATTATACTTTTCATATTTTTAAAGAATTAAATAAGACTAAGAGATGTATCTACCAAGATAAAATTTGATAGCTGTGAGATCAGTGATCTGAATGATTCTGAAGTTTTTAAGAATTATTTTTCTATTTAAATAGAGGGTCTGCCCTGTTAACTGCAAAAGGCCAATTTTTCTGGGGCCTACTCCAAAGCCAAAACAAGTTAAACGTAGTCAATCTATTGTTTGCGATTGGCTTTGGAACAGGCCTTGGGTCCTTCAGTGTAAAGCGCACAGGTCTTATCTGGAATGTGGGAAAACCATAGGTATTCTAATGCTGAACTACTGTAGGAATTCCTCCTACAATGTGATTGTAAGGAGCACATAAGAGCTCTTAACGTAAGTGCCTACACTTTGTATATATCCTCCATTTCATACTGATTGGAACAAACTTTGGGTAACCTTGTAAAGAGAGAGGCTTGCAAGGTCAGATCACATGTTTTCTACTGATGTAAACAAAAAAGTGCGGATTAGGTGTTTGAACATAGTAACACAAACAAAGCAATGGAAACCCATTACCATAAGGAACAGCACTTATTTTCATGAATAGAAACCTAACTGATAACATCCGCAAGGCTATCCTAGTTAAACAGTTGGTAAGTGTTTATCATAAATTCATCACTTAGCTGGGGGGGGTGTTGCTTTCATGATCAACCCCTTTCATTAATATATACCCAATCAGGTTGTAGATAAATGCATCCCTTTAATGATTGCATATCTGTGATTGTAAACCTGAGGGAAAAACCTGAAATAATGGACTTGAGTTGTAGGGGGAACTGAACAACTAACAAGAGCTCAGAGTTCCTGTGGTCCAGCCTATATCCATCCCCTAAAATATATAAGGTTTTGCATTTCCCTTGCCTAATCTGAATGCTAGTTAAACTTATGTTTAGGTTTCCAATAAAGTGATCATCTTCAGAAGACATGGAAATACTTTCTCTTTATTCCAGGGGCCTGTACAACAAAGTAAACTCCATGGGTGTGCCCAGAAGAGTGTGCACATGCATCTTGCAGCATCTCAAAGGACCCCTGCTGGCCCCACCCACTCCTCTATCCCCCCGATCCTTGCCCCATCCCCCACCTGCACCCCAAGTCCCCCTGATTCCTGCCCCGCCTGGCCCCTGAGCCTCCCTCATCACTGCTCTGCCCAACTCCATCCCTTGCCTGCCCCCCAATCCCTCTGATCACTGCCCCACCTGTCTCAAGGTGTCACCTGTAAAGTGGGAAATACTTCTCAAGGAATGGTTAGGCTATTGTGACAGGTCGTCACTCAGGGCCGCCCTCAATGTGGCCCCCGCACCTGTCTCTGGGCAACTACCCGCCTTGTCTTGCTTGCCACGTCTTTGATGTTAATTAATTAATTAGCGGGAGACTGCCCCTCTACTGCCCCCTCCACTGGGGGCACTGTCTGAGGCTCTTTCCTCCCCAATACCGCAGCCCAAGCCTCACAGATGTCAACCTGGTCTTCCCTATCTTGGCCCCTTTCTGTTCTCTCTGGGCCCTCTCAAGTGTTGCCCCCCCTTCCTGGAGCTTACCTTGTCCAACTTGGACTCCTTGCACGTACTGTCCCCTCTCTGGGGCTTACTGTGCCCCCACCAGGCTTCCTAGTCCTCGCCTTACTTGGGCTCCTCAATCCCACAGCCCTCTCTTGGGGCTCGCCTCTCAATATTGACACCCCTCCTTCTGGTGCTTGCCACGCCCCCTCTGGGGCTTCTCAATGTTGCCCCCTTCCTGGGGTTCACTGTGCCCAACTTGGGCTTTCCAATAACTGCGGCCCCCTGTCAGGGACTCCCAATGCCTGACCTTGGGCTCCTCAAATGCTGCCCCTCTCTAGGGCTTCTCAAAATGGCGCTCCCCTCTCTGGGCTCGCTGTGTCCCCACAGGGCTTCTCAATATGGCGCTCCCCTCTCTGGGCTCGCCTCGCCCACACTGGACTTCTCAATATGCTGCCCCCTGTCAAGAGCCTCAATATTGCCCCCTCCTGGGGCTGACTCTGCCCAACTTGGGCTTCCAAATGAATGTGGTCCCCTACCAGGGCTCCCAGTGCCCGAACTTGGGCTCCTCAATGCTGCCCCCTTCCTGGGCCTTGCAGTGCCCCAGTTGGGGCTCTCAAACGTTGCCCCTCTCGGGCTTCTCAGCGTGGGCCCCTTCCTCAGACTAACTGTGCCCAACTTGGGCTCTCCAAATGCCCCTGTCCGGGTTAGGGTCTATGCACCCCGCAAGTTGTGCCCTTACTGGCACTAAATCGTGCCCTCCTGGGCACAAGGACCCCACGCCTCTGTGGGCCCCTATGAGGCTATCGCGCCCTCTCTGGCGAACACTGCGCCCCCACGGGCGCCGGGATCCCCACAATACTGTGGGTTTCCCCTGAGGCCTCCTCCAACCCCCTACAGACTCTCCCAAACCACCGGTCACATAGATAACAACAAAGCAAACTCAAGCCTCTTGGCTACAACTGAAGACATAAGCCACCTGGCTGCAACAACAACAAAACACAAGCTCTTTGGCTATAACAAAACAGAAGCCCTCCGGCCCACACAACATTCAGTCCTACCATGGCCCTTCACCTCACAGCTGCAGCCCTTGCCTCAGGCGCTCGCGCTCGCGCTCGCGCTCTCTCTCTCTCTCGTAGCTGGCAGGGAACTGCTGCCCTGGCCTCAGCCCTGAGCTTTATGAGGGCCAGGCCCTGCCCCCTCCAGTCAGCTGATGCTCATTTGTTGCCCCAGCAACCCACAGCTCTGCTGCTTACTCACTGCTAGGGCTCCTTTCCTAGCAGATTTCCCCTCTTCAGGCAC
The DNA here is from genome assembly GCA_030014935.1 of Caiman crocodilus. Taxonomy (NCBI): domain Eukaryota; kingdom Metazoa; phylum Chordata; order Crocodylia; family Alligatoridae; genus Caiman; species Caiman crocodilus. Next base: position 96,729,756 of record JAGPOW010001296.1, read on the forward strand.
AGGGCACTGGAGTGCCCTGTGACAGCTGTATTCTCTCATTTTGAGCGGCCATCTTAATTACTGCCTTTAGTCATCATTATGGCCGATTACTTAAACTAGGTGATGTACTTTGCAGTGTTCAGCAAGGTGTTTACCACCACTTTTTGGTAATTACAAATACACACTAATGATGATACTTTTTTCTTTATACTTGTGTTCATAGAAAGGCTGACCTGGATCAGACCACTTCTTTTTTATTTGTTTTATTCTAATATATATACTCTTTGTTCTGCTTTTTATTTATTTCTTCTCTCAATTTTTTCCCTTATGCAGTCTGCTTTCATAGGCTTATTTCATGTGTTCATTTCTCAGAATTATAGAATCACAGAAAAGTAGGGCTAGAATGGACCTTTGGAAGTCATCTAGTTTAACCCATTTCCTGAAGCAAGATCCTCCTTAACTAAACTATCCTATGCAAATCTTTCTCTAACCCAGGGGTGTCCAACTTTTTTGAATGTGGGGCCGAATCATGAACTTTTTATCATCCAATGGGCCAGCAGGAGTAGTTGCTCACATTGCCTGTCCAGTCTAGCCCCAGACTGGGGCGCAGGGGTCGACGGGTACCACCTGACCCTGCCATGTCCTCCCTGCCACCTGGGTGGCCTCAAGGATGCTCCCACACCTGCGTACCTGGGCTTAGCAGCCAGGTGGACATGTGAGGACTCTACAGGGGGATGCAGGATGTGCAGGGACACCCCCCTGCTCCCTCTCCCCCAGGGAAGCCTGAGCCCAAGCAGTAAGGTTTCCTCCCTCCCCAGGGCCCATGACTCACCACCCTCAGTGCAATGTCTGTGGGTGCAGGGGGCTGCAGGGAGGCGGGAGCAGTGCCAGCTTCCCACCCCGACAGCCACAGCAGCAGCAGCAGCATCTCCTGCAGGCCCGGCTGTAGCATCCCTCTGAGCTGGCATCCATGCCCTGTGCACCCGCCCGCCCACTGCACTACAACCTGCTCCAGCCCAGTGCAGGGCGGGGCTGGCATGCAAATGAGGAAGGGAGGGGAGGAGGTAGGAACAGAAACCCTGCAATGTGGGAAAGGGGAGGAGCTGGCATGCAAATGAGGAAGGGAGGGGTAGGGCAAGGGAGGGACACCATGAAATGAGGGGGAAGGGGAGGAGCCACATCGCATCACCAATGTCAAGCTGACAAAGTGCGTGTGGGAACGTTGTCCCTTTCCCAGCCCTTCAGCAGCCATTAGGAAGCTGCTGAGGGGTTGAGAGAGGGACAAGGGATGGGAACAAAAGTAAACAGTGTTTACTTTCGTTTCCCATCACAGCACCACAGGCCACAGAAAATGACTTGGTGGGCCACGTGGTTATCCTGACCTAAACTATGAGAAAAACTATACCGTCAGTCCTGTCACCCAACTACAAGGCATAACACCTTAATACCTTTGACTTGCGCCACGGCCAAAAGGGACCTAGGGGTAGCGATCAACTATTGCATGAACATGATCTGGTAGTGCAATGCTGTAGCCAGAGAGGCAAACAACACAGTGGCATGCATTAACCATTACATCTCATGCAAAACTAAGGAAGTGATGGGTCCAGAGAAGAGCCACCTGTCTGATCAGGGACTTGCAAGACAAGCCATTTGAGTTGAGGCTGAGGGACTCAGGCCTCTTCAGCCTACAGAATAGAAGGCTGAAAGGGGACTTGGTAGCAGCTTACTGCTGTATCAAGCAAGTACATCAAGAACTTGGTAAACAGCTCTTGGGGAAGACCAGGAGCAATAGATACAAACTCCTGGAAGGCTGCTTCAAGCGTAATACCAAGAAAAACTCCTTCACAGTCCAGGTATCTAGACTGTGGAATAAACTCCCTCCAGTGGTGATGCAGTCACCTACACTGGAAATGTTTAAAAGGAGACTGGACAGTCACCTTGCTGGGGTCACTTGACCCCACTTGTCTTTTCATACCTAGTGCAGGGGAACTGGACCCAATGATCTACAAGGTCGCTTCCAGCCCCTAACAATCTATAAATATATGAAAACCTGCCACAGTAAAGCAAGGGTAAAACTGCAGCCAGTGTCCTGTTTTTGCAGTGGTTGTTAAAATATGTTTGAGAGAAATATGTTTGAGAGATCCAAGGAAGAAGGCAACACCGCAACATAGAGGAAAGCAAAAACCCCCACAGTCTACCAATCTGACCGTGGAATAAAATTCCTTGCTGACCCTCCCACAAAATGTATTGATCAGTCTGACCGTTGTAATTATTCACTTTATTTCCTACCATTTTTCTCCTCCTTATCCTTTATTTCCAGTACTAAGTGGAACAAGTGTCCGCACTATTTCTTTTAATTCTTAAAAACTGTATTAAAATACTACAAAAATGGTTCCTCTGCAATTGCATCCAGTCTGATTTTAAATGATTGACATTAGGTAATGGAAGATAGAGCACTACTTATAGAATTTTGCATATACTAATTTATTAACCTAACATCCTTTAATTAGGTAACTGCTCCTGGATGTGAAAATAAGGTAAAGAGGGCAAAACCGTATAAACTGAAATCCTCAAATAACTAGTTTCCCAAATATTCTTTAAAACCATAAACTCAATGGGAGTTTTCCTTTTGACTTTCATGGCTTTTTTGGGTCAGGTTCTATGAAAACATTACACAAATTAACCACCTTTGGGTTTGAGAAGCATATACTGGTTCAAGACAAGACACTCATGTATTAGAACATGGCTTCCTGTCTGTTTTCATTTGATTGTATTCACAATCAAACTGAGTTCACAATCAAATAGTCCACATTGTACACTTATCACCTGAAGAACTCTGCTCTAAAACCATAGATATTTTAAACTTCTGGGGTGTGTCCTCACAAGCATGCACATGCCATTTGCAGTACTGCAGATCCATCTGCAGCACTGCAAACTGCACATGCTGCACATGCAGGTATTTTCCATGCTGCTAATTAGCAGCACAGTGGGGTTTTTTTGGTTTTGGTTCTTTGTGGGGTGGGGAGGGAGAGTTTTGACACTAAGAGATCCCAGTGTCAAACAAATGTTGGGCAGCATATGTGACTGCAGCGTGTGCCACCTGAAACCGGAGCCTGGTCAGCTACAGCCATGCTCTAGTTGCCAGTCAGGTTCTGTGTACCTGGATTGTTGCTGCTAGAGCCCCAGGAGGTCTTCAAAACCACAGGTACGGCTGCTGGAGCCAGTCCAAATGCTGCCCCCAGTCTCCTCCATGCCACATGGGGCAATTTGCCATGCTCCATAGCGCATGAGTAGGGTCATGCCCAGAGGCAACTAGCAGCAGCACAAATATGTGCTGTTGCTACTTGGCCTCAGGGAAATGCATTTTCCCACTTGTGGGGATGCACCCCTATAGTCCAACTGGCACTCAAAACTAACATGTTGTCCTGTTATCTGAAAAAAGCCAAACAGAGTATCTAAAACAAAATAGATCCTGGGCTGGTGGAAAATTGCATGCCAAGTGTTAGATTCAACTAAATGTTTACACTGGGACTATTTAACCTACAGAAAGAGCTTCAAAATGGGAATACGGATATAACCCTGAATATGACCAGTGCAAACAGTCTCCAATATGTATGTAATTAAACTTTTTTACACATTTTTTACCGTCTTACTGCTTAAAAAAAATCATCCATAGTCTCCAATTCACTGCCCTTGTGAACCTACCAAAAGGTCTTTTAGCCACTGCTGTGATTTTCAAATGGAAATAATAAAATGGCTAGAGTTAAATATTAATATTTAGTTCTTGCATTGTGCCTTTCTTTGATACCAATTACAACTGAACTTCACCTGGGTGAAAAGACTACAGATTTCACTCAATTAGCAATAATAGGATTAAAACATAGCTTTGGAACTGAAGATTTAAATAGAAATAAAATCTTGGCAAATACACATTGCATGTACCAAATTAATCCCAAAATAAATATGCAGCCTAGAGTAAAATAAGTGGAATGTGGAATGTAAAGGGAGAAACAAGAAAAGTTTCTTGACCTGATACAATTTACATTGCTTTGGGAATTACTATGACCCTAATATAACAGTATTTTTTTCACTTTGGCCTCAGCAACCCTGAAACAGAAATTGCCACTCAAAATATATGTCCCCTATGTAATACTACTATGTAATTTGTTATCCAACAAAATGTCCAGGCACTTTTGTACATCAAATTTTTATTTATTAATAGGATTATCTATGGTACTCATCTCTGTTATGATCTAAACAATCACATAGCAATAGATTAACTACTGGTTATCCCTTGTGGAGAAAGTAGCAATTACTGATATAGGAGAAATGGAATGAGCAGCAGTGACAACATAGCTCTAGGATAAGGAAGGAAACACTTTTAGCTCCATAGCCCCAAGACTGTCAAATCAGCTGGGATAAGAGCCACATGTACTTCAGAATAGGGAGTGGTAATTACCTTGTGAAAGCTTATTGCTCCTGATGGCAACTAGGAACAGACTGAGGTTAAGAAGTTCCTAATGGATGGTGTTGTCATGGAGGTATGAGAGATAATGTCATGTACATGTCATCAAGATGGCCAGCAAGGTCAATAAGGTCTTTGAACAAGCAAGTTACTGTGCTAATATAAAGTGTGGAATGGAGAAACCGAGGAAGCAACTAGAGACTAAGGCAACGGACAGAAGTTACACATAAACCAGTTTAAGTCATCAGAAACTGGTTTAAACCTGTAACAGACCAGAGGTTCAGTGCATATGAACCAGTTTCAAAGTGGCTGAAACTGGTTTAAGATAAATCTGGTTGAATGAGTATCAGATTTAAATGATTTGGGTCAAACCAGATTATGAAACTTCTGTCCCAGACCCCTTCCTAGTTCAAGTTAAATCACAGTCTCCCAGCATCTCAGCATGCTTTCCAGCCCTGGGCTGAGCTGTGCTGTCTGCTCCAGAGAGTAGGGCTGGCCCTACCCCTCTGCTCCCTAGATGGAGTAGTGAGGGCTGGCTCACTGGCCTCATGGGCTGGCTCACTTCCCTCCCCACCAGCTGGGGTCTGGGACCAGGGGGTAAACTCACCTTCCCCTGCATAGAGCTGTCCCACCCTGCTGGCTTAGTGCTGGCTCCAATTCTGGATTACAAATCCCTGAAGCTCCTGGAAGCAGGAAGAGGAAATAATGAGCAACCCTGCAGAGTCCTGCTGTTGTGAGTCTGAACTACAAATCCCAGAGACCTCGTAGCCAGCAGGAAGATGAAGCAAACACACAGTCCATGCTAGTTATATGCTAGAGAACCATATCCTAGCATCCCCCAGCTTCTGGCTTGAGCCACTGGAGACATATGGCTACATTTCCTGAATCATATGTGAATGTGCGTTCATTTGCTTATTAGTTCAATCTTTGCAGCTTAGACTAACTTGCAAAGACTGAATCAATTCGACCCAAAGCTTTTTGTCTAGTTAGCCTAAAGTAGAAACTCCATAGGGAAGAAGCAAAGAAGATACTTGAACTTATGTAAGTATATGCTCACTTATTACAAAAACAAATGGCAACACTCATGACAATTAATAAACCCTGCACCAGGGTTTATATGGGAAAAGTGGAGATTCAGTTGATCCTGGCTGGCCACTCCAGTGACACAGTCTTAGATGCTGCTAGAGCCTTGCCCTGTCTGAGTGGTCAGCTACAAGGTAGCAGGCCTACCTGTGTGGCCCTGTTGACCAAACCAAGACCAGCAAGGTGGTAGTCTAACACCAAGGTTCAACCAAGGTTCAAGGTGGTAGCCTGACACTGACTACCACCTGCACTGTGCGATATGATTTCAAATGTCTCAGGAAAATATATACAACTTACATTCTTTTCCTCATTGCTCTGGTCTCCCACCACTGAATTGAAAGACCCCTGAGGATAATTTGTAGGGATAATTGCAAGAATTTTCCTGTCTCCTGTAGCACAAATACTTTCCATACTCTGATATTTTATTAGACAAGAAGAAGTATTCTGCTGTGTTAGTTTGAAGTCAGGCAGAAGGCAGGATATATTTATACCTTATAGGCTAACTAGATCAGAGATCTTTACTATTCATTTCCTAGGTTTTGTTGTATTGCCACCCAAAGACATGAGCACTTTACACAGACATCAGTGCATAACATTCATGCAACACTAAGTTCAGAAAGTGGCTTCCAACAAACCTGACAGCAACATGGTGTTCATTAAGTAAATTGGGTAAGTCCTTAACAGTGACTGAGAGACAAACAAGAGAAGTGGAAGTGCCAGGGTTTTTAGAGTATATTTGAACTGGAACTGACCTAGTGGAGATTGCCAGAGTAAAGGATGAGTTGATTGTTAACAATACTGAAAGGAAATCTAAGTTACGGGGCAAAGTAAATGCTTAGGCCCCACCAGAAAAAAAGATGCAGTACATTACTATGCGATTTGAGCTTGGCATATCAGGGAAGTGAATGGAGATTAATACAGCTAATTTCTCCAGTACAGACAAGATCTAAGTGACCTGTTCAAGGCACAGACCATACACAGAATTCAGACATTCGGAGTCCCAGTCCATCAATTTATCTACAAGAGCTATATTTCAAACTTTCCCCTTTAAAGAGGTAAAGAACTGATCGTTCACCCTAACGATAGCCTTAGATCAAGCTGAATATATCACAAACTGGCCCAGTAAAATTGTTGGCTGAAAAGTTGATCTGGATCAGTTTCAAACTGACAAATTCCAATACAAAAAACCCAGACATTTCAGAGATGATTGTCATTCTTTATAAAGATTAAAAGACTTGCAGCTCCTGAAAACTGCATTCCTGTATTAATCCAAGGGCTAGCCATTGTACAAGCAGCCAAAAGGCATGCATCCAGACACTGCTTTGTTTGTGATCGGAGACTTGCGCTGAGAGAACCGCCTTCTCACTGAAAAAGGGTTCATTCTTCATAGTCAATTATTGCTGGGCCTCTATTCTTGTTGAATTTCACATCAAATATACATGATTTGATTTAAAAAGGAAGTTTTTTATTTTTAAAATAATTTACGAACTGAAGAGAACAAAAACAAAAATGAATTATCTTAAGTTAATAGTTGGTCCCCTGGGTTTGAGTGATTTACTTGTAAGCTTTCCATTTTAGGATAGCATTTCTTTCTAGATATTTTGGAAAACAATAGCTTTCTTCTAATAAGAGAAGTCAAATTTTTAAACTAACTGCACAACTGATTTGCCAAAGTAGCTCTACGTAAACTGAAGTGCTAACAAGTTGAAGCTCATGGAATAATGCATGAGGATAAAGAAACCTTTAATTTAAATATATTAATAGTGAAGAAAAGAAAATAAATAATCATTCTTCTTACAGGAAGATGGAAGGACCATAAACACTACAGGGGCTTTGCTGCCAGCACCCAGAGGTTTGAATGTTTCTTGTAAAAATTCATAGTTGGTTTGAAGTCACATGAGGAAGACCAACCACTGTTAACATGATTACTTTTTTCTCCCCATTATGCCTGGGTCCAGCCTAGATCAGTCTTACTTTCATGAGCAGTATAAAATTCAGCCACAAATTTAAATTATAAGGAGGCAATTATCCACAGGCCTAATAATAAATACTTCCCTAAATTTGCTTTTTTAATTCACTGATAATTTTGATGTCCAAAGTGGCAACTAATTGCAATGACAGTGGAATGGTACCATCATAGCACAGCTTTTATGCATTTGTCCTAATAAATGTCAGTGGAAACTCAACCACTCACTTCAGCCAATGCTAATTTAGGTTGAATACTGCCAGCTTTCTAGAGAGAGAGAATTTAGTTTAAATAAGATTAATCTCACAAATGAAGTGTGGGTTTCTTTTCTTTATAACAAAGGCCTTTGGTTATTCATTAAATCTGAATTACAGGTTTAACAAACACTTGCATAAGAATCATTAACATCATCCATCAAGACCTCATATAATTACTAATTTAGTGTATGCTACTTAATATCTCAATAGTCAGGTCTCTGCAAAATTCAATTACTAAAGCGTTTGCCATATAAAACAGTACTGCACTTTCAAAGCTCTTTTTTTCCTGTGTCCCTTCAACCTGGCAATTCCTTTAAACAAATGCACATAGGTTGGATAGTTATTTGTCAGATAAATCACAAGGGGGTCTGTCAAGCCCACACAGTGCAAAATCTGGTGTGTTTTGGTGTGTTGGCTTGTGTTACTGTACCCCCCTGTTATACTAGTAGCTCCATTGTACCACGCAAGGTAGATTTATTCTCAGGAAAGAACAATGTTTGCACCCTCACATTCAACAATAGGAAAACAGTAGTAAAGGTAGGGTTTTATTTATCCCAGACAGATTATCCTGTCTCCTGACATACTCTGGTCACACCCCGTCCTGGGCTACCCATTTTGGATTATTTACTAGCGTTACAGTGTGCTTTTGGTGGATTTTTCACCTGCTCCTGAAGACTCTGAATTGGGATGTGTTGGTAGAAGTCAGCATAAATAGTATCTATTCCTCTCCTGTTCAGTGCTTTCTTCCACACTGTATAATAACTTTTTTAAAGAATCACAAAATGTTTTACAGTGAGTCATCCTAACAGGAGAAAGTTTTAAGTCCTTAGAGAATTCTTTCATAAGAGAGAATGACTGTAATAATTTAACAGACATGATCCAGCATTAATACCTTCATCATGTGATGAAAGTGAAGATCGTGCTGAATTTGTCCGCTAAATAGCCAAAAAACATTAGAAGACAGGAACATCCAAAGAAAGGCAACAAAAATAATGAGGTGTGTGGAGGAAGACAGGCAAAGTATTTCACATAAGGAGATGCTAAAAAGACTAGGTCTGTATAGTTTGAAAGGGACAAGAACAAGAAGAGAGATAATAAAGGCCTACAAAATAACAAATAATTAAGAAAAGAACAAATAATTCTCACTTATATTCCTTTTTTCCCCCCAGCGTCTATACTTTTTCCATTTTGATCCCTCCAATTCTCCCCACAGTCACATTTGACTATCCTGATTTTCCTGTCTTTTTTGCTTTATTGCTTCTCCTCTCTGATTATTTCATCTCTTTTTCCTTATTCTTTTCCTTTTTGTCCTCTCCCATGAAAGCAATCTATGAAGCTAAAATATACCAAATTTAAAATATGAATATCATGTAGAAAGGCAAGTGAATTCAACACATAATTAACATGCAAGATATTATTTCAGTAAAAAGTTTGTCAAGATTTAGAAAGAATGCTAACCTCAGTTATATAAGTGAAAATAACTTTATATTATAGGAGCTATAGTTACAAATTATAGTCCTCACATTCCATGACTTGTGTAAACTGTTCAGGAATCAGAAATAACAGAGGAATCCATCCTGCTGAAGCAGCTGACATTAGGCATCTGCCAGAGACAGCGTATTGGACTAGATGGACCATACTTCCATTCCAGCATAGGTACTGCTATGTCTCTGTGTGCTGCTACTGCAACTAGGCTATCACAAAGGAAGAAAGCTGGCCTTTTGCAGAGCCTCAACCTTTTATTGTTCAGATTCATGTATCTTATACTCAGAGATCTGAAAATCTTGTTCCTGAATGTTTGACAACTGTCTCTCAGGCTGACATGTAGAAGAAATTCTATGTATTTTAGTCATTCATCCTGGGAAAGCCAGTATTGTTCTGATACATTATTTGCATAGTGTCAAAGGTGTGGCAGTAGATAGTGTTATGCAGCTCAGGAGTCACCTTTGGACAGAGACTGTCATTCTTCTCTCTCAAGCAGCCTTCTAATCTAGCACATTAACCACAGAATATGAGGGAGAATAGTCAAATGGCAGTTCAGACAGGAACAGATAAAGAGAGAGCAAGAAAGTTACTCACCCATGCACCTAAGGGTAGGTACAGTTTGGGGATTTGTATATCATTTTATATGAATTGCTGAGTCACAGCTATGAGCAGAGGATCTTCTAAAACCATCAGAAAGTTAGTGAGACTCATCAAGGAAAGAGCAGACAAAAAGGTTCTTCAGCAGTATCCCGCAATTGGTTGAAAAATTAATGCAGATGAGAATTCCCTCTGGGGGACAGGCATTAGGGCAGCAATGCAGGAACTTTATGTGGAATACAGTCATCTGTGACATTTAGGTTAAAAAAAGCAAGACTTGGTTTATTTGCAGTGTTTCAACTATACTTGTTATGTATTTTTTTATTTAGATGTAAATACTAATGTTATAGATAGAAGCCTCTAGGGCCATGTGTAGACAAGTGCAGACATGCGGTATGTGGCACTGCAGACAGGTCTGTAGCACTACACACTGCACATTCAGGTGAGGGGGGTTTTTTAACTCAGAAGATCCTCCAGTTGCCTCCAGTTGCTCTGGCCCTTGCTTCTAGAGCATGTGCCGTACTGTTTTTATTTGGCACTGTTTGTTTTTTTTTATACTGGGCTTTCCTGGTATGCAATTTGACACCCCTGCTCTAATCGTTCTTTGGCTTGTTTCACACTTTTTTCTAATTTACCAACAATTTAAACTGTGAATTCCAGAACTGGACAGTGGTTGAAATAAGGAAGATATGCAGGAATATAGCCTCTTCTTTCTACTCAACATCCTCTTGCATATATATGAAAGGACTGAGATGCCATTTTAACTACAGTGTTATTGAGAAAGAAATAGTTGCATTATGTGCCAGCTGAAGCAGACCAGGATAGCCTCTATAAATCATTCCCAGGCCACATACAGATGTCCAGTTTACACTGGGAGAGTTGCTGCTTTCCCAGTAGAAACAGTATGTGAACAGATGTTCAAGAATTTTCTCCCAGAGCAAAAACGGGCTGCTCCAGGCCCAAGCTCCAGGAGAAAAATAACCCAGGAACAATCAGGGTTAAATGGCTCCTGTGAGAGTTTCTCCCAGGAGATAAGATGCCTGTACACTCTCTCATCTGAGAGAAGCTACAGCACAATCCACCAGTATCTCATGTTGCTTTGCTCCTAAGTCATGATCCGCACCCCAGGAGAGAGTGTGTTGCCTCAGCTGAACTCTGCTGTTGCACTTGAGTAGGCAGCAGAACATCCCTACTTTACAATCTCCACATTTAGCTGCAGGAAAACACAGGCTAATCCTGAGTAATCTGGGCCAGCCAATCATGGATTCCTATGCATTGCTGCCATCTATCTCCAGACACACTGAGGGAGCCTGAAGAGTATGCTGAAATGTGTGCACACACCCCCGCCTCCCCACCGGCTATACAAAATGAGCACTGCAAGCTCTCTGCCCCTCAGGGGTTCAGCATTCAAATGTCTCTTTAGGGGCCTCAGGTAAGATTTTCCACCAAGAAAACAAACCCAGGAGACTTCTCCCAGATCCTCTGAATGTGTGTACACAGCCCCAGTCGCACACATGCTCCCCAGGTCATCAATCATGATCTGAAAGTCCTTTCCATAGTTACTATCTCAAAGAGAGACAGTCCTCCATTTCCTTAGTATGGCCTACGTTCTTTCCTCCAACATATGTAACTTTAAATATAGCCACTTTGTTAGCATATGCTCAATTTACTGGTCTGGATTGGTCTGAATTGTCCTCTTTACTTTATCAGTGGTAATTTAATTTTTCTACCATATCACTGATGAACAGGTTAAATGCCATAGAGCCATGACCTCAAAAGAAGCATACTCCATCAATGATGATTCTTCTTTTATGATTTCTTTTGGAGACCTATCAGTCATCCAGTTTTTAATCCAATAGCTGTATTCCATGTTAATTCTGTATCATTTTAGTTTCATAGATAAAATGTCATGGGGTACCAAGTAAAATCCTTGACAGAAGTCTATTACATCAGCACTATTACTTTTATTAACCAACTTAAAAACTAATAAAAAAGATATCAACTTATTTTACCAGAATCAATTTTCCATATACAGTGTTGATCCTTCTTTAACTCTTTATTAATTGAGTTTCTTACCAGTTATCCTATAATTCTTCATGAGATCAATGTCAGGCTGACAAGACTTTATAAATACTCAGGTCAACCTGTTAACTTCTTTTAAATATTGGCAATGTTAGTTTTCTACCAGGCTTCACAAAATTCCTCACCCTCCCAAGTATAAACATATTTTCTGTTGAACACTTTAATCATTATTGTCACTATTAATGATAATTAGTGTATCATCTTATCTCTACATAACTCCTTTGTGCATAATGGTTTCCAAAATAGCTGACAAATTTTAAATACCATCCTGAACTTACTTAGGCAAAAACTGTCACTCATATTGAAATGGGCTTCCCTGGAATAGAAGCGTGTGAGAAGCTTTGTATGTATACAGAACCATCCACTGAAATGCAATCCTAAAAGTGTAGATCTAACAGCTATTCAAAAGTATACATTACCACCACCCTATCTTTCAGGGGAGGAACAGTAAAGCAAAATGGTACATGACATTAAAAACTGAATGGGGATTTTTATAATATCTAATGTTTGTCATGTAAAATAGTTGTGTGAAAAATGTCACACTTGTTTTCTGTTTCAGTGTCTAGGAAAACATGTAAAATATTATTTAAATATTTCCACGAAGAATTGTAACTATTTTTAATTTTTTTCCTTCTCTCCAATTTTTCTCAATTTCCTATTTATGTTTTACTTATTCTCATGCCCCAGTGAAAAGAAGAGGATGAATAAGAAGGGTAGAAAGAAAAATGATAAACCATCACAATACAAAATGATTTTTAAAAAACTGAATATTTTGATAAAACAAAATTTTCACAATATTGATTTTTAAAACAAAATATTTTTCAATGGAAAAAATAAAAGTAGCTTACTGTATTACTTGTCCAAACTGGACTTTGACTACAAGTCTGGAACTACTCTTTAAAAAGTGCAGTTGGGTCCTTAATGGTTACGGGGGTCATCATCTTGTCACTACAGATTGCAAGTCCATCTGCACAGTGCCCTTCACATTAGCTGACATAGGTTCAGCACTGTCTCAGAAAGACAGCTGAGGACAACTAGGAATTGTTCTAAATCCTTAATGCAAAATATCAATCAGGAAGGGCTGCTACAAAGTGTGAGAGACATTTTCTAGACACTGCCTTGTCCTTTTTGTCATTCTTGCCTGGACATAAAGAGATCATCTCAGGAAATCAACCTGTCTCCAGCATGATAGTATAAAGAAAATGGGTTGAGGCCAATTCCGTGTCTATTTCTAAACCTGTTTAAAATAAACTCCTACCCTCGTTTGGTCCCTTGGATCTTCCTAAATTCTTTAGACACCCCTTGTCTTTTGAGACACTTCCAGTGTGACTGACTAAGGAACAAAATATTTTCATTTGACTTTTTTGTTTCCTGCTTTTCTTTCCACTGCCACATTATTTCCACAGATCTATCACCAGTTTTGCTCTGCTCCTCTTTCCCTCCCCTATTTCCACTTTCTCCATTTTCTTTCTCCATTCTTCTGGTTTTTTCTGTCTCCCTTTTCCCTTCCCTCCATTTTGCTATTTTCCACCATCGCATCCTCCATTTTCCTTTTTTCAAATCATTTCCTTTCCCGTATAACAACCTGGCTCTCCCTCCCTTCACTCCTGTTTTTTCACCTCCTCATTTTCTTCTATTTCCATTTCTCCCTGCCTCTCCATTTTCCCTTATGATTTTCAACCTGCAGGGGAGTAATATCCCTGCAGGCTCTTAAGCACTCTTTGATCACTGTATGGAGCGCATCCTCCTGCAGCGCCTCCTGTCTCAGGTTACCATAGAGACAATAAAAGGTCTGATAGAGAATTCCTTTGGTACACTAGTTTCAGGAGGGTTAGCGCTGCCCTGTAGGATGAAGCTGTTGGTCAGTTTGCCAAAGCAGAAGATTGGCAGGAAGTCATGGTACCAGCCACTTGCAGGCCTCATTTATTTCCCCCAATTAAAGGCAGCCTGTAGGGAAAAAGTAACATGCCAGTATATAGCACTGGTGTATACTGACCCACTCTGAGTGCTTGTTAGCGCTCACCATACTCAGCATTTCCTCTCATTGATTGATGGAACGATACGTGTGTGTATGGCAGAGAGCAGATTCATTACAGCACATTAGCCAGACAGGCAGACAAATGCCCACAGGGGCAGAAAAGCTGTAAGGAATAAATAAAAACTTTATTTAAAAAAAAAAAAACTTCTTTTCCCCAGGCTACAGTGAGGAAGACCGCAGGAGCAGGTGATTGGAAGGAGCGCACAAGGGAGAGGGAGTGGCAAGTACTGGTGGGAAAGTTTATTAGCAGTCAAACAAACTCCTAAAATATTCATGGTTATATTCAGATTTCAAATTCTAATTGAAGCTCTGCTCATGTCTTTCCCCCCGTTGCTAAATTCTATTCTGAAAAAAGGGAGACAGAAGGAAAGAAAGAGCAAGGGAGGAAGAAACAAAATCTACAAGACAATGGTTTGCCAGTATCTTCCAATATTGCATTTAAAATGGTATTTTGGCCATTTCATCCATTATAAATTAGCATCCTCTGTCTTAATAAAAAGAATAATGTCAGCATTTATGAACAGCTGCCCCCATGTGGTGCTTGAAATACCATAGTTATGTCCCATTGTAAATAGAGGAAATTCTATCCTTTGGATTTGGTAACGGCTGGTAAGTGTTGATTTCTGTAATGCAATACTAGCAATAAATATCATGGGCAAGATAAGCTATTGAATACCAATCTCAAACTGGCCTTGCTGAGATGGAGGACTATGGAATATTGCCTCTGATGCTGATGTAGTTGTCAGAGCAGGAAAGGCCGATACCAGATTGTTCCTCCCCTGCTATTTAATGGAAACAAACTTGAATCTTGCCCAGGACATTGTCACTATCCACAGAGCAGAAAATGCGAACCAGGAAATGAGACTTACTGGCTGCCAAAGAACACAGAGGAAAAGAAAATGGCTTTTAAAGATGACCCAGGGATTCCCTGAGGGTTTAAAAGCCTTGACTCAATAAGGATGACCTTAAAGTTTGGTTCAGAGAGGAGGTTTTGATCAAAGATGGGTCCAAGGAGTAATCTGTATACCAAGATTTACTTACCAGCTATGCCTCTTTTAATACATCTTAATTTTTGTAGTCTTCTTTCCTTCATAAGGATCCAATTCAGAATCCTTTTTAAATTAATTACTTTTATGATAAGATTTTTAATGCTTTTTACAGATAACACACTATTCCTTATAAACACACTATGCTGTGTAAATGTCTGTTAGTAAAACAACTACCTTAGAGTAAGTTGATGCTTTGCTTAGTGGAAAACATGTTTCGACTGGAAAAAATCCATTGAACACTGCATCCTCTGACACTGGAATATGGCACTGTGAATGACACGGATAGGCCTCTTCTTGATGATATTTTTCTTTCCATTTGTGATCCTGTGTCCTTCCTCTAAACTGAAGCTGTAGTCCAGTCAGTGCCTGCAGCATAGCTTTATTTCTTCCTGTTCCACAATTAGCAGAGCCAAAAAAATCACTGTAAAACATGAAAATAAAATAGAAGTAGCAATTTAATTTATAGCACAATGTAAGTCTACTACAGTGAGAGAGGAGAGCCTTAAATAGAAAATCAAATTAATGTTATAGTAGTTATAGTGCACCCATAAGGACACAATCCCTAATGTACTACTAAAAAAAAGATAAGAAGAAACAGTTGGCATTCAGTTAACAATCATGTTTGGAGGCTTGTGTCTGACTTTGTTATTCCAAGGGAAGCCAGGTACTAGTCTCTTGGGATTATGTACAAAGGCAAGAAAAAAGTGGACATGTATGAACCTCAAAGGTGACTGCTGGGTTAATAAAACAGTCTGTTTTCTGTTCACCCACTCTTCCTCTCAGTGTGCAAGTACATTAAAATATGTCAAAAGGAAAGCCATTTACTGGCAAGAAATAATTCAGCTAAAAGTCAAAATTTCCAGCTGGTGTATTGCCTTGGTGTGTGTAAGTGTACTAACAAAGTGACCCACACATCTCACTGGATGAAAGTTGCTATCCTCATTAAAGTAGAAACAAACACTCAAAAACAGGAACAACTGCCAGTTAAAAAAAATAGATCACAATTGATATGAGAAGCCTGCATTTTTCCCTAGTCTGTTTCCTATTTGTACCACAGCTGCTATGCTGTATATGTAAGTAACCTCTTGAAAAAGTAACGAATGTAAAACTGATTCTGTATGTGGTACCCACTGTAGGTTGCTAAAGGAGTTTTGTTGTTAAGTCATCCATATTCTTGTTGCATGCTTAGAAGGAAAATATTTGTTGCCCACTTTATAAAGTCATATACAAAATAGGAACCTGATCTTGCAAAAAATAATCCTTTCAAAGGTGAGTAGCCCTGCTTCAGAGGATTATTTATATGAGTAAATGTTATTCACAGAAATAAAGATTTGCAGGATCAGCCCATAAGACTTTAAAATAATAAGTAGGTGGCTTATACAGACTTGCCCCAGGAAATTCAGAATTAATGCTTTGACTCTATCTTTAATTCACTCTGGTGGGTATAACTTTTGTAACACACACAATACATGAGATCAGATCACCCACTGTTTGTTCTAGGCCCCTGCTAGAGAACTATATCAGATAAACAGTCAAGCAAGCTGGGCAGATTTTCATACTGTAGTATGAGCTGCATTTGTTTTATAAAAAGCCTAAAATTATTTTAATTATAAAATTATGTACTTTGAAAATAAGAAAGGAGAAAAGAAAATAATCTGTAAAAAAAAAAAGGCCTGAAATTTAAGAACTTTATATTGATGACTAAATTGTAGCACATTGTGATCAACATCTAATCATGAATTTAGCTAATGTTTAAAATGGGTTTCATCAAGACTTTTTTTTTTAAATGTTCATTATTTTTCATTAGCTCAGAATTCCTTTTCTCATTATGCACTACTTAAGGTCTTTTGAAAACTGCATTTTATGAACTTACTAGGCTATAAGTTGTTTGTTAAGTAGCTGTTATGAGCTGTTATGTCAATACATATCAAAGAACATTAAAAACATTTTTAAAATATAACAGAGAACATTATTATTATTATTTTTATTAGTACTGGGGTTACTACTAGGGTTTGAGGAGGAGAAAACTTGGTAGCTTTCATATAGACCTCATTCACTGATGCTTCATTATGTTCAGAGTTTTAATTGGTTTTGTAATTGGTTAAAGCTCACCTTTAAAGAGGACTTTGTTGGTTGAAGAGTGGCTCTACAACTTGTTCTGGGAGGATGGACCCTTGTATGGAGGCCACAGAAGTTAATGGGCCTCTCAGTCAATGTAAGGGTGTGCCCGTGTGAGATACATACATGATGGGGGCCTTCCACTGCTTGTTGACATGTGGTGCTTTCCACCTGAAGATCTCACAAGCCTTTATGAAAGTCAATAAATTATGTCTCCAAACAGTATGTTTCAAAAAAGATATATAACAAAAGGGCAAAATGAACAGCAGATGATTTAGGTAACTTGTCTAAAGCAACACAGAAAGACTGTGCTTAGTTAAGAATATAAACATGTGACACTGTCTGGCTCCCTATCCCATTTGTTAGCTGTAACCAGTAAAATGGTCAATTCAGCTCTACAAAAAAAAGAGAGAAAATAAACTTTAATGAATTTGTTAAGAGTTTTTTATTGGATTGCCTCTGTCTCAAAAACAGCAAGTGTGCGTTGTTCCTTCAGTGCCAATGGTTTTGATCATATTAATAACTTATCTTGTATTCCTTGAACATCCAAAACTCCTTTTTGATAGTAATGTGGGGTTTTTTATTAATACAAAATCAGTACCTTTGGACAAAAAATGATCCTTCTCAACTATTTTTCTGCACAAAGGATTTTTTGTGTAGGAGCATCCCTCAAACAATGCACATGCTGGGCTTGATCCAGCTACCACTGACTCCAGTGAGCATCAGATCAGGCCCTTATTACAGCCAGAAGCTCTGTCGTAACATAAGCTCCCTGTGCAAGAGATGAAGCAGAGACAAATAAAGAAGGTGGGCTAGAGAAACAACTTCTGCATAGGTCTTCTGTTCCATATACTACAGCTTTAGGCAGGAAGCACAAAAGTCCTCATGGACATTATTCTAGTCCTGGGCCAAAATAGCCTCTGCAGCATGGCTCTTTTGGTGTTATATAACCCATAAGGAGGTGGTGTCACCTACAGAGTTTGAAATATGGGATGGATCAGGGGGGCTGAACCCCCTCATAAGAGACAAGAGGCCCCCCATAGGAGACGAGAGCCCCTGGCCTGCCCTACACCTTTCTAAGCATGTCACGTGGCAACCCAGCTCTATTTATCACCTGCCCATTGTCCATCTGAGCTGCTCAGGCTGTGTTCTGTATAAGAGACTCAGTAAACACTAGAGAGCATACATTAAGCAGGCTGACACAGGTGGCTGTCAGCACACCTTCCTGGTCATTGCAGTCTTAACATGTTAGTCAGATGCTTCAGTTGCATACTAAAAACATAACCCTGCAGTACTTATGCCGGCAAAACTCCCCATTGACTGGTATTTCTTTGTATTAAAAATGTTGCTGGATATGCAGAGCAGCAGTTCTTCTGAACAAAGAAACTTAGTCATTTTTCTTTTATTTTTCCCCTTCAAAAATGCCCCAAGGCAATCATCTATTTCAGTCAATGGTCGCCTGAAAATGTTGAGTTTAAAAAAAAAATCTATTTTTGAGCAATGGGAGCACAAAAGATATCTAAACCAACAAATATTGTTTTTCTACACACCAAGAGAGCCAAACAGATTTCTTCACATTTTATTGACCTTTTCGTTAACCCTTTGTGTGCCAAGTTTTAGCCTGGAGCAAATTTTGACAGTGAGTTATAAACTAATGGGATCGTGTATTTATAATAGAATGCCCTGTTACAGTTCTTTAATTACAGTGGTGGGGGAGGAGAATGGGACCATGCAAATGAAAAAGATGTATGGGAACCTCAAGTATATTTTTTCAGTTTAAAAAGTCGCATCTGTCTCACTGAGTTTCCTCTTGAAAAAAATCATGAGGATAAAAATTAACTTTAAATGCATAAATATATAGCAATTGCAATCAAACATTACTTTATAATCAAACATTTTTTTAAGAATTTGTTCCAATATATCATTAAGAACTAAATAAAGTTAATCTTACACAGACTTAAATATTGCTTCAAAACTGATGTGTTTCATAAGAGTTTATCAAAACATTTTTTTCATTCTTAAGGAAAGCTTGAAAAAACTGAATGACAAAGTATGGGGTCCATAATTGTACACATGGTTGTGAAAGGTGTAAATACAAAGAAGGGAAAATGGATATCTATAGTATGAGAAGACATTATCATTGAGCATAATGATGGTAATGTTAAGAATATTAAACAGGTAGAGCAGCATGAAAAAAAATCGTACTTAATATTAGAAGGCAGAGATATAATATCCCAAATAGCATACGCCCCATTATTTTGGTTCTTTAGAAACTGACTTGGCAGAGCATCGGTATAGTTACCCAAAGGTCACAATCTTGTAGTGGCAGGGGATGGACTCAATGACCAAACTGGCCTCTCTAACTTGTGATTCTATAAAATTCTTAATCAAATTTTCATTTCCTCTGTCTATATGATTAACACAGCTCACTGTTAACACAGAGAAATATACAAAGAGGAGGATCTCTGCACAGTAGGAAAAAAACACCAAAAAAACCAGAAGCAGACCATAACAGTTAAAAATTATTTTTCCTTCCAATGGTTGAATGTGGAGAACTGAATTTAAGGACCTCAACCAAAATAAATTAAGAGGTCATTGAAGTAGATAAATCAGGGCACAGTTAAAGAAGAAAAAGAATGTTAAATGCAATCCATTGATAACAAAATTTGAAGGACTCAAAGATACATGCATATCTCCTCCTACCAAGAAATGAATATTTTGGGTAAAAACCTGACTAAGACTAATATTAACAGAGTTCCAGCGTTAACCATCCTCTCCCTGCAACAGAGTAGTATCTCAGTGTCCTAAGACTGGGGGGGAAAAAAAACCTCAAAACGAAAAAGATTCACAGCAGTTTTGTTCTGATTTGAAGGTGCAGGAGAAAACTAATATTTGCCAATACTATGAATTCATTTTTGCCATGAATAAACACAATGGGAAAAGTTAAACACTCCAATAAAATTACCTCAGCTAGTCATAGAGCATTAAGAAATTCATAGGGTCTGGGCTTTAGGGCATTTGGGAACATTATGATAATTTAGTCTGACCACCTGCATAACACATGCCACAAATTTCCCTAAGCTATTCCTACATCTTGCCTAAATCAATGGTTCATTCAAAAGATAGACCACAGGGCTCTAATCTGTCAACATGTATGTGAGGCAGTGAGATGGTTCTCACAGCACCATGACAATATGGATGACATGCTGCCCTACATGTCTTTTTAAGTACCTTCACAGTGTAGCTGTGGCTTGTATTCAAGCAAGCTAGCTAAAGCTCAAGCATGGCAAGCTGCATGTACACATCACTCTGAGAACCATCGTTTTTCCTGGTAAATTCTGAAGAGATTCAAACAACTAAAAATAGCTTACTACTCATATATGGAGTAAATTAATGTTGCTTTTCTAATATGCACTTGCAATGCACCTCATTCCCCATTGTTCTTCTTCCCTGTTAATTATTTGATTATAGACAAATTGAAAAAAAAGTTATGTGAATGGGGTACCTGGCCCATTCCTCACAAAGTTTCATGAAGCATATAAACTCTAGACTGGCAACAAAACCTGACAGTCTGTAGATGCAGGGAGAGCAGTGTGTGTGATATACATTTGACTTTAACAAGGCTTTTGTTACAGTCCTCCACAACATTCTCACAAGCAAGCTAAGGAAGTATGGGTTGCATGAATGGACTGTAGGGCATCCTATACATGTGCAGGTAAAGGCAAGATGGGATCTAATGCGTGATTCTGGGATCACACATTAGATCCCATCATGCTTTATTGCAAGGCTCTCCCTGCACTGGCAAAAAGTAGCCTCCCATAACTGCATAATGCACCCAAGAAAAGAGGCTCCTAGCCATAGGGGTGCCCCATGTACCCCCAGACCTGGAGGAGTGCTGTTATAGCCATCTCCCTACCCTGAGGGTGTGGGAAACCCCCAGGGCTGGAGGATAGCCACTGCAGTGATCTCCCCACCTCTGGGGTACAGGGAAACCCCTGGATCCTGGGGATCATAGCTGCTGTAATCCCTAGGTCTTGGGAGTTTTTTGCTAGACATTGTGCACCCTTGCAGCTGATAGCCCCATCAGCTGACATGGCTACCAGCAGCAGGGGACACCCTGCTACTCATGGAAATTAAAGCTTGAAAGCACCCCTACAGATAGGAGCCCTATTAACTGATGAGGCTCCCAGCAGCAGAGAAGACTCGGCTACACATGTAAATTAAAGCTTGATAGCAACCAGCTATAAAGTTAATATACTTTTTTGAGGTCTAACTTTATAGCCAGTTGGAGTTGTTTGTTGCTACTCTGCAGGTTTCCAGTTAATTGCACGATACCTGTAATGTGTAGATAAGGCCTAAGGTGGATAGAAAACTGGCTGGATCATTGCGCCCAAAAGGCAGTAATCAATGGTCAGTCTAGGGTCAATTTTGTTCAATATCTTCATTAACAATCTGGAAGATGGATCAAGTGCACCTTCAGCAAGTTTGCAGATGACACCAAGATAGGTGGAGTGGTAGATACACTGGAGGGTAGGCCTAGGATTCAAAGACACTTGGACAAATTGGAGCATTCAACCAAAAGAAATCTCATGAAGTTTAATAAGGACAAGTGCAAAGTCCTGCACTTAGGATGGAACAATCTCACGCACCAGTACAGGCTGGGGACCTACTGGCTAAGCAGCAACTCTGAAGAAAAAGCCCTGGGGGCTTACACTGCACAGTAAGCTGAATATGAGTCAACAATTTGCCTTTGTTATTGGGCTGCATTAGGTAAATGTGCTGCCAGCTGATCGGTAGAAGTGATTATTCCTCTCTATTTGGCATTGGCACAGCTATATCTGGAGTACTGTATCCAGTTGTAGAATATGGACAAATTGGAGAAAGTCCAGTGGAGGGCAATGAAAATGGGTATAGGGCTGGGGAAGATGACTTAGAAGGAGAGGCTGAGGGAACTGGGCTGATTAAGTCTGGATAAAAAAGGACTAAGAGGGGATTTAATAATATCCTTCAACTACCTAAAGGAGAGTTACATGGAGAATGGTGCTAGACTGTTCTCAGTGGTGACAGAACAAAGAGCAATGGTCTCAAGTTGCAGCAAAAGAAGTTTAGGTTAGATCTTAAGAAAAACTCTCTCACTAGGAGGGTAAAAAAGCACTGGAACAGGCTACCCAGAGAGGTTGTGGAATCTCCATTCTTAGAGGTTTTTAATACCTAGTTAGATAAAGTTTTGTCTGGGATGATATAGTTGGGAATGGTCCTGCTTTGAGCAAGAGATTAGACTGGATGACATCCTGAGGTCCATTCTAACCTTAATTTTCTATGATTCTATGATCCTAACCTCAGTTGCATACAACGCTGACCAATTTCAGAGTTGGCCAGCCTCATAAAGAAGAAGAAAAAGAAAAGGAAAAACAGCATCATTGCCTTGAAGCTTTAGCAAAGAGACAAGATGAGGGTGGGTTTCTTTTCTTTTTTTTTTAAATATAGTAGAGATGGGGGCATAGCAAGAGACTAGGTAATGGTGTCATGCACATTATCCAATTTCTCCCACAGATGGGGAAGTCCCCATTATATCCCAACAGCACTATCTTTTCAACAGAAGCATACACTAGTCAAAGCCTCCCCCGTGTCATCCCTTAAAGGTCCAGTCATTATATATTGTAGGGAGGCACTGACTTGAGCAGCAGGAAGGAAAAACTATTTGGCAACAAATAGGCCATTCTGAGAGTAACCTCCCTATGAGAATGTAAATTCCTTTCTGAGTTTTCATATCCAAAAGTCTTTAAGCATACCAAAAGAGGAGCATACAACAGGGTAGAAATGGTTTTAACATAGTGTAGATTGCATGACAGCCCTCTTCATATTACACAACTAAAAGCTAATATATACTTTGTCAATAATGCATTTAGCTAAACCTCTGTACAGCTGACAGAGAGAAGCTTACAAGAAGCTTGACATGTGATATTCTTCCAGCTATGAATGGAATGGCCCTGCTTGGCAATAAATATCAATACAGGGGAATGTGGTCATGCTTGAAAATAGGTGGCAGATACAGGCAGATCAAGACAGGCTGGCAAAGTAGGTGGATCAGAACCAGATTAAGTTCAACACTGAGAAATGTAAAGTGCTCCATCTGGGGATGAACAATCCCCAACATACTTACAGGCTTGGTGGCGCCAAACTGACTAGCACCACGACTGAAAGGGATCCGGGGTAATAATAGACCATAGCATGAACACAAGCCATCAATGCAATGCTGCAGCCAGCAGGGCAAACAATACTCTGGCATATACCATCTGATGCACCTCAAGCAAAACCAAGGAAGTGATTCTTTCACTTTACTCAGCGTTGGTAAGACTGCAGGCGGTGTACTATGTCCAGTTCTGGGTGCTGCACTTCAATAAGGACATAGAAAAGCTTGAGAGAGTCCAGAAAAGAGCCACCCATATGATCAGAGACTTGCAAGGCGAGCCATATGAAGAATGGCTGAGGAGACTTTGTAGCAGTGTACCACTATATCAGGGGAATACATCAAGGGCTCAGTGACCAACTGTTCACCACAGCACCCTTGGGGAAAACCAGGGGTAATGACCACAAACTCCTGGAAGACCATTTCTGGTTAACACTAGGAAAAACTTCTTCACAGTTAGGGTGTCCAGACTGTGGAATAAGCTCCCTCCAGAGGTGGTGCAATCACCTACTCTAGAAATCTTCAAGATGAGACTGGATGGTCACCTCCCTGGGGTCACCTGACCCCAGCTGTCTTTCTTGCCTAGTGCAGGTGGGGCTGGACCTGATGATCTTGCAAGGTCCCTTCCATCCCCTTACAATCTATTAATACTACTAATTGATAGTAATTCATTAATAGTAATGGATTAATAATTAGGTAATTGCTAAAAAGAAAATGTGAACAAATTTAATGATCGAAAATGGAGCCCAGTCCAACCACCTCTTAACAGCTAAGGGGGAAAAAAATATGGCACATTGCAAAAATAATTCCTCTTAGCAGGCTAGCAATCTGGGGACTCTCACAAAAAAAAATCATGTTTTTGGTGCATTTTCCTTTTGTTTTGTTCTTACTTGTTCAATTAATAGCTTTTCACATGATGCTCAGATACTATGGCAAAGAACACGTAGTAAATTATTAGCATATTTGAGCCTTACAATACTCCTAAAACACAGGGAAGGATTCTTTTCCTTCCAGTCTTACAAACGAGAACTGATGTATAGAAAAATTATTAATGTGGGAGGTGAGTCATTGCAGCATCCAAGACTTTCTGGTTAAAAAAAAATCAATTAAAAAACTCAAACAACACATTAACCATATTAATAAGCGAGAAAAATTCCTGGGTAAAATATTCTTAAGAAGAATTTCAAAATGACCTAGGTTATTTAGGAATGCTAAGCTTACTACTTTAAATGAGACACGTGCTTCTATTTCAGAATTTTTAAAAATTCTACCTCTAATTTCTATTCTTATTTCATGCATCTTAACAAATTCATTGGTTACAATATTGAGCAGCCCATGAGGTAACCTCAGTGGAATTATAGAAGGACTACTGTAGTAAAGTCATTTAGAGGCTAATATTAAGTTCCAACTCTCCTCAACTTCTACTGAACTTGCTAGGAGATAAGGTCACATGGTACCTTGCAAGAGGATTATAGTTCAGCCTTTCATTTTAATTAATTTTCTAGCTCACTAGAAGGTTTAAAATGAAAATGAAGACAGCACATAATCATCCTCTGTTTTCAGACATGTTAATACATTTTGTAGGGTGGCTGAATATTACATACGGAAACATGCAAAAAAAACCCTTAGTTGGCGCTGAATGTTACAAGTGCAGCAAACTTTCAGTCCATTTATCAATATTAAAACTATATCCCTGATTTTAAAAGTAGTTTGTTTATTTTTATTTGTAGGGAATCAGAAGCTCTGGGATATAAACTACCCACCTGTAGATCCAGAAACAGTAGATGCAATAATTAGCAGTGGTACTAGCAATTATCATACTTGCAAGCCACTAGGGGGCAAGATCATCACACTTAGCTGATAATTTGAGCAGCACAACTTCAGTTCCCTAGAAGTTGTTGCTCAGTGCTATTCTGAATTAAGCAAATTACATCAGCATTCCATGAGTCCAGTGATCAGTAATACAGCACTTTTATTTCTTTTACCAATATTTTCCATATGGATAATCCAAAAACTGATTCTTCTAGTTTCATGATCAAAAATATAAAATAATAAACTTTAACACAACCTAGAAGGCCAAGAGCCAGAAGAACTCCCCAAACCACAAGAGAAAAGAAGCATGTTGGAAAGAAACTAAAGAATCAAAAGCTCCCTCATGAGAATACATTGCTTCTAGTCTCCAGAAACAGCCTTGCTTTGCCAGCCTTGTTTTCCTCCAAAAAAATGACAGCTGTATTGCTAACTGTAGGCCTCAGAAAATGATTGATCAGATGTCTAAAGCATGAGATTCATAAACAAACTAGTTTGGGGGCTCTTGCTATTTTTTTAGAGCCTTTAGGCTTTGCACACTTCGGTTTTCTTTGCAGCCATGAGGGCTAGGAAATTAAAGCTAAGCATCTGTAGTATTCACATAACTCAAGGAGGGGGACCTTATGGAAAAAAATGTCACATCTTAAGAAGATAAAGAAATACAAAATAAAAACCTAATTTCAGCTCCCTTGTGAGCACATGTTCTGATATAGTAGTTATACAGTCACAATCAACATGCATTTTTTTTCAGCGGACAAGACAGGCAGTGTTCAATCATGTGGACACTACTTAATTGTTTCTTTCTGCAACCATCATTCAATGTGTGACCACATGACTTAACTACCACATAGAATTCAAAGCCTTCACTGAACAGTTTGTTCATGGGCTTTTTTTACAGTTCTTATCACCAGAGTACCTTAGTGCTTCACAAACACTGACAAATATCTTCGTAAGTATTCCTCTAAAAGAATGTGGTATTATTACCTCCATTTTACAAAAGGTTCAGAGAAATTGAAATTGAAATTGAGGTGTCCATTACTTTTGGAAAGCAATTCTGAGATACCTAGCACCTGATTTTTCAAAAGACCTAGCATTTTGTTGTATTTCATATATTCCAAACACCTACAGTTATTTCACTTTCAGTTGTGACTGTTCAGTCTTTCCAGAACTGAAGCCATAAATGATTCAAATTGGCCAGTCAAGAGCACATAATCATTGGAATATTTTAATAAAACTAGGAAAGTTAGAACTCTAGAATCCAGTTCTTTAGGGTAGCATTCAGTTTCTTTAAGCACAATTATTCTCTTTCTACCTGCTTTTCCCTACCACTTTCACTAAACATCTTATCTCTTATCTCTATCATTTATGAAGAACAGCCTCAACCTACACAACCCTGGTTCATTCCTGAAGCACCTTCCACATTTTACAAGCAACCAAACAAATCTCCTCTAGAAATAACTACGTTGGCCTATGTAATGAAAGATTTATAATAGAAGATACCAAACTTGCTAGGAGATGAGGTCACATGATATTTTCCAAGAGGATTACAGTTCAGCCTTTAATTGTAATTTTTTTCTAGCTCACTAGAAGCCTGTGTGATCCTAGTTCTGTCACTTCCTAACTTTTAAGTAGTTGACTTTGACTTTCGCACTTTAATTTTCTTACCAAGCATATTGCCTACATACCAGCAGGGGGTGCATTTAGAACACATTTGAAACAATCTCCTGACTCCTGTTTCTTGAGGCTCTACAGAAAATCTCAGCAAGTGGGATCTTGGCTTCTGCAACCTGGCCAACTTCCAGTGGCATTTCACAAGGACAAAATAAATCTTTCCAATCCCAAGGTAACCTCCCAGCCAAATTCAAGGCCATGTCCCAGCCTGGAGGCATGAAGATCTCCTAAGTTAAGAGTTGTAGCATCATATGGCCATGTGTAGACAAAATGAGAGGTGTGTGTGCACAACACTTTAAAGCAGGCTAAATGCTTTTGCATCACTTTAAATGGTGTTAAATGTTTGCACACCTCGGCAGTGTATTGCACATTAATTCCAGCCGCTGTAGGAAATCCGGTGGCGTAATACGCCTTAAATGACTTGGAATGCAGCAAATTAAAACTCCTTCAAGGAGTTTTAGTTTGCTGCCCCTACAGCCGTGGAGTGAAGCACTGGGCTCTGTGCACCTCTATGACTCTGTAGGAAGCCCTGCAGGTGTCCTGGCAGCAGCCCAGGAAAGCAGGCTCTGCCCAAGAAAAGCATCAAGCCTGATCTCCACCCCCTGCACCCGTCCCCCAGAGCCTGCCTGCCTGAGCTGTGTGGGGGCCTGGTGCTTCCCCTCTGTGGCTGCGGTGCTCCCCAGGACCACCCAAGCCAGGTGCCTGCAGGCAGGTGCCACCTGGTGGGATCAAGGGGGACCACCAGTGCCACGAAGGGAAGAACCAGCCTCTCCCCTCCCCTCTCCTGCAGCCCAGGGACCACTCCACCCACTGGCAGCTCGCCCTCCCTTCACCACCAGAGAGGCAGGTATGTCAGTTGGGTGTGTACATGACATGGGGGTTTACTCAGCCCTAAATTGAAGCTGTGTTTTTTAAAACCCACCACTTCAATTCAGGGTCCCTGTTTCATCTACACACATCCATACTTTTAACACCATGGGGTTTTTTTAAATGGCGGTATAATTTTTGCTGAAAAGTTTTTAAGAATTCAGCCTCAGACTTAGATTTAAAAAAAAAAAGTTTGACAAACCTAGATGTAAATGAAACTGATGTCTTACAATGGAAATTTACTGGAAACCTAGACAATAATTGTTGTGAGTTTCACCCATGGTCTATGGCCTTTTTGATCAGCGATTTTATTTTATTTTTTTTTGATCAGCTAAAGTTGATATTTGGGAGGTGCTCAACCATTTTGAAGTATATATGTTACAATTATAATTTGAGTTAAGAAATTTTGGCAGAGGGTGCAACAGAAGTATCTGAGAGTCAGCTGTCCTAACATGTATCTTTATGAGTAAAATGCCTTCTGAGTGCATAAGAACTTTTCCCCCCAGGTTTTGTGACAATAAGATCAAGAGAATAGGTAAATGGAACTGCAATTTTCAGACCAATTGTAAAGTTAGTAACAGCAGCAACAATCTGCATTCACATTCTTCTAGTCACTTTCTTTCTTATAATCCCATTTTGAATACTTAAGTAGTCATAAAAATATAGATATATATTTTTGCAATTATTTGCTAGAAAGATACAAGGTCTCCAAAACTTGGCAAACTTATACCCAGGCTAGTTTTTCAGTATAATTTTACAAAATTGGCAAAATGTTTTATCCAGGGAATTGAAACTGTTCTATCTACACTCTTTTAGTTACCTCTGTTTTGACATAAAACCCAAACCCATTTTCAAATACAGAAGAATCATGACATATGGATATAAAAGTATCTTCCTAGGTGTTCTAAAATCACTTTGGGATTTTGGATACTAGACGAAATTCTCATTATTTTGATGCCAAATTCAGGAAGTGAACAAGACTTAACACTCAGCACATCCTTCTTCCCCCGTTTTATCTGACTATGGGTAACTAAGCAGCATTAAAAATCTGTTAGGAACATCCATTAGGAAATGGATTTCTAATCTGTTCCTAACCCACACGGAATGAACTATCCACAAGTAAAACAAACAAAAATCCTGTTCAGCATTTTGTTCAGTTTTGAATGGTTCCATATTCCTTGTAGGGAATATCTGATGGCATCACCTAGAGCTTGTTACAAATAATTAATGCCTTGCCCTTATTTTTTTTCTTTTCACTGGCTAAAAATCATCCTCAAAGTGAAGTTCAAGGGGTCTAGGAAGCAAAACCAGGCTCCACCTCTGTCATTTATAATTGTCATAATGACTGTAAATTTTAATTTATGAAGCTTTACTGCCAGTGGCACTACAGAGGTATAAATAGTAACAGTTTACAGTAGGTCTAGCAGTTCATTTAAATGTAAATTAGGACTATCAAGATAAAAATACAACTTAACAATTACTGGAGTCTTTCTTAATATTCAGTTTCTCTAGTCTACATCTCAGATCCTATTATCTAATTTAACAACTAAAGGTCCCCAGTACTTATTTTTCCTTTGAAAGAGATATAACAAGTCAGCTGTTTTCACTCTCAGGAGTGGTATACTCATCATTTTTTGGCTAGAATTGGTGTTGGTGGGGACAAGATCTAGACTACTAAATTATTGGAGCATCAGCACCCACTCCCTGGACTCAGGAGTTCCTTGAAAGCAGAGACTTACAGTAGACACCATGTCAATCAGCCAGTGAGCTCACAGAACTCATGGCACATGAGGAATTTCCAGCAGAAGCTGCTCTGACACACCAGAGAGCTCTAAAAGCACACTGACATCCATGATTGCAGCAAAGGGTTATGGCCAGACCTCCTTCAGATGTGTGCCACATGTACAATGAGTTCTTTTCACTGCTCATGCACTACAAAGCCAAATGGGGTATGGCTACCCTCCCATCACTGCAATCTTAGATCCACCATGGGCACCTGCATAGGTTCTTTGTCTACACAGTCAATTGCCCTGTTGCCCACTTTTCCCCATAGTAGGATGGCCATTTATACATCACCCTCCCATCAGCTGGCTAAGCTTTGGATGTCAAAGTAGGCTCTCCAAAGCAGTAGCTGCTATCCTACACCCATTCTAAATGCTGAGAGTAAATGATCCTGTGCCAAAAGGGTTTCTATAAGATTCTAAGAAGCTGTGAAATATACTGTAGAGAAAGCTTCCTTGTCTCAGCTGGTTTCTATTTGACTGTCTTTCACTGATACAAGGTAAGATAAGACTATCATCTTAGAACTCTACTATATAACCATAGATCTATGAATGAATAGTCCACTGAAACATTATGCAGTATATGAAGACACAGAAATGTCAATAAAAGAGACAAGTACCACTAATGATTAAATGTTAATGTCATAGTAAATACATATTAATGAATTTGAAAATAATAGAGGTTACAAATACCTTCTAGGTTCATTGTTCTGAATCTATCTATGTCTAAGAGGCTGCATACAGAAAAAAATATTCCAGAAATGACCTCTCACATTTATGACCTCTCACACCCTTAATCCTAAAAAACTGCATTATACTTTTCTAACTATGAGCTTTACTTCAGTTCAAATCAACAACATAATGGCCACTGATTTCAAGGCAGTTGTATATGTGTATCCAAAACAAAAGTATGGCTGTTTCTCAGCACTTGCTTTATCTTTCATCCAAGTAAAAACTCAAGGCATCACATTGCCCAGTAAAAACCTGCTGTAGCAATAGCTCTCTAGAGACTCACAGAGAAAACCAAACCATTTGCTGAATCAGAAAAAAAATGCTTCCAACAGCACCAAGATTTTCATTGTGGGTCTCTTTCTCAGGTAGTGCTAGAAAAATTTAGCATGTTTGACCTATACCACCATAAACTAAGGTAGCATGGCCTTAAGTAAAAATAGAATAGAACAGGGCCCTATGACCTCTGTTATTCTATACAATACATAAAAATGCATACAAATTTCTCATTAAAGTACTACTAGTTGTATTATGAAAAAATATATTATCTACTCTGAAGGTAAAATATATATTCTATAGTAAACTGAAATGATTGTTTACTGAATTAGAATTTTAGGATTGTTTCACACCACTCTTTATCCAGGAACCGTTAAGCACATACTTAAATTTAAAGTGGAAATTTTCCCATTGGTTTCAATAGATATATTCACATTGGATTCAGTCAAAAAAACCTCTGTTGAAAAATAATATTTTTAAAGTGAAATTTCCATAAAGAAATCTAAACTTCACAGAAAATTACATATTTTTCTAAGATATTTTTACTGAAATATTTATTAAAGTAATTTTCAAAATTACTATAGACATTATTTTTGCTCACCAAAGCTGCCTTCTTTTGTTGAAAACGAAATTGTTGGGAAACCAAGTTTCAAAAGTAAGTTTGATTAAAAGAAAAATAAATTGGCTACAGTTGTATACATTTTGGGTCAAAATATTACCCAAAAATTCCTTCAAAAGGGAAATGTGTCTATTTGGAAATTTTTCAATGTCTTTTTAGATTTTCAGACATCCTTAAGTCACAAACTTAAGGGTAAGCACATGTTTATGCACTTTTAACTTGCCTAGACTTCCAACTTTGAAAGATGATTCCTTCAGGAAAGAGGAGGAAAAGGTATATTATCATTTGTATAATTCTTAAATCAAATTCAGTTTGTCTAAGAGATACAAATTACTGAAAGGCTGAAATATAAGATTGTTCAAATACATGGCTAATCTGAAGTAACTACAAGCACCAATATCATGGCATATGATTTTATAAAGTTTTGTTTTCATTTATCATTCCCCTTTAATGTTTCCTATCTTTAATTAAGAAAAATGATTTTATATTGGTAGCACATGCAAATAAGAACTTTTTATTTTGTTTTCTTTTGTTTTTAACTCAATAAATATTTTGGCAGAAAAAGTCTTATTTCAAATAATCTCTGTTGATATAAGTATGTGTGCATATACATTTTTCCCTGGGAAAATATACATTCATTTTAACAATACCTCAGATAAACCGTTTTCAAATCTTATCGCATTTTTTTTTTTAATTATTAAACACCAGCTCTTGTTTCTGGTTACAGCATTGCAACTCCGTTGTAGTCAATGAGGTCACTCATTGCTACACGGAATTTGACCCTAAGAGCACTGTAAAGGTTCTTGTTTTATGACAGTTGCTAAAAGTTTCCAAGACCTGGCCACGTTTTGCTATCAAAGGACCCAGTATCACTTATGCATTAAACATAGAACCATTGATACTCTAATTATAAAAGCATACTTACTAGTAAAACTGCTCCAGTATTTTTACATCACAGTTTATCCAGTGAATCAAAGATTCCTGTTTCCTATCATGTTGATTCTGAAAACTTACACTTGTCATTACTGCCTGTAGATATAGTTGGGGATAATTGAAAGCAAAATTCAGAATTTCAGAATCTCCTTTTTCTTCCTCTCTCTTTTTTCACATTTACTTTTCAATGCTTTGCTTACAGTCCTGTAACAAATACTGCTACCATGCTGGCTAAAAACTCTATGCATAACAGCTAATTGGCTATCTAAGACATCTTCTTTTAGTGAGCAATGGTTATTGAATAGAATACAGTGGTATTCTTAGAGAGGAAAAAAAAAAGAGAAGAATAATGGGCACTAGAATGACAATACAAGAAGAGGAGAAACCTCAGATTAGCCCAAACTCCCAGGCCCTAATCATTGACAGACGAAACTGGTAAATCAAGGCAAAGAACATCAGTCCATTCAAACAGGATTAAAGGTTTAAACTAAAAACCAACAAATTTATTAGTCCTTGTGGGAAAAATTTACATTGGGATTTTTTTTAGAGCTGAAATATCCAACTAAGTTACGTCTCAATGCCTGTTTAGTACTAAATGGGGAAAAGTAGCAGCATACACTACAGAGAACAAAACAAATGTATACGTTCAAGAAAACTAGTCCATTGGAGGTTTACTAATGCTGGAATGACCTGATTAAGAATGAAGGGAGTTCCTCATGTTTACTATTGTAAGATTAATGATCCCAAATATAGATGTTTTACCAAAATGTACTTGGTCATCTACTCAGTATGTTTCCTCTGCTTTGCTAAAGAAAACAGATGAAACATAAAAAGACAGACACCTTTTGTAGACTTTTAATATGACAGTTGCACACAGAAAACCAGTCACCAGATCATGGGTATTGGCCAGAATTTCTTATTCCTGAAAAAACTCCCAAACGAAACTGTTATGATAGAGACTTTTTTCCTGTGATGCAGGGCTGGAGACAAGACTCATATTCTTCTTCAGGTGAGGAAGCAAAAGAAACAAAAGACTGAGATGATATTGGTCCATTTTGGTTTCCATTTTGTTCTGTAACATAATTGGTTGCATGTTAACAGAATATGAAACATGACAGAACCACTGCATAATGTGGCAATGCTGTGAGGAGTGTCCCCTTTCCTCCAATTTTGTACTAGTATTAATAATACTGTATTTTAAATCAATATTACTATGAAGAAAACAAATAGTGTAGTGTAGGTGTATTACTTCTAATTGTTAGGAACTTTTTTGAAAAAGACTTTGGAATCTGAATTGCGTGCATGGATCAGTAGGGGAGTGAAGCAGGATGTCTTATACAGACACTGCTAATTGTGACTAATATAATTCATATTATTATTAGAGTGTAAGTCTGAAGCTGTTCCGATTGTAGGATAGTGCTAATCAAACCATAGCTTTGAACAATTATTTGACTTGCCAATAATTTCTCTGTCAGTGGCCTCTCTAAACAATACTGAGGATATTTTGTCAAACAAGTGAATTGGTCTGTGTGTCTTATTTATCAAATATACAGTAGACTTCTTCAATTTCAGTCAGCACATACAATTTAAATAATGACATCCTATGTGGGACTTGTTATTGGACTGGGGATATTTGACCTAGAATGCCATTAGCTTAACTTATAAATTTTAAAATCACGTTTTGAAATGCTGCAAAACTAAGATTGTAGTGAATTTAATTTCAAAGTCATTTTGGATGTCCTTTCAAACTGTATGTGGTAATCCTTGATTTTTGCACTGATGCTAAATGTTAATGAACAGAGCCACAGTGTACCATTTCACCTAGAGCAATGAAAACATTAAAATCTCTTCAGAAGACTGAATAAAACTTTATTTTATAAATATAATCCTTGTTGAAGCTCTACCATTTCACTGTACTTTTGAAATAAGGGCACATGGAAAATATGGAAGAGTTCCTTTGACATAGCTAACTAAAGCTACAAAATGAGCACTGTACTGTATTTCCAAGGAACATGGTTCAAAAGTTGTACGATTACTACTAAGGTTGTTTTATTCTTTACCACATTTGGAACAGGAAGTCTGTGTTGTTCTTGAAGAATTCTGAAAAGCAATGTCACAGTCTGATGACCTCTTCTCCTCATTAAAACGTTCCCAAAGACAGCTCTCTGCATGATGTTTTGTAGCTTCAGCAGCCATGAACTAATTTGTACCTCTTATTTTGATCATGCACTGGTGAAAGAACCAAACAATATTTTTCTTTAAACACAGAGAGGTCTTTCAACAGCTCAGCATGCACTTCTACCCTCTTTTTAATCTTGGAGCACCTATTTATTTGCTCTTTTCACCACTAAATCTTCTTTGCTCCTTTCTGCCCCCCTGCAAAGCTGCTAGTTAAAATCTTCAGTGTTTTTTCTTCATAGGCTTAAACCATTAGAAGGGTATTACCATAAAAAGGGAGACAAGGATTTAGAGATATGATGCATCAGAATTTGCATTTCTAATTTTTAATCCAATTAAACTAAAATAATATTTATTTAGCAACAACCTTTCTATAATGTGTATAAATTCACTAAAGCTAATGGAAAATTTGGTTCCTGCAGGAAATTAGTTATAGGTGCTCATTGCAATAACGGATTTGTTCTGCATATTGAGTGTTTCCAGTTTTTGCTTCTAGATAATTAGTATTCCTCTGATTGATTTGTTTATTTTACATACCTTCATTTTGGGGGAGGGGGGTTGAGGGGAGGGATTTTGATTCATTATGCAAGTCATAGTTTTCTCTATATCATGGAGTATTTTCTCTACAGTATATGTACATTTTCATTAGGTATTGTACAGGCATTTACTTTTAATGCATAAAGCACATACCTGAAAAGGGAAGCTTCATCAGTTGATATTTTTAAATAACAGTTCATTCATTTTTTCCATTAGCAACTTGTGTTGAGAAAAGCACAACATACTGTATTTGTGTTTCGTTTTCAGTCAAAAATGCAAATTTATTCACAAAATATGAAATGTGAGAACCTAGCCATACAATTTTTAAATAACATCCTATCCTTTAAGTATGCTGAGGACCTGATTCTGTTCTCATTTTCTTCAGTGAGAGTAGAATCAGAATCTGGCAGTGAAAAGCATTACACAGGATACAGTAAGCGCTTCCTTTACATAACTGCCTTTGGTGCATCTAGGAAGAAAAGAAGGGAGACAGAGTTAAACTTTCCATGATTTTCTACTACATCTTGTCTTTAAAGGGGAGGAGAGAACAATTCATGAGTCCCAGGGAATCTGTAAGGCAGGGAAGTCCAGCAGAACAGCCCTCTGAGCTACCTCATCTTCTACCTTATGAAGCACGTATCCTACAGGAGCCAACCCACACCTGAACAAATCCCTTTCTCTGGGATTTGTTGGAGGTTGCCAGCATTCAGCTATAGCTAATGCTGTTTCAAAGCAGAGTGAGGTGTGGGTGTCTGAATGGCTATCTACTACCTCCCAAGGGGAGACTGCTACCTGCATCAGCTCTTCCTCTTCCATCCTAGCCATCTCTCCTTCTAGACCTGCAAGTCTAAATGCTGCAGAGTAGAGACAGAGGGACTTCCATCGGAATGAAGGAAGGGGTCATGGAACCACAAACACATCATTCCCTGAATTACTACTCCCCGGGGGGCATTTACACAAGTCTTATTCCATTCATGTTCAGTGCTTTACTATTTGAAAGAGTTATAAGCCAGTCTGTTATTCCCATGAAATGAAACCCTTAGGCAGTTATCTTTTCTATGTGCTGCTTTATTTGTTCTTTAACACAGAAAACTTCCTGAAACCTAGATGACATTTTTCCAAATTTAAATTTCAGTCTAAATTTTCAGCTGCAATAAATCTGTTGATATGAACACAACTGATTATAATTTTTACTGAAGCCAAGTTTTCCATCTACAATGGCGTTACACACAGGGTAAATCCTACATTTGTAATAATTACTTTTTTCTCGCATGCTTCAAAAGAAGAGCTATAAATAAATGACAACCATGTCTTTCAACTCTCCAAATAATTAGAATCTTATTCATGATGCCTCCATACAATCATTTTGTATGTTTTATGTTATAATTGATAATATATAGTATAAATATCTGAGGCTATCGCCTGTCAATATAGAATTGTTTTCTTTACCTACATGGAGCAACAATTCAATTCTGAGTCAAGCTACTGGCCTTCTACCACTTCCCTCAGGAATTAAATCCACAGGCTAATATAGATAATACTCTTGAGTTTGTATGTACAATCAACACTTGGTTAGAAACTATGGAGCAATTACTGATGCAGTTGTCTTTGGTTAGGCATGCAGCTCTGCATTAGGCAGATTTGAGAGCATGGACATGCTTTCTTTGCATCAGGCCTGAAATATGGAAGATTACCTTCAAGAAAGCTAGAGCTAACTAAGTGTGTTCATCTTCTGTGCAAGTCCCCCATGTGAATAAAATGAGTCTAGTGCTGCGTTACTGCCACCCCGTTATACCCAAGCAAAATGTTGTATTTATGGCATTCTTCATTGCAGCTAAACTCAAAGCATTAACTTCTTCACAGACAAAGATAATTATTCTCAAGCAGCTCAGAATGTAATGGCCATCATGATAACAAGGGAAGAATCCTGATAGAGTCTTGTTTGCCTGTTTATGGTCATATAACCAAGCTATCCTTATACAAGGTATTTGATTTAGGATTTGGCATCAGGAAATATCATGATCTGAATCATCTTTGGTTTGAGGAAGGCGTGATTTATCTATGAGCTATTCTGGTTAATTCATAGCCTGGCCATTAAGATTATTTGCTGCTAGGTATTAGTGTGAAGTTGATCTTATGCTGAAGACTGTTTCTGTTATTTTGCAAATAGTTCACTTTGATCTAAACTAAACCATCTACAACTATAGAAACAGACTGATATTTGGAGGAAAATACAATATGTGCTCTGCTTGAGTTTCAGCTTGTATCCTGGAGTTTCATCCAAAATCTGTGTTTGGATCTACCTTTCTTCCTTGATGATGAAGACTAGCAGGAAGTACAAGATTAATGGACAGTATCCATTCTCATTGTCTCCCTGTATGAAGGCCTGGTGCTGACTGCTCTTAGAGAAGTCATTTTGGGGCTTCTGCTCAAAAAACTACCTTTTATGCACCTTGATATTTCTCAACCTTTTTCAAGTTTTCTATTATGGAAAGGATCACAGAAAAGGTATTGGCTAGACATCCCCAGTTATTTCTTGACACTCCTGATTTCCCTGGACCAAACTAGTTAGGCTACTGGCCTGGATCTGAGACAGGAATTATACCAGTTGCACAGTGCCCACCTCTGATTAATGAGTAATGCTCACATTACCTTGCTTTTTTTAACAATTATTGATCAAGTAGGTATAGCTTGTTCAGGAAAGGCAGACAGGGGAAGAAAGGAAGAGATGTTGCACTGTAAATTAATAAAGTATCTACTGGCTTAGAAACCCAGGAAGAGGTAAAAGGTAGACTTCTTGAATGGTGGATGAAAAGTAAAAAAAATGAAAAGAAGAACAAGGTTTATGTAATGGTTGGGTCTAGTACCACCAACTTAGGAGGAGGAGGAAATGAATGAAGCTTTTTCTTAGCAAGAAGTATTAAAAAAGATAGGACTTTGTGGAAATAAGGGGCTTTAATTTCCTGGATATGTCTTGAAAAAGTAAATCTAAGGCAGTTCCAAACCTTCTTGAATTATGTTGGGGCAACTCTTTGTTTCAGAAAGTAAAGGCAGTTATTAGGGTAGCAACTATTTTATATTTGATTCTGACTAATAGGGAGGAACTGGTTGAGAACCTGAAGGTGGAAGGTAATTTGGGTGAAAGTGATCACAAAACTATAGAGTTCACGATTCTAAGAAAAGGAAGGAGTGAGAGCAGCAGAATAAGGACAATGGACTTAAAAAAAACAGACTTCAACAAACTCAGGGAATTGGTAGGTAGGGTCTCTTGGGAAGATATTCTAAGGAAAAAAGGAGTGTAAGAGAGCTAGCAGTTACTGTAATAGACTATATTAAAGCACAACAGCAAACTATCCCAACAAAGAGGAAAGAGAGGAAGCATTATAAGAGACCAATATAACTATATAAGGAGCACTCTGTGGACCTGAAAAATCAAAAAGGAATTATACAAAAAAGTAGAAGCAAGGGTGAATGGTTAAGGGTGTATATAAAAGAACAGCATAAGCATGTAGGGGAAGATCAGGTTTGGTCATGTGGGTACCTATAGTTAGGTATTAGAACATCTAAAATCTAGGTGACTTGCCCAAGAACAGGAATCAAATTTGACTGAATGTGGATGCCTGAGATCCCTATATTATCAATGGAAAGATCTGAGTGCATCCAAAGAACAAACTAAAAAACCCAGGGACACCTCGATAAAATGTTATATTCATGCATATAAGTGAATACCTACTCTGGGGAGGAGTTGAGGCACCAGACTCCAGCTATGCAATAGGCAGTTTAATTCACTTGCAATCCAGAACACACAGTCCCACTTCTGAAGATATGTATATCTGACTAGTAATGGTTTCATAGTAGCCTAGTAAGCCAGGCTCCCTCTTGCTTCTGGCTCCAGGAGTCTTGGAGCTGCCAAGTGACTCAGTTATAAAAGAAGTATGAGTATACCATGAAGCCTTTTCTATAGCATGATAGTTGGGGCACA
The DNA here is from genome assembly GCA_030014935.1 of Caiman crocodilus. NCBI lineage: Eukaryota > Metazoa > Chordata > Crocodylia > Alligatoridae > Caiman > Caiman crocodilus. The sequence goes on from JAGPOW010001296.1 coordinate 96,768,447, forward strand.
ATCCTAGAAGGTGGGAGTTGTGGATCTGAATCCTCTCAGACTCGAAAGCCCCTAGAACTCAGGTTTCCCACTTCCTGAGTAATTGCTCAAACCGTTAGGCTATTAGGTAAAAGACAAGCTCATTGTTTCTGAGATGAACTCAGTGTGAACAGCATGTATTAAGTATATATTGGATCATCTCTCACCAATACCAGTCTTGATGAAAAAGATGAGAAAGGTAATAAGTAAGGTAGTCTGGGTGAGAAAGTTATTTACCACTGTTAGTCTGAAGTTAGGCAGAAGGCAAGACAGGATGGCACCTTATAGACTAATGCATTCAGAGAGGCATGAGCTTTTATAGGTTACAGCCTATTTATCCTATTCTATGGATGGCCTTGCACAAAGCAGGAGTACTAAAGAGAAAGGAATAAATTCATTTAAATACAAGGGATAAGAAAGGTGGGAGGAAAGGAGGAAGTACTGCTGAGAGGCAAAGGTGGGTTGAAGAGATGAAGAGAGGTCTCAGTAGTGCCCCCTCCTTTCTTCCTCTTTTCCCTGTCTTTTGTATCTAAATGAAATTATTCTTTTCCTATAGGACCAAACTACATCTGGCCCCAAATCAGAAAAGCTAAGATGCAAAATAACTCATGACTTGCATGGGACATAAAAGGCAACCAAAAAAATCTATGTATTATATTAGGGGAAGACCAGGGAAAGAACAGGTCTCTTAATGGGGAAGGAGAACCAAAAACAAAAAAAGATATAGAAGAGGCCAAATTCTTTCTCTGTTTCTGTCCAGATACTGGATACAAATACTTTTAGCAAAGGGATTAAAGTGCAAGTCAGAATAGGGAAAGAACAGGTTTCAAAATGTCTAGGTACATTAGATATATTCAAGTTGGTGTTGTCAGCTGAAGTGCAAAGAAACCAGCCATAGCAATTTCTTCATTTTGCAAACATTTTTGCAAAATTATGGGGATGGAAGAGGTCCAGATGGAAGAAGTTCCCATTGACAGGAAAAGGGCAAATAAAATACCTGTCTTCACAAAAGGGAAGAAAGGCTGACTGATCTAGAACCCTGCAGATATTCCTAATTTTGATACCTAGAAAAATATTTAACAACACTCAACCAACAAAGTATTAAATATAAACACTGGCATCTTATTAATCTATGCTAACCAATAAGGGTCAACATAGACTCTTAAGGTTAAATGATGCCAGATCAAGTTACTACTAGGATAACTGTCCTAAGATCGGTACTAAAACAGTATACATGAACTATCTTGATTTCAGTAAAGCTTTAGAGACCATCCCACATGACAGTCTCATAAACCAACCAACCAGGGAAATACTGGTAGAAGGTAGATGTATAGTAACAGTAATTGCCACAAGCTAGGTGCATAGCTGGTTGAAAACTTCAGTTTTCAGTAGTTCTGAACCAATTTGGTTCAGAAGTATCTGTCCTGCAATACTTTCATTAATGACTTGAATGATGGAAAAGAGACTATGTTTAGAAAACATCTGGATGATACCAAGCTAACAGGTGATCCAAGCAACTGTAGGAGAGAATTAAAATTGGAAATGATTCTACTAAATGATCAGAGAAATGGTACCATATCAAGTAGATGATATTCAGTAATGACACCTGAAAAATGCTACCCTCAGGAAATTACAGGTACAAAACAGGGAATAACCAAGTATGTGAGAATACTGCAGAAAGGGCTCCAGGGGTTCTCACAAACTAAACAGGTCAAAGTGATGCAAAGTAAACAACCTAGTCTCATTGTAGGATGTTTTAACAAGAATTATTAAAACATGCAAGGAATTATTCCACTTGATTAGGTACTCAAAATGTCTTGGTTCAAGTACCAGGTCCAGTTCTGGGTCACATTAAGACCGATGCAAGTAAACTGGAAAAGTCAATAGTATGTCAATAAAATGATAAGAAGTATAGAAAGCATGATTCACATAGAAAAATTAAAGTATTTGGGTCTTTTGAGCCCACAAAAAAGAAGTAATGGCCATGATAAAACTCTTGGATTATGTAGAAGGCTGTTACAAAGAAGATGGTATTCAGTTATTCTCCACGTCCATTAGGGATCGAAGCAGCATGAATCCATTAGGAATAGAAGCAGTATCAGTATATGAAGGAAAAAAAATTAGGTTAAGTTTTAGCTAAAACATTCTGACTACAGGAATAGGTAAGCACTTGAACAGGTTCCTGAAGGAAGAATTCCCTCTGCTGGAAGTGTTAAGAGCACATAGAGGCAACAGAGCAGGTTGTGGGGCCTGGGGCAAATCAGCCCATGTGGGGCAGTGCTCCAGCTCCCATCCTGGACCTAAAGAAGCTGTCGCTGCCAACCCTGACATTAGCAGCAGGGGAGGAGAGGTAGCAAGCAGGGTCCTCCAAGGCACAGGGCCCGGGGTCTGGGATGATTGCCCCAATTTTCATCCCCGCCCTGCCCCTCAAGGACAGACCTGAGAACACATTAAGCAAACATTCTACCTCAGTGCACAGTGCACTAGGATAGATAAGATGCTCTTTTAAGATTCCTGCCAGCTCTACCTGTTTATAATTTCTATACTAGTGTCTCTGTGACCCTGCAACCATAAAGCTATGAGGTTTATTGGCACACGCACCCTCTTGCTTCTAGTCTTTACACAGTTCCTCATGGAGTTTTTAGTGTTAAGTAGTAGGCAACCACTTTTTTCAATGCTCCACAGCTCTGAGTCTGTGTGGCTTCAGCATCACTCTTACATGGCCACATCCAGACATGCAGGCATGTGCAGTTTGTGGCACCACAAACCACACACATGGAACATTATAATGTGCCCCATGTGGCACAGAACACATGAAAATAGTCTGTGCTGGAACAAATGGAGGCTTCATCCTCCTGTGAGATGTTCTGACTGCCAGCCAGAGCATCTCTACTGCTCCATTTGTACTCCTACTGCTCTAGGACACCAGAAGCCAGGAGGAGGGGGGCAAGAGCAGTTTGTTCAAAGTAGGACAATGTGTCACCACAACAAAGTACATCTGCAAGGGTGTGTGCTGAGGCACAAAGTAGTGACATAAATTTGTGCTGCTACTGTTTGTGCTTCTGGAAGCACACACCGTTGTACATCTGAATGTGGCCCATGGCTCTTTCAATGAATATAAAAGTAATCTGAGTTGTGAGAGGCATGCTGACATTTGTAGTGACATGTCTTTTCAAAAGAAGATGGGTTTCATTATTCAGTTAGAATATTTAGTCTTTAAGTAAAAACCAAAAAGCAAACTTATGTGTATGACTATACAGCCAAAAGCATGCGGAATTCCTATTTCTCTACCTGCACTGGAATGTAGATTTATTTCCTGGTACTTTGACACCCCAGTTCTTCATTTCCCTATTTAGTGCTTTTTAAACATGTTTTACAGCTCTTCAATACCCCATGTTTCTAGTCATTCATCTCCCATTGCACCTCCAGCTTCACCTAGAGACCAATCAAGTTACAGCACCCAGATTTTTTTGAAAAACACCTGCTTTCAAGGTCACAGTACCTCTGTGATCTCCGCTTGCTATGCAGAAAGCCAAGTGGTCAGAGAGGAGAATTGATTACAGTGGAGAGCTGATCTCTGCTTCCACTCAGTCTATCTAGGATATTTCTCTTTGTCATCACATTGCCCAAATATTGTTAAGACAAATTTCTCTGTATCAACTCACAGAGCCAACATAATCACTAGAGCTGTGGGAAGGCTTAGTAGCTGATTCAATTTGGAGGAGGTTCGGCCTGATTCAGGAGCTGAATCTCCAAATCTGAATCAAATTGGGAGACCAAGTAAAAGCTCTGAATTGATTCAAATCATCCATATCAATTTGGAAAAAGATTCAGAAAAGATCTGGCTAATTCAGAGAATCAGCCATAGACTAAACAGGCAGCTGATAGCAGCCTCCAGCTAGTAAGTCTATTGGGGTAAAGGGAGAGGGGAAGGAAAGGGCATGGGGGAGGAAGGGATTGGGTCTGGGGCTGGGATAAGCTGCCCACCCAGGGGAGAGGGCACGTTACTCAGGTAGGGGGTGGGAGGTGCAGGATACAGGTGCGGCAGCACTGGGAGCAGGGGCTCTGCCCAGCCAGAGCGGGGGCCGGGGGGTGGAATGCAGGCACAGCTTGCTCCAGGCAGAAGGGGGCAAGTGGCAGCAAGGCAAACCCCCCTGCTCCCAGCACTGCCATGCCTGCATCCCACACCCTTCAGCACCAGCTGGCAAGCGGTGCCAAGGCAGAGCCCCAGCTCCCAGCACTGATGCAAACATGGCAGCGGTGGGAGTGAGGGCTATGCCCTGCTGCCACCCAGAGCAAACCACACATGCATTGTGGTGTGCCCCCTCCTCCCTCCACCACACTGGCTGGGCAAGTGGCAGCAGGGGCAGAGTTAGGCACAGCCAGGGGAGCCAGCGGAGAATCCCCCATGGCTGCCATGCCTGGCCTCTATTTGGCACCCACTGGGCAGCTGCCCCATGGCGTGGGTGCAGCGTGGCTCAGCAGAGCATACACACTGTCTGGGAACTGGGATGGCTCCAACTGTCAGCCAGAACCTGGCACTGCTCAGCCCGTGGCCCCAGTTCCCAGAGACTGCGCAGTGCCCTGCCAAGCCTCACTGCACCTGCATGATGTGACAGCTTATATGTGGGTGCCAACCTGGGGGGGAGGGAGTGGCGGCAATTCTCACTGCCCCACACTGCTCAGGCAGGCTCTGCCACAAGCACCAATTGCCACTCCTGCAGCCAGTGAGTAATGGGCTTTCTTTTCTTTTTTTTTTAAGTGCCGAGACTAGGCTGGGGCCACGCGGGGCATGGGGCTAGACAGGGAAGCCATGGGGACTTCTCCTGCAGCTCTCCCCACCTAGGAAGAGGCAGACATAGCCAGAGGAGCTATGGGAGAACCTGCAGCTGCCGGCTGTGTCTGCTTCTCCCCAGACGATTTGAATCACTGAATCTTTTCAAATCAGTGCCAAATCTTCTGAAGCTGATCAGCCGAATCAATTCAGGACAGTGATCCAACTCTCCAAATCAAATCACTGTCCTTCAAATCAGCCAAATCCAAATCCAAATCGAATACTTCCCTATTTGCATAGGCCTAATAAACACAGAATGCACCTTGTGACAATAAGGAGTTTGACAGTTCAACCAGTTTCTCTCATTTTTTTCCTGGAGTAGTGGCTGCCATTGTATCCTCTTTTTCCTCATCTCTCCAGAGCTGTATGTAGCAAAAGGAACACTGGAAAACTTCCTGACTTCCCAAACTGCTACCTATTACTTCCTTAGCTGAATGGCAGTCAGGGATATAGCAAAAGGACAATGTATCCAAAAGGAACACTGTGTCAGGACCCCTGAGGCTCAAACCCAGGTTTTCTGGGCTTAGGGACAGAGGCCTGGGCTGCAGCAGCATGAAGCAGCTGGCTGGATGCTGGACCCACCTCAGCCTGGACCCTCCCATAAGGTTCCCAATGAGAGAGCACATGACCCAGGCAAACCAATATAAGTTACAAAATCTTGATCCAAGGGCCACAAAAACCCTCCCAATTGCCCTGGGGTCTTACCCTGGAAGGGTTTAGAGCATTGCTATTGAGGACCCTGCTGCCTTGCTCTTGCCTTGCCTTTGCCCTGAATCCTCCTGCCTTGCTCCAGTCTTTGGCCCTTGTACCTTATCCCTGCCTTGCCCCCTGCCTTGGACTCTAGTACCTTACTCTTGCTTACCCCTGCCATTTGTCCTATACTCTCCAGCTCCTAACTTCTGGCCTGGTTTTGACTATGGACCCATCTTGACCCTCAACATGGTAATTTGGACTCAGACTGAGAACAATGTTGAAGCCCTTGACATTGGCTTCTAGACTTTTGGTACTGCTGACCCTTAGCTTCTGATCTCTGGATCCCCCGTATCCATATCATATCCATGATACACTAGAGCAGGGGTGGGCAAAATATGGCCCGTGGACCAGACTTGACCTATGAGGCCATTCTATCTGGCCCACAGGGCCCCTAAAAAAATTGCTACAAAAATGACAGAAGCCAAGAGCAGTATAACCCAGAAGAAGCCCCAGTGGGCTCCCACAACAGCAGGGCCCACCCAGCCCCACCCCACTGCCCCGCACTGGAACTGCAGGTAAGGGGGAAATGGGGGGAAGAAGAGGGGAAGGAAGGGCAGGGGAGGACCCCAGGCAGGGAAGAAGCCCAGGAAAAAGTGGTCTAGGGAAAAGCTGAGTGGAGGTGAGGGAAAAGCAGCTCCTTGTCCACCCATGGCCAGCATCCCATGCTGCAACCGCTTGCAGCCAATCTGGAGTTGCCTGTGCCTGCCCCAGACAGCCCCACACAGGCTGCCAGTGGCTGCAGCGGGGAGTTCCAGCCACAGTGTGGGGGAGTGGCTGCTTTCCCCCCCCTGCACTCAGCTTTTCCCCTGGCTCCTTCCCTGCTTCTTCCTGGTGCAGAGGAAAGCGGACCTTTCCCTGCCCCCAGCTGCCACTCCCTGTTGCAGCTGCTTGCAGCCCACACGGGGATGTCCGGAGCAGGCACAGGCAACCCCACATGAGCTGTGAGTGGTTGTAGTGCAGGGTACCAACCATGGGCTGGTGAGAGGCCGCTTCCCCCCCCGCACTCAACATCACCTTGTAACCCCACCCCAGTACCAGCCTGGGCCTCACACAGCTCCGGGCTTGCCCATCGGGGACACCCATGCACGGTGACAGCAGCTGCGGCCCATCCCTGTGCGCTGTGCCAGGCATTGTTTGTCACCACCACCTATAGGCTGCCCAACACATGCTCCGGGCAGGCAGCAGCAGCCAACATTGCCTGGCATGGCACGCGGGGGGACCACAGCTGCTGCTGCCACATGCAGCCCCAACAGGTGAGCCCAGAGCTGGCATGGAGCCCAGGCTAGCAGCAGGGGTGGGTTACCAGCTGGTGCTGAGCACAGGAAAAAGCAGCCCCTCACTCGCCCCGTGGCTGGCACCCCATGTTGTAGCCACCTGCAGCCTGTGTGGAGCCTATGTCTGATCAGGACAGCCTCACGTGGGCTGCGAGTGACTGCAGCAGGGAGCACCAGCCACGGCTGGTGAGGATCCGCTTTTCCCCATGTGCGGCACCAGCTTCTTCTCTGCCAGTGAGCAGGGGATTGGGGCTGTGTGCTGCCCCTGCCTGTACCATGGGGCTGAGGGGCACTGGAAATGAGTGGGCAGGGAGCCAGCAGGAGCACGGGGCCTGCACCCGTGTCTCAGGGCCAGTGCCAGTGGGGCCCACAGCAGGTTGGCAGGAGCACAGGGTCCCAACCCAAGATGGTGACCAGTAGGCGGGGCACCTGTCAAGAGGCAGGGCTGCACATGCGGCCCTCAACAGCCTGCCAAAACTGGGTAAGCAGTCCTCTGCCCGAAATAATTGCCCACCCCTGCACTAGAGCAATTGGATAGTTCTCAAATGGAGCTGTCACTGAGGATAAATGGCCAAAATTGATATTCAGGCATCCCAAAGATATATAGGGCATAAGGAGAAATCTTTGGCAAGCCCTTTAAACATTTTTATAACCCTATCTTCAGTCTGCCATCTTCAGTAGCTTTCCAGGGAGTCACATTAATGCTACTGAGTGTCTGAAATCCTGAAGGTCCCTTTCTGTGGCTTCCTTATATATCAATCTGATTAAATCACCCATAAACACAAGTAAGGCTTAATGTGCCTCTTTTGCATGAGAGTCACTTCTAAGAGTCAGGATGGAGGTTTAGCATATAGGACAGTGCCAAGACACTCTGATGATAGGAAACAGAATGGTCCTTTTCCTTTAGTTGATACAATGTCCAAAAAAATTGAATGAAACATTCTGTCCACTATCACAGCTAATTAAAGATTAAGTATAATGACCCTTATGAATTGTCCATAACTTCAGTCCCCGTTGTGTGATTTATTAAGCCTTTTTTCTTTTAATTATTCCTCCAACCAAGGAATATCAAAGCACTTTACAACAATAGATATGTATTATGCTCTGTTATCTTCTGCTTGTTACAGATAGGGAATATGAAGCATATGAAGCATGGAAAGATTAATTTACTTGCTAACAGATACATAACAAGTCTGTGGAACAGTTTGGAATAAAATGCAAGTCCCAAACTAAATTAAAATAATAATAATGCATCATTTAAGGGCATGTATTTGCATTTCTTGTAGCTCTGTCCTATAAAATTAAAAATAAAATTATCTTTCTTTTCTTTTCTACCTGGAAACAAACACTTGGGATTTGAGTGAGAGCAAAGTTTCATTCACATAATATGGACCTTGATTACGACTTAACTACAGTCAAAAGAAAATATCCTCATGAAATGTTACAATAGTATTACTATTCTATTTTTCTCCACTAGATGTCCCTACCAAGTCACATGAAGCTTAGGCTTCACAGATAGCATCTTTTGAATCTGAAAGGATATATACTTCTTTTGAATACTTCTTATTAAAATATCATTATTAATGATTTCACTCTAGAGTTCATTTTATCTAAAAGATTAACAAGACAGAGATCCTTAAGAAAAGCACAATGACTTAATTCCCTGCCTAAGATATAGAGGCTCCTCAATTTAAGAAGCAATTAAGAATTATGTAGGCTTTCTTCTGTAAAAATATTTAAGCAATCAAAGCATTAAAACAAACCAAGGATCCTTACAGGAAAAATTATTATAGTTCAAAAGGAAAGCTTTAACAGTATTTTCCCCTCTAACAGCATTACTTATAGTCTGTAACAGTTATGCAGACTCATTCACGGTATGCTGGGTTAACATCAGGAGTCTTGCTTAATTTGAGCTTTAATGGATCTTTAAAGTAAAATGAGAATAAAATCTGGAATGATCACAAATATCATTTAAAACCTTTTCCACCTTTCCAAAAGCCCTTTGCAACAATGCATAGGAGGCTGAAAACAAAACTGGCACATGAGAACCTTAAAGCAAGTAAGCGGAGCTAGAACTATTCTTGCAATGCTTTGACTTTTCTGAAAATGCAGTAAGCTCTAGTTTTTGCACTTACTCGGCTGCAAGTGCTGCTATAGCAGATCAGTAGAGGGGACTGTGTGTGTGCTGCTTTCCAGAAATGCAGTGAAGATTTCTAAAAGGTGCCAGTGTGTCTCTAACTGGAAGCATGCATGTTTCTAATTCCCAGGGCACCAGGCAAAAAAGTCCATGCTGTGTAGATGAGCAGTTCGTGCCCCAGAGAAGACACACACACACCTGCCTGACCTTTCACTCTGCAGCTAACACACATCCCTGAAACAGTGGTAGACACTGACTGGGAATCTACAACCTCCAGTGACTCCATGACACATCATGGCCACTACTGGAAATGAATATGATAATAAAGAGCAAAAATAACAAGATAAAATTCCAGCCAGTATGTGTAAGACAGAGGGAAACAAAGCAATGTACACTTACACATTTTCCATTTACTTTCCATTTAAGCATTTCAGTGTCCAGTAACCAGGTGACTGTATTCCCTTCAAAAGCTGATATAGTATCATCGTACAATGATTTTCAAGAGTTTACAATGAAAAAGGAGTAGCCTTGAATGTGATTTACTAAGAAAAAATAGAGGAAGGTTTGGGGCAGGCTGACTTATGAAGGTTATAGAAATCTTTTCTTTTTTTTTAAAGGAAAGAAAGCCATTTCAATTTTTTCTCCATGATATAAAACTTCAGAGTCTTACTAGCCCAAAAGATTTGTGGATGCTGCCTGAAGAATTAAATGGTGGCAACCATCAATCCTCCTGAATTATGATATATGCATGAGGGCCACCCAGACCTTTGATGCATATGCCTGGGCAGGAATTTCAGAGAAATGGAGGTTACCCAGCCTTTCCTTCCTTCCTCTAGGCCACTGAGACAGAATCCAAAGACCAGATTAATGGTGCCTCCACATGCTTGTAGTTGTGTAAGTAGCTAGGAATCAAACTCCGGTCTTTTGTGGGGTACACAAGGATTCTACCACTGAGCCACAGGGGACTCCAAACAACAACAACATTATTGTTGTTGTTATGGTTGTTGTGGTTGTGGTTGTTGTTGTGACACCTGAGCCAGAAACTTTAATTAATTTGTTTAAAGTTCTCTTTGTTGTTTTTTTTTACCATAGGAGCCACCTTGGGATTCCCCCATGCTGAGGCAAAATCCTTGCTTACCCCATTATTGCAGCATTCTGGTTCCTTTATGTCATACAGAATTCACTGAGATCTGAGGATCTGGCTTATTAGGTTTTTCTCATTCCTGAATTTCTGGTTCATTACATATGAACCAATATTTAGGAAAAATGAGGAGAAGCAGAGGATTCTTTTCAAAACTATTTCAATAGTTGTTTAGTTAAAGGCAATATTGGCACTGGTAAGTGGCTCCCATCCTGCTGGAGGGACGATGGAGGTTATAACTCTTACAAAGGAATTTCTTTTCTCAAATTTTGCCTTCATTACACAAAGGAGCTGGAACCAAAGCCTGCTCCACATTCAGCCCTCCCACCAAAAGCAGATAAGAAGAGGGGCCCCAACTGCACACAGTTAAGACTTCAGGGGATTTCAGATTTCCCCACAATGCCTCCTAAACTCAGCAGAATGAGCAAGTAATCAGAGAGGTAGGACAGCTCATTTCACTTGCAAACATGTGAAGTGCCAACTGACAGACAAGGGAAGTGGAGCAGGAAATGGTAAGAGAGCCAAGGTGACAGGCACAGTATAAGAACCTCCGCTGGGCACAAGACCTATCATAAACACTCCCGGTAAAAAAGGATCACAGACCTACTCACAGACTAACTTTCAGCTACATGCTTCAGGAATTCCCACAGTCGCAGGTGGGAGAAATCACAGTTTAAAAAAAGAATGCACAACATAACATTTACAGGGGAACAGCACGAGGGGTCAGAACCAAAGCAAGTCTCAAATGCAGTAATTTCTTAATAACATGAGTAGAGAGACACCTAGTGGCTACAGAAAAATAATGTGAGCACACTTTAAATAAATGACAGGAAAAATAAATATTTACGTGCAGGATCCTGTCACCACTGAAATCAATGATAAAGCTTCTACTGACTCTGATGGGCCAAGATTTCACTACATGGTGAAATAACTCAAAGTTAGAGATGATCAAAAAAGTTTTAAAATTTGGAGGAAATTTCATTGAAATTTTGACCAAAAAACATTTGTGCAGACACTTTTGTAAAAAGAAGTGTTTTTTGAGCAACTCTAAATGTTACAGTTGCTAATTAAAAAGGAAAGCAAAGAGAATTACATTACATCATCTGAAAATAAATCAATAATATTGAGTTGTTGCACTCACCATCACAGGAACACTAAAGGCGCTAGATAGAACAAGTTTTCTATTCCTCTACATTGAACACAAAGGCAGAAATAATGGCATAGTCATTCTCATTCACAAAAAATATACATTTCCAGTCACCCATTACTTAGTCAAGCAAACCAAACAGGACTGTACAACCGTCAAGAAAGAAAGATGAAGATAAATATATTTCTCTGTTAAAAATATAGCAACCCAACCAAGATTGCTCTAATTTTGTCAGACTCATCTAACTAAAGCAATGTGTACACTACCTCTAAATTCATCTAAGTCTTCTGTTTAAAATAAGTCATAGATTCAAAACACACATGGTCCATCACCAAAAATTCACACAAATGTATAATCATGTAATGAATGAAATATGGGGCAAAGAGGCTGAGTGAGTAGGTCTTTAGATTCAAACTTAAAGGGACCTGGATTTAATTCTCAGTTCTACTAATGACTCTCTGTATGAACTCTAGTTAGTCCTGTGAACTGCTCTGTGCCTCAGATTCCCCATCTATAAACATTTGGTGGAAGTTTCTAAAATACTCTGGCACCTAGAGAATGACACATTATATCTCTAAAAGTTAAGAATTATTATGGAACAAGATAAATAGCTGAATATTTAAGGTTTATTTCATCCTCTAAAGAACAATATTAGCCTCAAAACTGTCATACTGGAATAAAACTAAAGTGGATTTTTTTCTGCAAAATATGAAGGATATGTGACAAGGGGTTCTTAACATTCAAAGTATTTGTATTACATAGGTCTCTGGTATTGCATTTCTATATTGTTGGGATGAGGGAGAGAAAAAAAGAATGCTATATTGAATATTGTAGAATATTCTGTGATAGAATGAAAAGCATTGAAACTGAATGGATTAAACTCAATTTTCAAAAGTCCTTGTCTTCTGAATTTGGAAATTTCACTATTTGTTTTAAGACCCAGATTTTAAGAGAATAAGACATCACTTGATGTTGAAGTGTTGTGATTTTAAGCGTCTCTTTTTTTTCTTGCAGAAGCAAATGTTCAAAGCATAACTTGATCACAAGGGAGTAGAAAAAGGGGAACTGTACCCTCGCAGAGGTTCACGTGATGGTATGACTAAGACTTACTTGGTGTTTCCCCTACCTCAGAGTTCAGGAAGGAGAAATATCCTCAGTCTCATCCAGATACCAATTCATCAGCTTTCTCCCAGTCTCCCTACACTTTCTGAGGTCCTTTTAATCTCCCTCACAGTGATTAGAAGCAGTTGGAAGAAGCTCTTTTTCTGAGAGGGCAATGATGAAGACTAGAAAAAGCAGGGAAGCTTATGACCAAGGCAGATGACCAAATGTTGTAAGTCGGCATGTGAAACAGTAGGACTCTTCTCTGACACATAAGTAATAGTTTATTGGGTAGACATGATAATGTTCTTCCTTTTCCATCCCTTCTATCCTTGATCTAATCCTGAAGCCTTCTTCCCTGTCCTTAGACTCCTCTGTTCCTGGCCCTCATTCTATCTAGAAACCCACATACTTCCTTCCAGGTTAAATATCTTCCTACTGCTAAAAACACTGTAAGGTTCATTGGCTGCAGAAGCCAGAGAAGCATTAATGATCCCCCTTTTCTCCTCTGCCCTGTCTCTACTATTCAGTTTATTCTGCTCTTTCCAGCCTCCTCTGAGCCTTCTCACAAAGAGCTCCTGCCTGCTGCCTCTCAAAGCCTTTCATTGTCTTTCTTTTACGCTTCACAAAGGTCCTACAAATCTGGACAGTGGTTGTGGTTAGAAGGGACCTGATGAGATTTATAAGCTTAGCTAAGCAGCTGATGCACTACCCCAGAAACACTGCCACTTCTGAATAGCTCCAGTCTACAAAAAACTGGTTTCTCTCAAAAAATAAATATTCACAAATCACAAGAAGTCTCAAGCTCCTTCACTCCATGTCAGAATTATCTGAAAAGCTAAGGCAACACCTACACAGAACATTTCATTTAAAAAAGGCTATAACTGCAAGCACATTTCAGTGGTTTGATTATTTTCAAGAACCTCATAGTGACAGTTTCCCACCACCATCTCACATGCACAAAAATTAGCACGTGAAAATGAAAACAAACAAACAAATGCAAACATAAGGCTATTTTTCAACAAGGGCATCTAAATTGCACTAATTCTGGACCCCTTGTGCCAGTCTGCAATCTTTCCAACTTTGCAAACAGTATAAGGATACTGACTTATCATTTTTTTCAGACATGGCTCCAATTCAATATGTAATGGACCGTAAACACACTTATTTTTGCTTTTTAAAAAAAATGCAACAGTCCCTCAATTTGGGTATATTATAATATTGTAATACTTTTAGACAACTGTGTGATTTTATCAGTCATCTTTGAGATATCTTGAATGTCTCCTGTGAACGCAATATGTTGCAGGATCCAGCCCTTAGGGAAGAGCACTTGCTATTTAAGCAACCAGTACTAATTAAAAAACAGTAACTCCATCCCATATTTTTAAGATTTCAAAATATTTTCAAAATCACTGCTGGAACTTGAAATCCCTGTTGTTGCTCTGTGTATTATAAAAAGGTAGCATAACCATAAATAAATGAAGCCATTCTAGTTTTAAGGCTATTAATCACATGAAAACAACTGTTATGGAAAATGTAGTACATGTTTCTGATTTTCTCAGAATTCAAGCTGGATTTGGATGGGCAGCATGCCTGTTTTGACAAGCTCTATGTTAACTTAGAACTTAATGGTTTCTAATACCTCCCCCTTAAAAAAAGGTAAGAACTATGTTCTCAAAAGATAAAATACAAATGACAACCTGTATCCTGAAACTTATAATAGGTTTTGTTTGTAGAAGAATTATTACTTGCTAAGTTTGATACATGCCTCAAGAAAAACTAAGGCCTTGGAACAAAAAACAGTTTTCTTCAACACAGACACTGTGGCGTCAAGACCAGAACTCATCTTACAAAGGCAGGCCTAATGTTAAGTTTGTAAGTGAAGTCACTAAAACCACTCACTTGCTTAAAGTTTAAGCTTTCTAAATTTAAGCTACTAATGAATTTTCCATCAAAAATTGATTTTTAATTAAAAACCCTGAAAGTTTTAAATGAAAATTGTTGTCAAAAAGGTCAGCTTTTTCTATTAGCTCTTTATTAATTAACTTGCTGCATATGCACCTCAAGAATGTAAATTTCTCTCCTAAAAGCCCCCTTATCATCCACCTGTCTAGCTATGACTACAAGCAGCCCCTAGACCATACATTAACTCATTGCGGCATAACCATAAAGATACTCATTTTAAACATCTTTTTATAGTTAGGAATACAAAATTACTTGCAAATTAATAGCAATGAAGCGATATTGCCAAGACTCCATTGGGAAACCCTAAAAGCAGTCCTTATAGCCAAAATAAATGCTTTCTAAAAAGAAAAAAGCAATGGGCAGAGAAATCAAATCCCTTGGGACCATAATTGCACACTTATAAATGCAATACAAAAAAATTCAATCAGAAGAGGTTCTAAATTCCTTAAAGCACAACAGATTGGAATTGAATAATGCTAAATGAAAACTAAACTGACAGAAATATAAAATAAAACTTAGAAACACTGGAACAGAAGGACACTGCCAACATTTCATCTGAGGAAACAGCAAACCTCCAGAACAATCCTTCACATTTTCCATACAATATAGAATAAACCAAATGACAAAGAAAAAGAAATAATTCCAGCCTTTACTATTTTATGGGACTTCACAGTGAATAATAGTATCCCTGATCTCAGTACTGATATATAAAATACCCTGATGATTCTTACTGACTAGCAGCCACCCTCAAAGAATCACTGAAACAGAGAAACAACAATAACAAAATTATTAAATCCCTCAGAAAATATAAAATCTGAGCCCTGCTGTTTACTTTAAAAAATTTCTACCAGCTTTCCAAGAACAAATGCAAAGGGCAGCCATCATTAAAAAAAAAAATAATAGTACAAATTTAGTCACTATCACTACAGAGCACAGTGGAGGAGGAAGCTAGCTCCTGCCAAGGATTTGTCAAGAACAAATTATGCTAAACAACTGGATTTTGTTCTTTAAGAATATGGACAGGCATTCAAAAAGCCTGAGCCTGAACTGATTCAATCTTGGCAGGTTAGTGTAACCTGCCTAGATTGAATCAGTTTGCAACTGTACAGATATTTCTTCTGGACTGAAGAAATGCAGGCACATGCTTGCAGTGGCTCAGGCTAGAAGCTAGGGGTGGGAGAGGCACTACAGTAGCCCTCCCTTCCATTCTATAGTGCTGAGATGAGGGGAAGCATGACCAAACCATGGCAGGATCCTGATTAGGAAGGGGTTTAAACCCCTACCCTGCCAACATAGGCTTTTCCCCCACTTTCTGCTCAAGGGGCAGGAGTGTTGCCAGACCCCAGCCCCTGGCTAGCACTCTGAAGCAAAGTGGGTATAGTGCACGCATCTGTTAATGATACTGAACTTTTCAATCTCCCTGTTCCCACTTCTTCGTACTGTCTGCAAACCTGACAGGCAAAGGACCCAGCAGAAAACTGGTAATATACCATTTATCAGCCCATCAACAAAACAAAGGTCTCTGTCATTAGTTCAAGCTCTTCTTAAAATGCTTTTTTCAAAGAGGGAATGGAGGGACATTATCAGCTGACCTGCTGATTCGCTCCAAGAGCCCTAAGCAGACACTGTTCTGTCTGCCTGTCTCAGTGAAATTGGAGACACATACACACATCTCACAGCATTAGCTAGCATACTACAAGCCTAGGGTCCATGGGGCTGGGATCCATGCTATGGGAGCTGGAGGAAGGGGAGGAGGGTCAGGGCTTGAGCAATGAGCAGGAAGCAGAGGTGGGGGTAGGGGGAAGCAAGGCCGATGTTGCTGTACATGCAGTCTCCACCATAGCTCTGGCTTGGGAACAGAAGGACAGGGCTAGCCCTGTTCTCTGGAACAGACAGCAAAGCCCAGCACAGCCCAGGGCTGCAAAGCATCTGGGATACTGGGGGACTTTGGTTTAACTTAAACCAGGAATGAGTCTGAGGCAGACATTGCATAAACCAGTTTGACCCAAATCAGATAAGTCTGATACTACATTACACCAGGTTTATCTTAAACTGGTTTCAGTCATTTTGAATCTGGTTTATGTATATTCTGTTACAGGTTTAAGTAGTTGAGTGCATGGGATACAATGGATATAATATGTTTGGACCTTAGCAAGGCTTTTGATAGAATCCTACATGACATCATCATAAGTAAACTGGAAAAATGTGGTCTATAGAGAATTATTTTTACTTAATTACATAATTAGCTGAAAAAATGCAAGCATAGATTGAATTGATGTCAGAATGGTGGGCAGTTTCAAATTAGGTTCAAATTAGGTTCATTGTAGGTTTACTTTTGTATTAATGATTTATATGCTGGAACAGAAAACTTCCTGATCAAGTTTGTCAATAACACAAAAATGAGAGTTCCAAACACTTTGGACAATACAATTAGAATTCAGAAACATGTTGATAAATTGAAAAACTGAGTTCTAGATAGGAAAATGAAATTTAAAACAAATAGAAGGTGCCACACCTAAGAAAGAAAAATGAAATGCACACATACAGAATTGGAAGTAATTGAGTAGGTAGTAGCATGCCCTAAAAGAATCTGGGAATTTTTATAGATCACAAGTTAGTAATATGATGCAATCACCAAAAAACAAAAAAAGGAAAGCAAATTCAATGTTGGGCATTATAGGAAATTTTACCTATTTTCTAATATCTGAATGGCTGCCATAAAAAAAGAAAATAACAACTGTTCTTCTTTGCCACAGACAGCATGACACAAAACAACCAGTTTAAACTGTAGCTAAACAGATTTGAATTCTCTCTCATCAGAAGCCCTCACTTATTTAATTATTTCTCCAAAACAAACCTCCCTTGTTATCAGAACCGTAGAACAATGGAACGAGCTGCCCACGGAAGTTGTGGAATCTCCTGTATTGGAGGTTTTCAAAAGCAAACTGGATAATCATTTGTCTGAGGTGGTACAGGAATACTGCATCCTATTTTCATTCAGAACATTGGATTGGATGATCTTTGAGGTCCCTTTCATCTCTATGATTCTTTGACTCTCATAGGTGGGATTAGATGTATGAGCATTCTTCATGCTGAAAGAGGGTCCATTCTAAAGAGCACTGAGATCAAGGGAAAGCTTTATATGACCATAAAGGGCTTTGACTATTAATTGGAGTGTTTGTTGAGTGAGACAGAGTTCCACTGAGGGTGGGGCTTGTTGTTGCTTGTTTTTATTGTGGGCAAAATCAATAAATTGCTTTTATAATTTGATTATCTAGAGAGGTTGTGGAATCTCCATCTTTCGAAGTTTTTAAGACCCATCTAAACAAAACTTTGGCTGGGATGAGGTAGTTGAAGATGGTCCTGCTTTGAGATGGAGGTTGGACTAGATGTCCACCTAAGATTCCATCCAACCCTATTTTTCTATGATTCTATGATCTGAATTCTTTGAGAGTTACCATTTGGTAATACTTATTTTCTATTGGGGAATCCCATAGTTATCAGGCAGTTATCTAGAAAGCTCTCTCTCCCCCAAATTTGATTTACATTTTAGAGGTTGATGCATCAGGAACACATAATGGTGCTTGAGATAACTTTGAGGGATTTATGTGGTAGCCATGTTGGTCCTAGACAAAAAGAAATGCAGAACTCTGGAACTCTTAGTTCAGAGATGAGACCTTTTATGTGACCAACTAAGAAATCAGGAAAAAAATTATCTTTGTCTGCAAGCTTTCCATCACACCTTTCCCAAGGCTCAGGGAAAATTAATGATGGTAAAAAGTTCCCATAGGTAAAAAATAAACTTAATTTTTGCACAGAAGAAGCTGAAGGTGGAAGTCTGTTTCTCTGAGTCCTCTGAGGTAACTTTGAACACTTACCAGCTCCTTAAACTGGGCTCACTAACTGTTAAAAGCAGTGAACTGAAATAATACCACTCACTCTGTGGAGACTGGCATGGCTGACCCAACCACTTATACGCATGTGGCAGAATCCCCGAAGAAGCAACATCTCCCATTCTCCCAACTGCCAAAACACTGCTGATATCTAGGCTTTGTGGGCCAAATAAAACAAAAAAACAAACCACTCTGCAGGGTGGATCTAGCCTGCAGACCATAGGTTGCCAACCTCTTACTTAAAGGGCTTGAAAGTGAGCACCAAATCCTTAAAACCATGAAGGTTTTAATGAGGAGCTAATATAGAAAACAAGACTGGATTAATGATAATATTACTGAATTAGAGAGCAACTGCCTTTTGAACTATTTAGTGTCTCGTAATTTCATTTATGTGTTCTCAAAAGATAAAACACTAGTTCATGTCTCATAATTCATTTTTGCATCTCATGATTTCATTTTTGATTATCTAGTAAATAAAGCTTCACCGCCACCTCATGAGGTTTAGAACTTATTTTTATTCTCATTTTATTGGTGGAAAAGATGAGATAGAGTTAAATGTCTGCTTTGGGGGGAAGGGGAGTTCTAAATAGTCATTACTTCTTCAGGTTTCAATTGATTCCCTCTATTTGTGGGAAAAGACTCAACACTTCTGAAAATTAGACCCCATATGTCAGAATAACACAAAATAAAGTACAATGTTTAAACATATATCTATATAAATATAGATCTATATAGATATCTATATAAATATAGATATATAGATATATATATATATATATATAGATATATATATATATTGGTTGAGATGATTTACCCAAAAACACAGCACTAGAGCCAGCATCATAACCCTTAACTTCTGACTTGCAGTCCTGTGTTTTGATCAGAAGACCATCCTTTCTCTGCACCTAGAATGACTTCTTAAATTGTATTTAGGCACAAAATTAAAAGTTTCACTAGCCTTTGCTGCATTATAATGCTCTTGTAGAAGTTTTTTAGTGCTTTTTTAGAGTAAATGAACACAGAGATCTATAAATAGCCTTTAAATTACTGTCACTATCACATACATTGTGGAGGACACTAAATCTCCTGGGAGTTTGAGCTGTGTTAATTAAATCCAAAAAACCTCCATAAGGTCCAAAGCATGCTTAATGAATTAACATGGAAGCCCCGTTGAGCAGAAGCCTTTTAAACTCTAGTGAAACAAATCAACTCACATTTTATTATTATCCACTTAACAAATTAAATCTGTCACTTTATATCATATGAAACCACAGTTTTTCATAAATGCTAATTAAAACCATTAAAAATGGAAATCTTCTTCCAAGGGGCTCAGGCAAAGTATGAATATTGATGCAAAGAGATAGGCCTGTTTGTCCTTATGAATGAAAGGGAGATGTTCTATTACAGCAATCTGTACTTGAAAAAAAATCTTCTGGGAATAAGCATTGAAGCCTAAATAAATCTGAGATGAAGAAAAAGGATTCAGAAGATGTTACCTAAAGGAAAGTCCAATTGCCATTTCAATGAAATAATATAACTGGTTTTGAAGGCTGCAATCAAACTTAAACCATCAAAGCTTAAAGACAAGCTGTAAGTGAAAAGAACCATCCCATTCATCTCATTTGGAGCCTGATTCATGGTTTTTTAACTCTAGGTTTTATCAAAACAGTTACTCCACATGAGTTAGCATTTCTGGCTTAGGTAAGAGCTAAGCCTCCTTAAGAGTGGCAAAAGGAACTCAGAAATAATAGATTTCATAAGCAATATACACACTTTAACAACCCTGTTTTTAATAAAACCCCAAACCAAACCGTCTTTAAGAGATACAGTAAAGAACAGATGCAGATAGGTTCTGGCAAATTTTCCGCAAAAATTCCAAGCAGAATAATAATTTATTATGAAGAAACAAAACAAAATGCACAATCTAAAAATCCATGAGATACCTATAGAACTGTCTAAGGAGCCACACATCTCCTTATT
This sequence comes from Caiman crocodilus, assembly GCA_030014935.1. NCBI lineage: Eukaryota > Metazoa > Chordata > Crocodylia > Alligatoridae > Caiman > Caiman crocodilus. Next base: position 96,788,690 of record JAGPOW010001296.1, read on the forward strand.
TTAAATATTGCCTTTTACCCCTTCCTCATGAATCTTTTGTAACATATCAATAAAGACATCTCTTTTCTCCAGACTGCAAACTCTGTAGGACAGCTCACTTCAGAAATTTCAAAACTAATGTTAAATATCAGAACCTTTGACTTCCAGAACTACAGTTCCCATTTTTCAGCCAGGACTCTTGGAAACTTCAGAGTATGCTCAAAAAGATAGCTTAAGTAATGTGCAATGATATAAGAAACGTAAGATGTACAAAAGCATACAGTCACAACTTTGACTGTGTTTTACTGAGGAAATTTTGCTAGGCGACAACTAGTAGCAAACAAAATAGCATGGTTTTAACAAAGTGAGGCATTCAGATACACAATGAATTTCTCTCTCCCAATTATTCTAAATATATGACCTCAGGCCTGAAGCAGCGTTTCATAGCTGTCCACTGCAACTGTTGTTTACATTTATGTTGTCATATGATACACTATAATTTTCTTGAGCAGAGATTATAAAAATAGTACATTTCATGGTATTTTATTGTATCAAATAAATACAACATGAGTGTGAGTCACTCTCACATGATTTATAAGGGCACACAAAGGGAGAGGAAAAAACTCCACACACAACTTCTTAGAGACTAGAGGGTAGGTTTAGGGTAAGATGAAGAAAAAATAACACCAATTTAGAATTGAAATAAAGGAAACAAGACGGGCAGTTCAAAGTCACATCCAATCAGATTTTCAAATTAGCTCAACATTCAAGAGGCAAGGCTTTTTGTGGGAAATATTTTTTACTGGACCAGCTGTACAGTTGGAAGGCATACAGAAGAGCTTTTGGGTACTACTGTGCTCTTCTGCAAGTCTCAGGTCTTCCTCAGGAGACCCAAGGACAGACACAGCAGTACCCAAAAGCTTGTCTGTGTCCCTCTCAACTATACAGTTGGTCCAATAACAGATATTGCCCATAAAATCCTTGCCTCTCATAGTTTTCCCAGACCATCATGGCTACAAGAATATTTCAGTGTCCTGAGAGTTTTGCTTTTCATCACTTCTTATGGGATCTTTCTCCTGACAGAATAAATTCCCTCCAGTGAAACCTCCCATTTTCTCTAACCCACCCCTAACACATGAAATGAAGAAAGCATGTTAATAGTCTCTACAATTTCTTTGACTTAATGGCATTCATTTCCAGGAAAGGAAGACGTGAAGAAATATGTTTGGAATTAAAATCAACCAGTATAAAGTGTGCATCTTTATTTTTTTTTTCCCATAAATGTCTTATGACGGAGGTGTGTTGTAAGAACATAGATTCTCTGATTTTTATATCTAAAAATATGTGGTGACATTTGAAAGAGGAAGTGTGTGGCTGTGGGACACTGTTCGTAATTTCAGCAATGTCATCTTACATAAATAAAAATGTTATTAAGATAACTAAACAATCACTGTTACATGCTGATAAACATTTCCAGCAGTTGAGTATTTACAGAACATCAAACATTTTATGAACATTCAGGCCCAGATTAGAATATAGTTACTCATGCTGTGTCCTTTACCTTACTTCTTGAGTAGCCCACTGAAGTTAGGCTGACAACGTGGCAGTAAGGTTCTACACAATGTAAGCAAGCTCATTGTTACATTAAGTTTTTTTCAAAAATAGCTTGTCCCTTGATTATTTTCCAATAGCATGAGCAAAAGGATGTATAAAGATATATTTTCATTCTTATGGGTTTCTTTTGCAAGAAAATTACTGTCATAGGCCTTATAAATAGAACAAATCAAGCAGTAATTGCTGCATTTTTATCTTAGTCAGATGTTGTGAAGTTAAATGATTCATGAATGGTACTAAATACCTGTGGTGTCTGTCTTACTATAGACAATTATTTGTTAAATGATATAATTTAATGTTCATGTAACTGTATTTTAAAAAAATCTTGATCAGTACTTTAAGAATAAGGAACAGTCCTCAAATGGTTCTGAAGTTGGGTAAGTCCCCAAGTCTTTGAACACTTTCATTAACTTTTTCGTCATTTCTTACTACCTCTGAAATCAATCACCATCTTAATTCTCCCCAGTACTTCAAACCAATTGGCTCCTGCTCCAAATACTGAGATTTTGAATTTCCTAAGCTGTACTTGGCAGCTCCTATGCTCCATTACATCTGATATTTTATATTTCTTTCCCATTGATCATATTACCCTGTTTCCATGTTACTTCTGATATGCAATATCATTCCTTGAGAGACCCTGCACAAAGCGTCCAACATCTCCTTTTCCTTATAGAATTGTCACTCGTGACCAGAAATTCTATGCATTGCAGGGATCAAGAACCAGGGCTACTGTCTCACAAACTCACACTCTCCATAATTTCTCCTTTTTCCCTATTATTTATGCAAGATCTCATTTGTTTCTCAGCAAGTGATATGACTGGATAATAGGATCCTTTTACTACTATATGACTTTGACAATGTACTCCATCAGAATAGTGGAATGCACCTAAAAATGCACTTAGGGGCTGATCCAAAAAAAATAAAGCTAATAGGAGTTTTTCCAGCAATTTTGGGTGGGCATTGGATCATATCCTTACCTTCCAAGTGCATGCATTTCTTGAAAGTTTTTCCATCCATTACACTGCTAATTCCCTCACTGTATTTAGTATCAAGTTTTGTCTACTAATACTGACTCCTTTGTTGAAAGCATTGTCTTTTGAAAAAAATTAATCTTTGGCTTAGTTGGGTAGAAACAATGTCCCAGTGGAAGAGTAAAAGGCAGGGGCAGATAAGCCATGATGTTCAATAAAAATACTGTTTTAGTATTTTTCTGTGATTGGCTATTAGCACTGATCCCATGAATTTATTTTCCTGTCTAGTAATGTACAGCTCTGAATAAGCATGAAGCAGTACAGCCTTGTTAACACGGTGCTTCACTTGCGCTAATTTCCATTGATGAATATTTTAGCTTGGCAAGTGTGCCACACTAACTAGTTTGTTCAGAACTAGCTCAGCTATCCTGATCATACTGTGCTGTATAGACACACTCTGGACAATGTCATCCAAGAACACAAATTCATCTACTATCTCTGTGCTTATAATGTGTAGCCCTACCTCCCTACTCCTCATCTAACTCCTTCACAAACTAAAATCTCACCCTGCTTCTGACATTTTCTCAGGGATATCTAGCTGTCATCTCACACACAGCATGGCTAGAATCTAGTTCTTTGCTCTTCCCACGATGCCCTCAAAGCTACCTTCTTTCTTTCTTGACAAATACCACCACCTTACCTATCACTCAGAGCCAGAAGCACATCATCTCATCCATCTGTATCCACCTGTTTTGTCTTGTCTTATAATTAGATTTTAAGCTTTTTGGGTCAGGGATTTTCTTTTTGTTCTATATACAGTTCTTAGCTTAATAGGATCCTGAACCTTGACTACAGCTCATAAGTTCTGTAATTAACAACAGCTCCCTGTTCGGATTGTACATGGAACATAGCCCATGTGAACAATGCCAAGAATGGTAGATGTTGTTAAATTTCTCTTGCACAATTTCTTTAAACTGGGCTAGTTTTGTGTAAAATTGCAAACAGATAGAATAAGGTTTCAAATGTTCCTTTTTTAAAGAGCATCTATGTATGTGAAAATATTAGGGTTATAGAAGGAAGAGGAGTTATACCCCTAACCCAGTTGCTATTCAGATTAATGGAAAACTACTTTTTTTTTAAAAATCACTTAATGTTTACAGGTTATATTCTAAATCAGAAGTGAAACTGTTAATAGCTTAACTCAGTGATGCCCAACCTTTTTGTCCATGGGGCCAGATGGGCAGTGCCCAGTCTCTCCATGGGCTGGATCTGGCTGGTAGACCCAATCTGGTGCCTCAGGCATGCACAGAGGAACCCTATCTGGCCATGTGGAGGGGTTGGGGGAGCAGCCTGACCCCAATAAAGTCTTATGAGGAAAAGGAGTTTGGCTTGGCCCAGCAGAGAGGAAGGGGACATGGCTCAGCCCTAATCCAGTCTATGGGAGAGAGAACATGGCCCAAACCCAACCTGGCCAGGTGGGGGGAAAGGGGACATGGCCCCAGGCTCTGTGGAGAATGGAGGAGTGGCCCAGCCCCAACTTGGCTGGGCAGAGGGAAGCCGGGGAGGGGTGGTGCTCTGGTTCTGCGGGGGCTGGGAATACCTGGGTATTTTATGGAAAGTGCTATCAAACAATTAATCTCTAAGCACCCAGATGATACCAAGGTGATCAGAACAGCCAGCATGGATTTGTCAAAGTCATCATCATATGGACTAACCTGGTTTCCTTCTACAACCAGGAGGCAGGTTCTGTGGATAGGGAAAGAACAGTGGATGTGAAATGGATGTGAAAAACTTCAGTTTTTGGAAGGCTTTCAGTGTTGACTAATTAGTAAGCTAAGGAAATATTGTTTAAAATGAAACTTCTGTTAAGGTAGATACATAACCGATTGGATGAATGTGTTCAAAGTGTAGTTATCAATGGCTCACTGTATAACTGAGAGGAGGTATTGAGTAGAGTTCCTCCAGGGTCTGTCTTGGGTCCAGTACTATGTAGTATCTTCATTAATGATTTGCAGGACTTATGCAAAACACTGGAACAATCAAATGCACAAATACAAATGCATTTGTATTTGCATTCTAGGGCCAGCAGGGTAAGAAAGGAGATTCCCTGAGTGACCAGGAAGCCAGCGAACAGGGGCTGCAAACAGGGTAAGCAGTTTGCAAGCACTTCTCAGGTCAGTTTGCTCCCTGGCCCCTGCCCTTTTTGATTAGAGAACCTTTCAAGCTTAGTTTGAGGAAGCAGGGAAAAAGAAACACTATGGGGCCAATGAGAAATAAACAAGCCAACTTCCACATGAGTTGATTAGGAAAGATATGCTTGGAAGGGATGTAAGAGGGAAGAGGCAGATTAAGAGACCTAGGGAAATGGTTGGAGGATGTTGCAATGCCAGAGCCACTGCAGCTGCCTCTGCTTGCACCTGTGAGGTTTCTGTCCAGATAGGACTGCTCACCATTGAGGCTTCCACCAAGGTCCAGGTTTGGCACTGTGGGGACAGCAGCTTTCAGGTTCCTTCCAGTGACAGTCAGGTTGGGGTGTGCTTGTGATGTAAGTGGTGCCTCCTGATGATCTCTCACGAGGAACAGGCAGGAGAGCTCCAGCAGGAGGTGGTGAACCTCAGAAGCAACCTCCACCATGAGAAGTTCATTGATTCAGTCTGGGAGGAGACCTCCAGGACTGCCTAGGAAGAACTACCCAGAGGCAATGCTAAAGAAGAAAGAGGACATGGACTCCCAGGAGGGTAGAAGCTGGAAGCTGGTGACCTCTGGCCACCAGCAGAAACCTTCACCTCCACCTACAGCAGTTTGTCTGGAGAACAGATATGCAGCCCTATCAATAGAGAGGGAGGAGCACAGGCCAGGCCTCACCAAGGTGTGAAGGATCAAGACAACCACCATGAAGAAGTGACGGCTGGGAGTGGTTGGAGACTCCCTTCTGTGGGGGACAGGAGCCATATGCCCACCTGACTTGTTGTCTTTGAAAGTCTGCTGTTTACCTGGAACCTGGATCCAAGATGTCACAGAGGGATTACCAAGACTCATCTGGCCCTCTGACTACTACCCCATGCTGCTCATCCATGTGGGCACCAATGATACTGTCAGGGGAGACCCTGAGCAGATCAAAAGTGACTACAAGGCTCTGGGTACAAGGGTGAAGAGGTCTGGGGATCAGGTCACGTTTTCTTTGATCCTTCAGTCAAGGACAAGGGCCCAGGCAGGAACAAGTGCATCCTGCAGATGAATAATTGGCTGTGCAGGAGGTGTTGCTGGCAGGGCTTTGGTTTCTTCTACTATGGGATGTTCTTCCAAGAAGAAGGATTGCTGGGAAAAGACGGGATCCACCTTACAAGGAGAAGGAAAATCATCTTCTCAGACAGTCTTGCTAACCTAGTAAGGAGGACTTTAAACTAGGTTTGGAGCCCCACACTAAGTGGAGAAATGGGAGACCTGGAGGAAAAGCAAGCAGGAAGGGCATCAGGGGAGATGCTCTCATACTTCCTGAGAAATTAGGAAAATCAACTAGTTATCTAGGTGCCTGAAAATGAATGCACAGAGCCTGGGAAACAAGCACTGGAAGTCCTCGCACAGTCACAGAACTATGATATGATTGGAATAACAGAGACTTGGTGGGATAGCTCACATGACTGGAGCACTATCATGGATAGGTACAAACTGTTGAGCAAGTACAGGCAGGGGGGAAGAGGAGAAAGAATTGCACTTTATGTAAAAGAGCCATATGATTGCTCACAGCTCCAGTATGAAATTGGAGATAGGCCTGATGAAAGTCTCTGGATTAAGATTAGAGGGGAGTGCAACAAGGGTGATGTTGTGGTGAGTGTCTGCTATAGACCACCAGGCCAGGAGGAAGTGGTGGATGAGGCTTTCTTCAAGCAGTTAGTGGAAATTTCCTGATCACAAGCCCTGGATCGCATGGGGAACTCCAACCACCCTGACATCTGCTGAGAGGGCAATAGAGCAGTGCACAGGCAATCCAGGAAGTTTTTGAAGAGTGTTGGGGACAATTTCCTGGTACAAGTGCTAGAGCGGCCAACTAGGGGACATACTTTTCTTTAGCTGGTGCTCACAAACAGGGAAGAATTGGTGGGGAATATAGTAGTGGATGGCAACTTGGGCAGAAGTGACTACAAAATGATTGAGTTCGGGATCCTGTAGAAAGGAAGGATGGAGAGCAGCAGAGTAAGGACCCTGGACTTCATAAAAGGAGACTTCAACTCACTCAGAAACTCATGGACAGGATCCCCTGGGAAGCCAGTTTGAGGGGGAGAGAAGTCCAGGAGAGCTTGGCTGTATTTTAAAGAATCCTTACTGAGAGTGCAGGAACAAACCATCTCAATGCTCAGGAAGACTAGCAAGTATGGCAGAAGACCTGCTTGGCTTAGCAGGGAACTCCTCAGTAAACTAAATCACAAAAAGGAAGCTCATAAGGAGTGGAAACTTGAACAAATAACTAGAGAGGAGTATAAGAGCATTGCTCAGGCATGCAGAGATGAAGTCAGGAAGGCCAAAGCGGAATTAGAGTTGCAGCTAGCAAGAGATGTGAAGGGTAACAAGAAGGGTTTCTATAAGTATGTTGGTAGCAAAAGGAGGATCAAGGAAAGTGTGGATCCCTTACTGAATGGGGAGGCAACCTAGTGACAGAGAATGTAGAAAAGGCTGAAGTACTCAATGCCTTTTTCACCTCAGTTTTCACAGGCAAGGTCAGCTCCCAGCCTGCTGCACTGGGCAGCACAGTTTGGGGAGGAGGTGAGCAGCCAATAGTAGTGAAAGAGCAGGTTAGGGACCATTTAGAAAAGCTGGACATATACAAGTCCATGGGGCCAGATGGGATGCACCCGAGGGTGCTGAAGGAGTTGGCTGGTAAGAGCCACTGGCCATCATCTTTGAAAACTCATGGTGATCAAGAGAGGTCCCACATGATTGGAAAAGGGCAAACATAGTGCCCATATTTAAGAAAGGGAAAAAGGAGGATCCAGGGAACTATAGACCAGTAAGGCTCACCTCAATCCCTGGAAAAATTACGGAGCAGATCTTCAAGTAATCCATTTCTAAGCACTTGGAGAAGAAGGTGATTAGAAACAGTTAGCATGGATTCACCAAGGGTAAGTCATGCCTGACTAACCTGATTGCCTTCTATGATGATACTAGAGAGCAGGGTTAGGATTTAGAGTGACCTAAACAGATTGAAGGATTGGGCCAAAGAATCTCATAAGGTTCAACAAGGACAAGTGCAAAGTCCTGAATTTAGGCTGGAACAATCCCATGCACCAGTACAAGATGGGGACTGACTGGCTTGGCAGCAGCTCTGCAGAAAAGGACCTGGGGGTTACAGTGCACAGTAAGCTGAATATGAGTCAGCAGTGTTCACTTGTTGCCAAGAAGGCTAACAGCATACTGGACTGCATTGGTAGGTCTGTTGCCAGCAGGTCAAGGGAAGTGACTATTCCTCTCTACTCAGCACTGGTGAGGCTACATCTGGAGTACTATGTTCGGGTTTGGGGTCCCCACTACTGAAAGGATGTGAACAAATTGGAGAGAGTCCAGCAGAGGGCAACAAAAATGGTAAGAGATCTAGGATACATGACTTCTAAGAAGAGGCTGAGGGACCTGGGTTTATTTAGTCTAGAGAAGAGAAGACAGAGAGGAGATTTTTAAGACACGGCTAGACAAAGCTTTGACTGGGATGATCTAGTTGGGGATGGTGCTGCTTTGAGCAGGGGTTTGGACTAGATGACTTCCTAAGGTCCCTCCCAACCCTAAATTTCTGGTTCTATGATTTGAGGAATGACTGGATATGCTGCAGTAAAGAACTGAGAGTTTAGGGGAATGCAAGCTGACCATGGGTGAATAGTGGGCTTTTGTTGTAAAAAAAAGGCCAATAACATAACAGATTGTATTAACAGGAGTGTTGCATGAAAATCAAAGACAGTGGTTTTTCTATTCTAGTCAGTAGTGGTGAGGCCTCACCTGGACTCCTGTACCCAGCTTTGGCACCTGCATTTCAAGAAAGGTGTAGCTGAATTGGAAAGAGTCTGGCAGAAAGCAACAAAAATGGTTAAAAATCTAGGAAACATGACTTGAAAAAGGTTGAAAGAACTGGAATTATACAGTCTGAAGAGAAAACTGAGCATGGACTTGATAGCAGCTCTAGCAGCTGTGCCGACAAGCCCCATGGGCTTCAGTTTAACCACTCATAGGCTGCTTGAACCACCACTTGGACAACCTGGACTACATGAATAGTGATTATAAACAGGATGGTGGTAGACTATCCTCTGTGGTTGCAGGAGTCAAGACAACAAGTAGCACGTCTTTAATTGCAACAACAGAAATTCAAATGGCATATCAGAAATAACTTTCTAAATCTTACACTGCTTAAACATTACTCAGAGAGATTGCAAAATCTCTAACCTTAGAAGTTTTTAGGAGTAGGTCATACAAACTTATCTGGGATGATTTAGTCAAGGATGAGTCTGCTTTGAACAGAAGATTTAATTAGATGACCTCCTGAAGTCATGATACCAAGTTATGGGGCAAAGTTAGTACACTGGAGGGCAGGGAGCAGATTCAGACTGACCTGGACAGGTTGGATCAATGGACAGAGAGAAATAGGATTCAATTTAATAAAGATAAATGTAAGGTACACCACCTGGGAAGGAGGAACCCCTGGCACAACACCTATAAGTTGGGGAGTGTCCTTCTCAGCAGCTCGGAGGCAGAGAGAGATCTTGGAGTCATAACTGACTCCAAGATGAACATGAGCCGGCAGTGTAATGAGCCCATCAACAAGGCCAATCGCACCTTGTCATGCATTAGCAGGTGCATGGCTAATAGAAGAAAGGAGGTGATGCTCCCCCTCTAGGCAGCACTGGTCAGGCCGCAGTTGGAGTACTGTGGGAAATCTCAAGAGGGTCCAGAGGAGGGCCACTTGCATGATTAGTGGTCTTCGTAATAAACCCTAAGGGGGGAGATTCATAGAGCTAAATCTCTTCAGCCTTCACAAGAGACGGCTGAGGGGAGATCTTGTCGCAGCCTATAAATTTATTAGGGGAGGTCAACAGGGAATAGGGGAAGCGCTGTTTACTAAGGCGCCCCAGGGAATGACTAGGAATAGCGGGTGTAAACTAGTTGAGAGGGGATTTAGGTTAGATATTAGGAAGAAATTTTTCACAGTGAGGGTGGCCAGGATCTGGAACGGGCTTCCAAGAGAGGTGGTGCTATCACCTAGCTCGGAGGTCTTCAAGAGGATGCTAAATAGTCACCTGGCTGGGGTCATCTGATTTCGGTCCTCTTTCCTGCCAGGGGCAGGGGGGCAGACATGATGATCCATTGTGGTCACTTCCGACTCTACAATCTATGAATCTATAAGTCCCTTCCAACCTCTTATTTCTATGATTCTATTAGACTCAGATTCTATTAAACTCTATCAGATTCAGACAGAATGTGAAAGGAGGAAGTATATATTCCAATATAACTGTTGTTGGTTGTAGTCTCTTTCTGGAATAGTTTGTCTTAATTCCTGAACTTCATTTTTTGTTTCTTGAAGCATCCCCATCACATTCAGCTCTTTGCAACCAATTACATATCAGCTAAGGAAACATACATATACCTGAGTGAGTGTACATAAAAACTGAATTCTTTAGTTATATAGAGGTGGTTCCAGAGAATTTAAGATATATTGTTATTATTAGACCAACACGTGCTACAGGCTGTAGGAAAGTGGCTACAGTGCAATCACTGCAAAAGAACAAATTACTATGTGAAATAGAAAAAAAATATTTGGTTTGGATGTCAGATTCTGGCACATTGTGGTAAACTGTTGAATGTATATTTTCTTAGTCAACAAACTCCGCTTGGGCTCAATCAAAATTCCTCATAAACTTAACAAATGTTTCAGCTTCATCAGAAATCTGTTCTTTGTTTCTGTTATTTTTCTTTCTGTAATTAGCATTTAGACCACTATGAAACCGTGTTAACTAGGATCGAGTACTAGAAATCATGACAATTATGATCTGAATTTCAAAATTTTTAAAGAAAAGGAAAATATGCTCTCTTTCCCCCCCTTCTTTCATATAGCAGGAAAAATCCAGGTCCCTTTTCCTCAAGCCTTTCAAAACAGAAGCAGGTTGGTTCTACTGAACAACAGAACAAGCTGGAAGCAAGGAAGCTGCCCAGTTTTCCTAATCTGCCCAAATTCCCTTTACATTAGCATGCTGAAATGGGCCCAGATGATCTAGGGCTGGAAGATCTGGCACTTCCCTGTGCCCTTGCTCCTTCTGGAATAGTTTACCACACAAAGAAGAGTTTCTATAACCTGCAAAAGATGAGGATTGCCTTCTCATTACCATGCACCAACCCTAGCTACTCAAATCAGGAATTGAGCTCTGGATTAGTCCCCACCTGATTTTCATGCTTCTGACCATAATAAGAAGTGATGGACAAGTCTAGTACAAGCTAAACTTCAATTTGAAACCTTCTACTTTGAAATCTACACACATCTAAGGGACTCTCTATTAGCATACTTTACTCTGTAAAGAATGGCAAAATATAGACTCCCAGGCTTATTTCTTTTTCACTCTGAATCCTTTAGACCTAAAGGAACCAGTCCTAGCTTGTTCTAAATCAGAGTGCTAAAAACATTGCCAGAATCATGTACAAAAGTTTGCTTATATCTGGACTCCAGCCAGCACCCATCATTTCCAGAAATTATAATTATATATGAGTTTGTAAGATATTACTTAAAAAAAAAAAACAGAAACAGAAGAATGACACTCAAACAAGAATACTGTGGAATAAATATTAACCATGCCATCTGCTTAGTATCAGCATCACATCATCACAATTTAAAACATTTAGTAAAATAGAGTGCCAATGGAATTTTTAGGTCTAATACTGAATTCCATAGCACATGCATAAACACTTTTGTATTATTGTTACACCTCTCCCTCAGATTCAACCCTAGCTTTACCATTTTGCCAGCATGATAAATCTTGGTTTAAATTAAGATTCTAAGATTTAAGCAGGCATGCAATATCAAAAGTGAGCCTCAACCAGTTTGGAATTTCTAGGTACCATTTTAATTCAGAAAAATAATTGAAAAATGTTTTAATGCTCACTTGCTGTAGTGTTGTGATGTTTGTTTCTTTGATGGGTCATAAAAGTTCCTGTAGTAGTTATTGTTTTCTGCTGTGCTTTTATCTCTTGTAAAATGATTCAGAAAAATACTACCTTCAATATTGTTGCAGGTATATTATCTGGGAGTAATATTTTCTCTATTAGCTTTTCAAATATAGTATAGCTTTAGTTCAGCTTTAAATGAGCAGCACAGTCTTCCTCTAAGGCAAGGTCAACTATATAAACCAAATTTGCTTCCTCTTTTTCACAGAAGATTCATTCCACATTTATTATACTAAACTGTTAAACTGGATGACTAATATTACAGTATCACTGTTTTAAATACTCATGCAAACTGAGTAATTTTAGCACATTTCTACAAGAATAGCAGGTTCTTTTTAAAAACACCTGCTCTGCAAGGTAATTCCACTGAAGCCATCTTCCCCATTATTCTTTCCCCAACAAACATCCCATGTTATAGAATAAGTATATGTTTTATTATTGTCTTTTTCCAATCTCAAAAATTAAATAATAATGCAAAGGAATACTTACCTTTGCTATCCAAGAGTGTTGATACAAAATTTAACATATGTAACTTTTAACATTTTACATACCAGTTCGATTTTAAGGATAGAGACCTTATATTAAAGCAAAGAATATTTCAATATGAACTTTTATGTAATTTTAAAAGGAGACAAGATGTTGGGTATAATTTCATTAAGATTGTGACAGTGGTTGAAAGCATATAACAGTATACATCTTTCAAGGTCTGAGAAAGGTGTCAAATAGTTACTCCTGATATTTTTTATGTTGAAACATGCTTGGAACTAATTCAACTGATATTTTTCCTTGTATAGTCAGGAATTAGTTAAATAAATTCTATGTTTACACCTCATGACTTCATTAGTTCTTATTCTACTATATTCACGAAATGACATCTATGAAGAGAAAAAGGGATTTTTTTTCTTATTTGCTAAAGATTTACAAAGCATAAATTCAATCCTCTCTTTTCTAAATTGTTACAATTAAGAACTACTGTTAAGGGTCTTGCCTTCCAAGCATCTACCTGCAAACTGAATTCAAATGTCAAGACTGAATCTTGCCAAAAGTTGTTTTTAAATTTCCCCACATCATTAATTGCCAAATTATTTTGCAAGTTTGCTGCTGATTTGTTGTTGACTACCACAAAGAAGTCTGGCTCATAATTTAAATAAGCTATCAGATAGGCCACAAATAGAAGCCATTAGCATCATGAAATAGCATTTGAATAATCAGAGCTCTCGTCCACCAGCACTGAGAATTCATTGAAGGACAACTACTTGTATATGGATATAAAGAATATTATGAGAAATACATTGATATTCCTATAAAAAATTAACTTCTATCCATGATGAATCCCCCACACTTTTGCAAATTTTAATTGACCTAAAATTCCCAGAGTAAATACGTCTCCTCCCCACTTGCCCATATACACACACAATATTAATTATAAGATGTAACTTGCTTTTTTGTATGAAGAAACTTTTAGGGAAAGCATCTTTGAAGGTATGTTGTTTGAAAATATATTACCTGTGACCACTGTAGGTCCCTGGGTCGTGGGTAGTCCCCGAGACGTTCCTTTACCCCTCCTTCTCGCCCGCCACGACTTTGATGTTCCACAATATAAA
>JAGPOW010001296.1:96802146-96825045 GCA_030014935.1 Caiman crocodilus
ACCGTCTGGTCCTCCCGTCCCCGGTGAGTCTGCTGTCTCTTCCTTCGCCCCCTGGGGTCCCTCTCGGGTCCCCAGGGACGGCCCGGCGCCGTCACATACCAACTTTGACTTTTAAAGTGACAGTCTTCACAACACATATACTATGTTGTGACACAGGAGTAAATGGTAGAAAGAGAGTTACCATTAATAGATTTCTTCTCAGTAACATATTTACCTGTTTTGTTGGTCACTTGGTCCTACTCCTTTTGACATCGATAATAAAATTCCCCTTGACTTATTAAATGCCAAGTCTCCTGAGCATCTTGTTTGTCTCTTTAGAATGGGTTGATTCTCATAGCAATCAAGCTGGAGAGAGGAAGAAAGGAGTTCTTACTGATGTTACGTTTGTTATCTATTTAGTTGTAGGATGTTTTTATATACTTCCCTACTTTACATTGGGGTACTTCCTCTTTATTGAACCTGAGTAATTTTTAAACTAATAGCAGTCTAGCTCTTGTTAGAAACTCCCAAGAGGTGCTCTTGTGGTGAATGCTGGAGTTTAACTGCTGAGTCACTGTCATCTGACCGTATCATACATTACTTGAATTTTGATTCTAAATTTACTGAATCATATCAACAAATTAAAATCACAAGACAAGACAGCCGTAACTTTGTAGGCTCCTCTTTGTCAAAGATCCCTATATAGACATAATTACTGCAAGGTACTTAGAACTTCAGGAACATAGCCCCAAACTGTTCAGAAAGTTGACTCCTCACTCAATAGGGTACATTTCATTGCTACCCTGGGAGTATCCTTCAAGTTCCTAACAAATAAGGGTTCTTGTATTTAAAATAATAATAAAAAATACAGAAATTATTGATACTCAGAGAATTCAAAGCAGCCCCAAAACAGGAAAACACCAAAACAATATCAAAATACTTTAAGACTGTGATTTCATTAGAGGTATGCCAAAAAAAATTGGCTTATGCAAGCTAGATCAACTGTATAATAATGGTAGAGTGTAAGGGGAGATGAAAATCATAAGAAGAGAATAATTGCCAGAATAGTAAAATAATTGGAAAATGCACTGCATACAGCCCCCAGAAACAAGTACAAGGGAACAAGGGACAAAAACAGAATGGTGGAAATCAGATTAAAAAACCTTTTAGGCTAGGGACAGATATTCAAAAAGCCCATGCCACAATGGATTCAATCTTTTAATCTAACCTGCAGAAATTGAACTGATTTGCAAGTGGCTAGACATTCACTTTTGATTCAGGAAATGCAGACACATACCTACACTGGCTCAGGCTAGAAGCCAGGGGGGGCTAGAGCAGCCCTCCCTTCCCTTCCACAATCCTGAGCGAAGGGGGAGCATGTCCAGGCCTTGGCAGGATGTGATGATTAGGGATGGGTTTAAACCACCACCCTGGCCTGCAGTTCCCAGCTGAGATATGCCTGAAGGTGGGGGGGTGGGGCAGGGGGAAAGCAGCCTTCACCAGGCTTTTCCCCACTTACTGCTCAAAGGGCAGGAGTGTTGCCAAACCTGGGCCTCAGGCTAGGATTCTGAGGCAAAGAGGAGGTGGGGGGGATGAAAGACTCCTTCTGTGGAGTACCTGCATCTGTTGATGATACTGAACGTTTCAATCTCCCTTTCCCTGCTTCTTCATACTGTCTGCAGCAAACTAATGGGCACTCACAGGTTACATGCATTGCAAATCAGGTCATTTCTCACACTCTCTCTGTCCCCTCATGAACACTGACAGATTGTGACCTTTGAAGCAAGCAAGCCAGCAGCCAGCAGGGAGCTTATCAGAACACAAAGCTTATTAGCCTATCAAAAACACAAAAGTCTCACTCACTAGTTCAAGCTCTTCTTAAGCAGCTTTTTCCAAGGCATTTGTAAGGAAGAACAGAGGGACAATACCAGCTGACCTCTTGATTAGCTCCAAAAAGCCATAAGCAGACACTGTTCTATCTGCCTTTGTTCCAGTGAAATTGGAGACACACACACACACACACACCTTTCAGCATTAACTGGCATAAGGGTGGCATAACCAGATGCCAGCTGGGGTCCATGCTGCTACAGTCCCTGCTGTGGGAGAATGGGGATCCCTCCTTGAGCAGCAAGTGAGGGGAGTCTGGAGCACGGGGAAGCCAGGCAGACTTTACTGTGCCTGCAATCTCTGCCTCCTTCTCAGCCAGCCAGAGCTTCAACTAAGCAGGAGAGGGGCTGGCCTGGAAAGCATGCTGGGGGACTCTGATTTAACTTAAACCAGGAAGGGGGTCTGAGATAGAAGTTCCCTAAAACAGTTTGACCCAAATCAGTTAAGTCTGATACTACATTCAACCAGATTTAACTTAAACCAGTTTCAGCCATTTTGAAACTGGTTTTATCTGCACTGAACTTATATTCTGTTACAAGTTTAAATCAGTTTCTGATCATTTAAACCAATTTATGTGTAACTTCTGTCCCTAGCTTATGAGATCAAGAAGAAAGTACATTAAGCAGTAATTGCCACTGGTGAGACTTGTCATAGAATGTCTCACCATAGAAAAGCATGAGTAAGCATAACAGAATCTCTCCAAGTTCATTTATACTTTTGATGTGTTGTGTGTACATTTCTTATTTATTGGTAAAATTGTCAATTTTGAGCACTACTGACTTCACTAGAGTTAGTCCAATGCTGAGAATTTATAAGTACATGACACAACCTTTTTAAAACTATTTTCAATAATTTTATAAAAAGGCAAATATAGTCATAGAAATACAACTGGCTAATAAAGAAAGTTACAACCATAGAAATGTAGGACAGGAAGGATTCTCAAGAAATCAATTAGTTCAGTCCCCTATACTAAGGATGTATCAAGTATATCTAAACTATTCAAATCAAATGACTACCTAACTTGTTCTTAGAATTGGGGGGGGGGGGGGAACTCTTCAGTGAAAGAGATTCCCTAAGTTTCTTATTTCCGTGTCTCACCACCAAAGCAGTTACCGTTGATTGTTAGAAGAAAAAAAAAATCTAAAAACCTACTTTGGAGTAAAATTAACTCCAGCAATTTTTACCAGTGACTATTAAGAACAAATGATAACTCTCCACTTTTTGACAAACTTTTACATATTGGAAGACCATTATCAAATCTCCCTTAACAACCCCCTCCTGCCCCCCACCCTAGTCTTCTGTGTTCCAGAAGAAACAACCAAATAATATAGTTCCTTCAATCTTTTCTCATAAGTCATGTTTTCTAAACTTATTTTTGTTGCTTTCTTCTGGATTCTCTCCCAGTTATGTATATCTTTTAAAAAATGTGATACTTAATATTACAGCTGAGACCTCACTAGCACAAGTAGAATAGAATCATTACTCCTACATGTTACATAAGACACCCAGGTTAATGCATACCACCATGATACTTGACTTTTTTTTCCATAAATAGAATCATATAATTAATTCATATTTACTTTTGCTTCATTGTAAAAACACAAATCCTTTCCTGTAGCAGTCTTGCCAAACAATTTTTCCTCACTTTGTTTTTGTTCATTTGATGTTTCCTACATAAGTACAGTATTTGCATGTCTTCATTGAATTTCACCTTGTTGATTCCAAACCACTTTTCTAATTTATCAAGATAATTTCAAATTCTGGTCTAAAAGTTTTTGCAACTTCTTCCAGTTTGCTGTCATCCACAGACTTTTAAGTGTACTCTTTATTCCATCATTCAGGTGATTAATAAAAATATTCCATGCAACAGATTCTAGGCTAGAGCCCTGCAGAATCCTACTTGAAATGCCCTTTCCTTTTAACACAGAATAACTTATGATAATTTCTAAGATTGAGTTCACACGGTTATTTGCCCACTTTATAGAGATTTCATGCACATAATATTTCCTTAGCTTATTTATGAGACTGTCACATAGAAGTGTCAAAAGTTTTACTGAAGTCAAGATATATCTACTTTTTTTCCCCATTGTCTAATAAACCAGTTATCATAAAAAAGAAAAATTTTGTCAAACCAATCTCAGGTTTTATTTGGGTGGGGGGTTTAATGCTTTATTTTCTAGGTACTTAGAGAATGACTTGCTGACTAGAAAGATTCAGGAAAAAAATTACAAAAAGTAAGGTTAGATGCTCAGTAATGTCCTGGATCCTTCCTCCTTTTACCTTAAAAAAAAAATGTAAGTATAGGTATTATGTCCACTGTTTTTGAGTCCTCAGGGACATCTTCTGTCCTCCACAACTTTTCAAGAAGAAGCACCAAAAAACTACAGCATTCTGAAAGAAAATCTTGTAATTATCTTCAACTATCTAGTATAAGTAGTCAATTACAAAAATGAAATATAGGTTTAGTGGTATTTAAGCACTACGCATCAGGATTTGAGACCATACGCATTAGGTAGGATCGAGTTATGCCTAGTGGGGCTTGGAAAATACTTGAAGAACCTTCTGATTGCTTTGTTTTGTTCAATACCAATTGTCCTTGTAGCTGGAGTTCACACCAAGCAGGCTTCACAAACTATGCATCATTTTTAATCAAGTTTTGTGGTAGTGAACAATACTTCCCCATTCATTTTTGAAGTAACAAATTTCTTTTCTGGAGATTGGTCATACACTTCAGGGACATCCCCTATATAAAATATATGTTAATCTACTTAAGAGATCATGAGACCATAGACTTTATGGTCAATAGTGATCAATCTCCCCTCCACAGTTTCTTCTGGTTGCCTATTACTAACACGCGAACTAGATATTAACCCCCATTTTCTGCAGGGAGGGATAAGATAAACTATAGCCATCATATATCCAGTTCCAGCAGCTTTCTCAGGCCAATTTTGTGCCAGTGCTGGTCTTAGTAGAATTTAAAGTATCTTAAGAGTAAAGCTGATCAAAGAGTATTCATTTTCTGTATCTAATCACATGAACTACGGATTGAATTACACCAGTAAGCCATGTCACAAATATAATTTTTCTCTCTATGCTAAGTAACAATAAAACAAACAATATCATGTTCTAACCACACACCATTGTTTTCTGCCCATAAATTAAAACAGGACATGGGTTATAAGGGTGAGCATTGAATGGCAGACCATGTATTTTTTCAATTCCGACTACCAGCATTTGTTCTCAGGCTAGGATTTGTCAGTTGACTGTTTTTCCCCCCAGTCCCTGAACAACTAATTAAGAACATAATTAACTCATTACCTGAATCACACACATCACAAACCTTGCTTGGTCTTTGTTTGAATGCAGTTTGAGTGAGAGGAAAATACTGGGGAATAAGCTATATTGAAGAAATGTAGTTCTTCATGTGATCTGAGCACAGTGGTCATTTTTATTTCCTGTAGGAGCGAATTTCATGTGCCAGGTCCAACTCCGATGAAAGTTCCATCACATGCCCTAAGGAGACTTAGGAACAGGATTGCCTCCACAGAACTCAGCAGGCCATAACCACAGCAGCAGAGTCAGTGTCCCAAACTATGCATCAAGGTCAATCCCACAGAAGACTTTGAATATCAGGAAATGACCATGACCAGGAGCCTGTATTTCAGGGAGCCTGTGTGGAGAGTAGAGCACCTGAAGGATGATACAACTCATTGTGAGTTGTATCATTTAGCAGATATACTCCTGCATTTTATACCAATGGGAGCTTTTGAGAATGCATAGCTTTACTAAACTGCAATCAACCACTAGAGGGTGCAGTATAGAGTCACTAGAGGGAGCACAAACAATGTAGCTACAATTATTACCAAAGTTGCTTATTTTCAAACTTTTCCCTACAAATGCCATATATGTGTGTGTGTTTGTGTGTGTTGATGAGAGATAGCCATGTGGAGAGTTAAAAAGTGTAGTAATGAGATACGTATAGATGGAGAAACAAACAATATACTGAAAATTAGAACCCAGGATAATAGGATTCCTGAAGTTCAAAAGCAGGAATTGTTTTAACTTTGCACAAAAATCTCTTTCACCAGCAGGGTGTTCCTGAAACTCTCAATGGCTAAGATTTGTCAGCTCCAGACTGGCTATTCTGATCAGTGAAAAAGAGTGTGTTAGACTAGCCTGACAGTCAAGACACAATTCTAGGATTTGGGAATATGCCTGTAAACTACTTCTCTCATGCTCCTGGGGAGCATGGGTATTGCGCATGCACTACCCGCTCGCATACACCACACCTGAAAATGAGGTTGTGGAGCCATCTGAGGCTCCACTGCTCTCAAGATCTGTTTCCACCCTGCCTAAGAAGGGACAGGGGATGCAGTCTGCATGGCTTCACTACCACAATTCTGGGTTTGGGGTCTTTGAGTGCAAGCAGATGGGCAGGACATGTTCAAGAATAATGCAACACAGGAGTACTAGAGAAACAGAATGGGACACATCTGGGAGACTTGAGTTCAGCAACACATATCCAAGGCAATGGACCTAGCCAGTAGGCTATTAGCTTACCTCAGTGGGACTTCCTTTAGAAAGTGTTCAATGGAGTGTATTGAGCCTAGGTCTCTCACATCTGAGGACTATTTGCTATTCTGGATTCTCTTTCTATGAAAAGGTACAAAAGGTCTTGTCTTTTCCCCTCAGTGCAGAATGAGAACAAAACCATTGTCTACAGTTTTCTACAAGAATAGCAAAGCCACACATTGCAACCATCATCCCAAACCAGATTCTTTTTTTTTTTCTGCTCTCGTCCAACTTTTGTTTCCATATCAGCCAGATTTCATAGGAATGAAGGCCTATTTATTTCTTATGCTGATTATCCTTTGCTCAGATGCAAGGGCTTTAAATTTTTTTTACAAAGATTAATTTTATGGCGTTCTTCAGACCAGGGTGCAGGTATTCCAAGAAGAATAGAAGAAAAGATAACATTGCATCTTCTACTTATACAAGACCAAATTCCACCAATTTTTTCCTATTGGACCTTATAGTCTATAGCAGGGATGGGCAATTATTTCAAGTGGAGGGCTGCTTAGTGAGTTTTGGCAAACCATTGAGGGCTGCATGACAGGCAGCCTGGGACAGATAAAAATTAATTTTCTAAATTTTTTAGGGGCCCCGTAGCCTGGATAGAATGGCCTGGCAGGCTGCATCTGGCCGACAAGCCATATTTTGCCCACCCGTGGTCTACAGTAAGTCAACAACAAAGCATCTAGGCCTTTGTGCATTAACGGCCTTAAAAGTCTTACCAAACATATATTTTAGGACTTATCCTCAGAAGAATGTGTGTGTGTGTGTGTGTGTGTGTGTGTGTGTATAAAATAGCCAAAAGTATAAGTAATGTTACAAAATATCAAAACATGTTTTTAAAATGCCAGGTATAAAAACAATTATAAAAACAACTACTAATACAACACACCTGCAAAGAAACAACAATAATTATTATTTTAAAAATTAAAATATTTCCCAAATGAAGAAAACCTCAATGAATTTCTATATAGCACAGAAGAAAATAGCTCTTTAAACTGGGCTGGGGCCTTTACTTGTTATTTTAATACAAACAACAAGAGAGAGGTTAATAAGGAAATTAGTCTTCAAAACCAGTAACAATAGCAATTAATTATTTAAGGAAAAAAATAATACTTCAGAGACCCATGAGGTGGCAGCAAACTTCTGTAGCAGGAGCTTTTGTAGCAGGAACAGCAACATCCTTCTGCTATATTCTTGCAAAGAAATGTTACATTTTGATATATTTAACTCTACATTAGGGCAAAAATACCCCTCACTGCAACCACCACTTAACCAGTTGGGTCATTTCTTATAACCAAAGCAACACCCAGTGCCAGATTCCAGTCTCATTGACAATTTCACTGGTTCCATTTCTAGAGCAATATATACATGCTCTCCCTACTGAACTGAAGAAAAGTAAACAGCACTGACTCTACAACAGTTCCCTTTAAAATGCCATAAAATCCACTTTTCTTAAAGACAAGAAAAGTGGAAAACTAAACTATTGTTTTAGTTTCTTTTAGAAATCTTATTTGTACACAGCAGTAAAACCTATTACTCTCCTAAAGCTAATTTACTGCTGTTGAACCATAGCTATTTTTCTAGTGCACAGCCAGTAATCATCAACAGACTAGAGAGATTCACAAACGATGACTTCATTAGGGAACCCAGGATATGGAGGAGCTGTGATCTGGAAGGCTCCCTTGCAAGTTCTGAAGGGTTTTTACCACCAATCACAAGTATGTAACTTCCATTACACCTGTTGCAGGCTAGGGTTTGTTTGATGGTTTCATATGTGTACCGCCTGCTGGAATTAAGATCCACAAGCAGGAGCAGATCTAGGATTTACTACAGAGGGATGCAGGACACTCCCTCTCAGGCCTTAGGGAGATGAGGAGGAGGTGTGACTGGAGGCTTGGGCCAGTGGTGAACACCATATGAAGGGTGAGGGGATCTGCCCCCTGCTGCCACTGCTGTCCCCAGTTGACCCAGGGGTAGGGGGAGCCCCAGAGCTGCTCCTGCCCTGCTCCAGCCACGGTTTAACCAGGGACTCTGCTTGTGCTGGAGTCAGCTGGCAAAAGTGGCAGCAGTGAGGGGCAAGTTCTTCCCTCCAGCACCTGCTCCCAGACAGTGGGGCACATGTTGGGAAGGAGGTGGCAGAAAACAGATGCAGGAAGAGGGAACCTATTCCCTGCTGAGCCTTGCATCCCATGCAGCCACAACCTGAGATAAGAGTAACTCCCAGGTCAATAGGGGACAGTGGTGGAAAGGGAATGCTGCTATACTGCTGCACCCCTTAGCCCTGCCCTAGCTAGAAGGATCCCCCTACTGTCTGTTGTGAGAAATATGATGCCATAGTAAATACTTTTACAAGTTAAACTGTAGTTCACTTTGAAAAGTGACAGTCCAGACAGCATTGTGGGGTTCCCGTTTTAATGAGGCTTTTAATAGCTTCTTCAACTTCCTTCAGTTTACAAAAACAAGGGGTCCTTGCCTGCTTCCACCTTGCATCCAACTACTGGATTGACAACTTCAACCTGGGATCTGACAACCTCAACCATCTTTACATGTGTCTGCGCACACACACTCACACCCATCCTTTGAGCAGGCCTACCAAATCTCAGAAGCTTTTGGCACTGAAGCATTTGCAGAAGTCAGTTTTAAGAAATTTGAACTATTTTTTTTGACCTGTGCTCTGTCGCTGCAATAACTTTTGCCTAATTATCTACCATAGGGTCTAGCTATGTTACTTCCACTGAGTATTAAAGGAGATTTCCTCAACCACCACTAGAAAGGTCGACAACATATATCATTAGAACAGAAAAAGAGAAAAAGCACAATGGCAGTGAGTTTGTATATGAATCTCCCTGTTCTCCATGACCATCTCAAGTTTTACAGCACTTACAAATGGAAATTTAGCTAATTTTGTATCTTGTCAGTAGCATAAGGGGACAATGCTTCCCAGACTTTACACAGATGTTTCCCATGTCTACATCCCTGTTAATTTATTTCTGTCACATTATTAAGAGTGCCTCTGAAATTAATATATGATACATTGGCATAGCAAGATAAACTGTCTCTAACTTTGGAGGGAAAGTTCCTCTTTGTATTTCCCTTTATTACTATAAATCATCTGTTTTTGTATTACCACAACTTAGAAGAGATAAAAAAATAATATTTTGCCTAGTCACAGACAATGTGCCATTGTTAATTATTCTACTTTTTGAAAATTAAAGAGGGAAGCAGGTTTCAGGAAAAATTTAAAGTACATGTTCCACAACAACCTAATGTGATATTAAATGAGTTAAATTTGCTAGAAAATAGAGCTGGTTTTGCAGAGTAAAAATTATCTTTTGAGCTTTATTTAGATGAATTGTGACCTTTCACCAGCACTGTACTTTCTTCTTTGGACTCTGTTCAAAACTTAAGCTAACTTTGACACTTGAGGAAAAAAAGAAAGGTATGAAATAAAACTTCTCCCTCATATAATAAAGAATAATTATTTTGAGCCTTGGAGGAAACTTCTATCTTTAGCAATCATATTTTTAGATGGTTTTAAAGAAAAATGCAGTGGTCCCAATTCAATGCATTTTGTGTAGCTGGTAGAACAAAATAATAAAAGAAAAAGACAAAGAAGTCTTTAGTATCCCGCATTAAATTCAAGTTTTTAAAGATTTCCTGTCAAAGACAGGAACAAATTCTCTGATATGATGTGGTTGACACTGTTAACTGGCCTTGAAGCCACTATAAACTACCGAAGGGGTCACTTGAATAGGAATATCTTTTCAGTTGTGTAGAGTTAATTTAGGGGCTCCAACCTTATTCCCACTCTTGCTACCAGTGTAGCAAGACAGGGAAGATATCCAAAAGAAATGAAATACTTTGGTACCATGTATAGTCAGTATAAATTATAGTTCCTGTTATGTATTGTTAACATGGCCCTAGGAAACTGACCCTTTCCAGAAAAATATGTAGGATCAAGGGAGCACCAGGATGAGTTTTATACCAGCTTTACATATGTCTGTGCGCACATACTCACACCTATCCTTTGTGCAGACCTACCAAACCTCAGAAGCTTTTGGCACTGAAGCATTTGCAGAAGCCAGTTTTAAGAACCAACTTTACTAAAAGAAAAACAGAAAAATCTAATTAACCAAGCATTTTCATCTTCAAAAAATAGTTTATAAAAGTTAAGAATTACTCTTTGTGCACACAATGATAAATGAAAATATTCAAAATGACACATAGACAAAGAGCATAGACAAATAAGCGGCTTATGCAGCTCAGTAACAAAATGTATCCTCTTTGGAGCCACAAGTAGAGCTTAATCGGCTTCTAAAGACACTAAATCTCACTTTGTGAGAGGCTGTATTATGGAAGCTCACCTTGTCCAGGGTAATGAGGCTTCTTGTCTATCAAGGCTTATTTCATGGGAGATATTTCTATCTCCAAAGTCAGCAAAATGGACATTTATCTTCTAGAACTGTGTTTGAAAAAAATTGATAAAGCATCTTTAAATAGCTCTACAAATTACTACAAAGGAACTTGATAAATGAGATTTGGTTGGTCAGGGTTTGGAGGAGAAAACACTTCCCTTAGTTCTTTACAGGGAGGATCTGGTATTGGGGCTGGGGGTTTTTTGTTGTGTTTGTTTTTGTTGTTGTTTGTTTTTTATTTCCTATACCCATAGTTCCCAACTTTTTTAGATTCAAGGCACCATTCAGAAAATGCCAGGTCTTTGTTTGAACTAATTTTTTGACTACGGAAAAACAATACAACAATTCTTTTGTTGCAAAGAACTTAGAAACACTGCAACAGGTCAGAATGTTTTTGATGTTTCGGATTCCTATTTGAAATTTCTTGGTGTATATTGTGAATCATGTGTAGGTGTTTGCACACCTAACAGCTAATATTGCATGACATCCTTCAGTACCCTTTAAAGTCCCTCACTGTTTTATCTTGCACATTAGCTCTCTGTTTGTGCCAGGTTACTACCATTTGGGCAATGCAGGAACATGGCCAGTTCTAATCCACTGAGTAGAATTTCTCATTTCTTTCATGCAGAACTAAAGACCCACTCCTTTTTTTAGGGTAGTTGCAGTTGCTTTCTGGAATATTTTCTGATGCCATTCTTTTAAAGTGCTTCATTATTGGAATAGTTTGAGAAGTCTCCCATTGAGTACACTTTTCCTGAGAAAGAGTGCTGCAGGAAGGTAGGCTTTTCTCCCCTCACCAACATTTGGTGGAAGGATTTCTACTCACTGTCAGAATGGTACAGGTATTGGAAAAGCAAACTGGCAGGTAAGAAAGTCCATTAGATTAATCTGAGTATTTTATTCAATCAGGAGTTTTTAGTAGTATTATAGTCTCCCTGCTGAATGTTAACAGATAATTTTGGTTTCAGTTACAAAGTACCCAGGCAGACTACATGGTTAAAAGCCTTAGTAATGGAATATTGATACTTTGTACAAGCTAAACTCACCCAAAAAGTTTCCTAGAGCCATCTTTTACAGTCAGAGCTCAGTACAGATTGTATTAGTCTACCCCAGAGGCAACATCAACACCCAACATGATTATTATCAATGTACTTGACAAGAAAGTGTGCACTAGATTAGCCAGCCAAAGATGGGAAATAGATTTCTGCACATGATGCCATTTGAAAGTTGTAGAATGAGTGAGTCCCAGGGATGGCCATTACACCTTCCTTGTGGCCTTGTGGTTCCTGCCCAATTCTGGCTCTCCAGGTACCCTCTCTTTTGCTCCCTCTCCTGCCACACCTTTCTATTATCATTTTATTAGGGAAAAGGGAGGCTGCCCCCAAGGTCCCAGACTGAATCTTTGTCTCCTCCTTGTCTCCCAAACCCTGCTGATCTCCATCCTGCCCTCAGGTGTCAGATGGGGTCCTCCTGGCCTGTCTACATTCTGATGCCCTCATGTCCTTAAGGGCTAATTTTGCGGTCTCTGACTTCTCCTACAACAACAACAACCATGCCTTACAGATGTTAGTGGTCATCACTTAGTCAATACTTTGCCCCAAAGACAATGCTAGGCCACCTCAGACCTTCATACCCTTGTTGGGGCCTCAGCCTTACTAGTCTCTGCACCTTTCCTCTAGCTGGGTCCTTTGCCTAGGCCCACTGCCCCAGACCTGGCTTCTGGGCTCTAGCCCTCTTAGACACTGGTTTCACCCACTCAGGCTTCTTGCCCTCTTGAGCTTTGGGCACTGGCCCTGATTCTCACCCTTCTTGAGCTATGGCCTTAACCCTTCAGCTTCAGGACACCTTTATCTCACCTCTTACAGCCCAGGCTTGGGCCTTCTTGGCTGTTGCCACCCCATCATAAGTCCCTGGCAGGGCTCAAGACACTCTTGTGCCGCTCCAGCACCCTTATGAC
Source organism: Caiman crocodilus (assembly GCA_030014935.1). NCBI lineage: Eukaryota > Metazoa > Chordata > Crocodylia > Alligatoridae > Caiman > Caiman crocodilus. The sequence goes on from JAGPOW010001296.1 coordinate 96,814,960, forward strand.
CTTCTCCTCCCCTTGCAGGCACTTTTGCTTTACTGGTCTAAACTGCAAACCAAAATATAATCCCTCTAACTGTAAAAGCCTACTGGCTATATAACAAAACTCTCCTCATCCTGGGTTCCAGCTCAGTGCAAGCCCTTATCCCTTTATTTGCAGTTCCCAATTGTAGCAGAATCTCAGGCATTAGCTCAGCCATAGCCATCTTGCTGCAAAGCTCTCCCCCCTGAAACTTGCAGGGTCAGGCCAACTGCCTGATCTCTGGCACTGGCTTTATGTGCTTCCTAAGTCCAGCACCTTTCCTGTTAGACGACATTCCAGTCACCCACAGGAGTTCCCATTCTGGACTTGATGACCAGCCTCCTTTTCCCACTGTGGATTAGCCCAGTTGCCTGTAGCTCTGTGCTCCTGAGCTGCTTGTGTGCTTGCCCTGTAACACTTGCTGCTCTGCACTTGTTTCTTGAGATGATTACTCCTCAGGGGTAACCACTACCTGTGTAGCTACAGATATGCCTGTGTATTGGCAGCTGGTTTACTACCCATTAGCCTATTTTCTCACTTCTAGGCCTCCCAGAGCCAGCTCAGCGTGCTGCAGCTCTCTTGCTCCCTGTTACAGATACCCAGAATTCATGACAAGGCCTGCAAGGTTAAGGTTCTTTGAAGTCTTTCCCTGTACCTGTCACAAGTATTCCTTGTATGGATTAAACTTGAGCCAGCTGGATTTTATTCAGTGATAGTACTGTCTGGTTCTTCAAAGAAACAAGAAGTAGATATGGACTGTCTCAGGAATCTTGATTTTCTCTGTTAAAAAATCCCAAAATCTCTGATGTAAAAACCTCAAATCCATATTTTTCAAAGATTACAATGAAACGCCACTATATATATATAGGTATCAGCTGAATACAATGTTTTATCTATGTATTTACAGTTTTAAGTAATTTGGAAGCCTACATATTTTGCCTATATATTTTAGTGTTTGAAGTTTTTTATCATGAAAAAGCAGAGCTCCCCTTGGCTCCTTTGCTCACCAGGATGAAGGTCCAAATGTGGTTGTCATCCCCACTGCTTTGAGGCACTGAACACCCCTGATATGCTGGTGCCCTGCCCCTGCCCATGCATTTCCCCTTACTCCCATTGGAGGTTTATGGGGGCATAAATCCTCCCAGATTTGTGCACTCACATCGGGGCCACCATACCCTACCACCATGGGGCAGCCACCACCACCACCACTCCCCTCAGGCTGCCCACGCTGCTGCTACCCCACCTCCCTTCTGGGCTACAGCTGCAGCTTGGCACACAATTAGCTGGCAGTGAAAAGAGGTAAGTGCAGCATACCCTGTCCTTCCCCCCAGGTCTCTTACTCCTCGTGCTGCTGGTGGCATGGCTGATGTGGGTGTCCCGTGGCAGTGGTGGCAGCAGCAGCTGCAATGATTATCACCACTCTGCTCTGCCCTCCTGCACCCGGTACTGTCTGCTAGGCTGCAGAGGCAGCTCCTGTCCATGGCAGTCCAGCCAGATTACAGCACCATGCTCCACTGAGCATGCACAAAACAGGGGGGAACACATGGCCCCCCATGGCTCCCTCAACACATTGTGTGTGGCATCTGACCCCTCCCTAGGAGTGCACACAGGAGCAGGGAGCCAGCTCAACCTCCCCCGCCCTTGCCATGTCCTCCCCCAAATGAACTACCCATGTCCCCAGCCCCAGCTGCCAACCCTTCCCCACTTCCTCCCTCACTGTGGAAGGCTCAGTGCAAGCCACTGCTGCTGCCTCAATCTGCCTCCCCTCTCCGCTCCTCTCCATGCATCGCCTATACTCCCTGCCCCCACTCCCACATAGACTTAGCTGCAGGCAGCTAGGGGAGCTGCTCTCCAACAGGCTGCCTGGCTGCATTGCTGGCCACATGTATGTGTGTGCATACATGCTCATGGTGACCCCTGCATCTGACTGGTCTCTACCTGTTCCCCCTAGCCCCAAGCACTTGGAATTCTGCCAGCCTGTAAGGGGAAACCTGCTGATTCCCAAATTTTTCTCCTTTAAAGGAGAAAAATCTGTGGTTTTCCAAAGTTTTCTGTAGCAAATAGAAAACCCAGATCTCTGATGATCAAACAATTACTCTGACTAAAGGCAAGTTAGGACTGAGACCCATAGGACTATACTAGTAAAGGCTTTTGGGGACATTTTTAATATAATACTCCTCCTCCCTAACACTATTCTTGATACTACCTCTGGCTGCAGAGCCATGGAATGGGAATGCAGAGACTGAAGCAAAGGCCAGACTAATTTTGTATGTTTAAGAGAATGCAGCAGTTGTCCTTGCTTTGAATTGATAAATATAAAAAGATGCTCAGTTCAAAGACCAGACTACCTGTAAATTTATCATGAAATATATAATAAGCTGTCCATTTCTATGTATTACAGTACAGCTATACTGCTTGGTCAAGTCTTTTTTATCTAACCCTACTGATATTGTCAACTATGAGGTTGGCACTGTGTATAGTAAGGGATTATAAGGAACATTTTCTATACTATAGGTTTTTCACTACTGATGTAAATGGGCACCAAAAATCATTGTGGGTTAGATATCTGTTATGACAAGAGAATCTGGCTCTGCTCATGTAATGTAGATGAGTTATTATCGTGACACTGATGCTTCTTCCTCCCTCCACTCATCTGCTAGTTCTGGCATTTATGTTTGGAACCTTAATTTTCTACTAACACACAATCAATACTTTGCAAAAGTTGATGCAGCAATCTTCCCGGTCTGAGGGACCATGAGGATTGTGAGCATGTTATTCCCCTAAATAGCTGTCTAGTTTGTGCCTGATCTATTTTTATATTGTGATGATTAGACCTGTCACTTTCATATTTTTAAAGGAAAAGTTACATGGATTTTGTAACAAGAAGGTTAGAATTGTAATTTATTTTTGTTGGAACAACAAAAACAGACCACAAAGACAATTCTGTGAACAAGGACAGACTTTTCTGAATGAGGAAATTGCCAAAAGGCAGTTGCACCCAAGATCTAGTCTGCCTCTCCAAATTAAAACTTCTTTTTCTTTCTGGGTGGGAACTTTCAAGACTCCAAGGAAAATGTAATCTCTTGAGCTGGCTAGGTAGAAAGCTCTTTCTCTCCAGGAATCCTCCTCAGGCAATATAATACACTTCAGTGAGTATCTTGCAAGCTACAAAGTTAATCTTAACCTGATCATTACCACATCACATGCAGGCAGAAAATACAAGTGACAGATTTTTTTTAACTGGATTCCTAAACTCTTATGGCAGCAAGGCAGAATTCAACTTAAATATATTATAACTTCTAAGCAGCAAATATTATCAGACTAGAATATTAATGTCTTTAAAAAAATAAATCAGAATTATACCTGGAGTTTAATACAAATATATAAATGTATTGTAAAAATTGGATGTGAAAGTCCCTAAAAATATTCTTGTTGTTGTAAAGTCTAAGATTGTTCCACTTAGTTTAATCAAACCATCATATTTTAGATACTTGATATTAATAATGTTTGTATCAGATTAACAAGCCACTTATGTAGTCTAAAGAGGCTTCCCATTACAGCAACATCAAACAATTTTCACAAATAATACTGTACCATGAATGACTGCCAACTGGCATTCAGATTTATGCAGTCTTACTTGCACTTGATGTTTTTTAAAGAGCCTTTGAATTGTAGATGGAATTCAAAAGGAGAAAAAAAACAGTATTTTTGCTCATAGGAATGAGAACACCTCTAATTGGTGCAGCCTTACTTCTGGCATTTCATAACTTTTAAGTGTCTGGCCCCAGGGCCTGAATTGTATTGTGCTGCAGTTTTTCATAATGGATTTCCAAGGTCTTTTAAGGTCCAAGATCTGTTAAAGCAAACAAAAAACAAACAAATGAAAGGCAATCATGTAGAACTATATAACTCATGCATGATTCAGCAAAGGCAAAACCTTTAGATCAAATGTATAGACTTTCAACAGAAGTTCATTGTGGACAACAGCTAAGAGATGAGCCACACGTTTTACCAATAGATGTAGCAGTGGAGGAATGGTGAGATCTAAGGCACTGAATCCTATTCCAAAGGCAGAGTTGTAGTTGTTACAGAGCCTTCTTCCCTCACTACTCCAAGCCTAACCCGCAGACAGTAAAATAAGAAGGTTAACTCTGTGTTCTTTAATTACTCTAATCCTTTGCTTTTAGTAAAAATGCCAGAAACTTTACAAGAAACACCCAAACCTACTAAAAACAAGTTAGTTCTTGTTACACATTCTAAATGAAAGAGCTGTGTGCTTTTAACATGGACACAATACAACATTTGTTCTGAAAAAGAGTCAAATGCCGCTAACCCACCGTACCCCATCCCACCCCACCCATGCCATCTTTTTGATGGGGAAAAGACAACAAGCCTGAGGTAGGTACTTGCCATCGAGAGGTTTATCCCCAAAGGCTGAAATTCCGCAAAGTTATGTGAACTGCTAGAAAACTTTAACTTCAGGGGGCCATAATTTTTAACTCTTAATGGAATGAGAAATACTTAGTTAAGAGGCAATCAAGAAATAAAAGAGATATGTGAGGTAGGGTATTAAAGAATCCTTTTGAGGAAATAGTGTTGGCATGGTATAGAAACAAGAAGAACAGAGAAAATAGGTGGGAAGAGTAAAGAAAATATTAGCAAGAGCCTGTAGTTTAATGTTTTTCATATTGTTTTTTATTCCTGGAAATGTTTGGGTTTTTTCATTTGAAATGAGTAGAGACAGCATAAGTACAGCAAACAACTGTTTAACAAGGGGGACCATGGGCCTGAAAGAGGAAGAAACACCCTTTACACAGAAGCAGTGCTTCAAGTTGGTAAAAAACTCAATCTTGTGTTTATTTTCTTTATTTAGATTGAAAAAATGTTTACATCTTGTGACAGAGCACAGGTTGTGCTTACCCCTTTAAGGGATCATAGCTGGATGCAGACCAGCCTTCGAGTGGAAGCAGGCCCAATCAAGTGGTCATGTGGTAGTCAGGAGGCTGCCTGATTGGTGGAGATGCTGGGGAGCCTGGGTACAAAATCAAGCCCTAAGAACAGAGCTGACAGTTGCTGCGGGGATGCTACTGGAGTAACAATGCCCAGCTGGGGGAGTCTGCTCCCAGAACATCAAGAGATCAGGGTAGGAACTATGGGGATGGGAGAAGTTCCTGGTCCTGGGGAATAAGCTGAAACTACATTCTGCTGTGGTTGGATGGTGTAGTGGGGCTGCCTGTGGCCAGGCAGTCTACAGGAAATCCTACACTTGTGCCTCCCCAGTGAAAGGCAAGTATGGGGTACCAGAAAGTCTCAACCCCCACTGCCTTATGGATGACCCTGTGGAATCACCCATAAAGACTAGGGGAGCACACCCCAACAGAAAAACACAGGGCCAAAATGAAGCCTGAGGCAGGGTCCAGGCCAATAGAATGGGGCCTGAGACAGGGGTCAAGGGCCACAGAATGAGGCCAAGGGGTGTAAGGCCCAGCAGCCTGGTGAGGGGGCAGCATAGGCTTGAGGCCCAAAGGGCATAAAGCCCAGTGACCAAGCAGGGTAGAGGTCCCAGTGAGTGGGCAAGGTAAAGGCCCCAGGGAAGGACATGAGGCTAAGGCATGTCTGAGGATGCCTGAGGCCAGGTTTGAACCAGAGGCTGAGTGCAGCCCACCTAAGCAGCTGGGAGAGTAATAGTGGATTTGGATGCCATCTGCGAGGCATGGGATACAGTGAAGAGAGGTTTGGGGGGAATGTATTTCACTCTTGGTATCAGGGCAATTAAATGGGCAACCTGTTGCATTTTTCCATCTACTTTGATACATCAAGGCATGACAGGTGAAGCAGGGCACACTGCCCTGCACAGCTGGGCAGGCCGATGTAGTGATCAAGCCCAAGATGGCTCATGTTACAATCTACAGAGAAGAGACTCTTTCTCTTTTTTTCTCACATATGTGAGAGTACTTGACCTAATTCTCCCATATTTCAAATTCAGTTTCTAAAATCCTTACCTAATATCATTTAACAGCCCCTTAGGACCAAATTCTCCTTCTCAGACCCTTCTGTATCTTCAGCAGATTCTCTCCACAGTCCTCATCACAGAGCACATAGATCTAGCAGGTCGTTGAGCTGCACAACCTCCACCTCTAACCAAATGCATTTTAATTGCTTCTCTGGCCCACTTTTATTTGTAGCCTTAATAAGATGCATTCTGATTGAATAGCATTCAGTTGCCAAGTTAACCATTTCCTTGACAGCCCTGAGTGAAGTATATTGATGCCATTGAAATATCAGATCCCCAGCTTTCCTCCTCTTTACCTACTTGTATCAAATTTTCTCAATAGCTTTGGAACATCCATCCATCCATCCGTAACTCAACAGTCGTAGTCAGGTGACTGATTAGTGATGGTGTTGCTTTGTTAACTAGAATTGTTTAACTTCTTTTGTTATATTATGGTAGTTTCCAAAGGCATTATTTAGGATTGGAACCTCACTTTACTAGGACTGCTTCAACACACAGAGATGCTTGACCCTTGCCCTGAAAATGCTGAATCTATCACCTGACTTCTGTCTATACCAACTCCATATGTGGACAGCACTGTCTAAACTCTTCCCAATATTTTATTGTATTTATCCCCAAATCACAAGCTTAATTTTATGCATATTAATACTAGCCTTTGGCATCAGTGAGAATATCCAAATATGTAGGCACATAGACAAGTCTCTGCAGGATCAGGGCCTAACTAAATATAGGACCCAATTGTTGATCCAGTTAAACTCATGCTGCTTTGTTAGAAAAAAATGCATTGAATTCATTGTAAGCTTTTGCAGATTCCATGCTGTTAGCCAAGAATTCAATTTGCTCTTGTGTTCCGCTTTTGAGACAAATATCACTGTTTTTTGTAGGGGACAGTGTTGTAGTTGCATGATCCCTCCTGGAGCACTCAAAAATGAAGGGAAAAAAAGTTAAAAGTTTGAGCCTAGATAGCTGATTACATTAGTGTGCTTCAGGTGTATCAGTTTCTGTAGTGTACAGCAACACAAGGGAGCAATGTGACTGGTTACATTGTGCAGCAATACCCCAGCCTGTCCTCTGCAAGCTGGGATTAGTTCCTGGGGGCCCAGAGCCACCCCCTTTCACCTCCTGCACACTGAGATTGATTCCTGGGTGTCCCTGTTGGGATCCACAGGTGCGTCTCAAGTAGGGCCAAGGAGGTGATCCTCCCCCTCTATGTGACACTGGTCAGGCCACAGCTGGAGAACTGTGTCCAGTTCTGGGTGCCCCACTTCAAAAGGGATGTGGACAACATTGAGAGGGTCCAGAGGAGGGCCACCCGCATGATCCAGGGACAGCAGGGCAGACCCTACAATGACAGGCTATGGAACCTGAACCGGTTCAGCCTTCACAAGAGAAAGCTGAGGGGGGACCTGGTGACCGTCTATAAACTCACTAGGAGGGACCAGAAGGGTTTGGGGGAGACCTTGTTTCCCCAAGCGCCCCCCAGGATAACAAGGAATAACTGCCACAAGTTGTTGGAGGGTAGGTTTAGATTAGACATCCATAAGAACTACTTCACAGTCAGGGCAACTAGGATCTGGAACCAACTTCCAAGGGAAGTGGTGCTGGCTCCCACCTTGGGGGTCTTTAAGAAGAGGCTTGATGCCTACCTGGCTGGGGTCATTTGAGCCCAGTTTTCCCCCTGCCCAGACAGGGGGTCGAACTTGAAGATCTACAAGGTCCCTTCTAACCCTACTTCTATGATTCAATGAAGACCACCACCTCCCACTCTCACAATCCAGGATTGGGTACCAGGTACCTGCTGCCAGCCCCTCCAGTCCCTCAATGTGCAAGAACTGGGTCCTGGGGGCCCAACACCACATCCTCCTAGCCCCCCTCCACCACACACATATTGGGCCCTAGGGTGTAGTGTTGCCCCAGGCCAGCCCTGTGTGCTGGGATCAGGTCCCAGATCCAACATACAGAGCCTAGGGCAGGGGTGGGCAATTATTTTGGGCAGAGGGCCGCTTACTGAGTTTTAGCAAGCCATTGAGAGTCACATGACAGGCAGCCCAGGGCAGCTAAATATTAATTTTCTAAATTTTTTAGGGGCCCTGCAGGCCAAATTGAATGGCCTGGTGGGCCACATCTGGCCCCCAGGCCACATTTTGCCCACCCCTGGCCTAGGGCTTCCCATAGGTCCAGAAAGTTGGCATCAGGGGAGCAAATACATTTCTAGACCAGTGGGGAGCCCCACAGGCCAGACAACATAGTGCCAAGAACCAGATCTGGCCTGGGAACTGCAGGTTGAACACCACTCATTTAAGATTTTATCCAAATCACTTCTAGACAAATTCAGTATAGGTTTCTGTGTGTAACAAGATGCTAAAATCAAACTCTACAGCAACAACATATGTAAGACCACTTTATAGTGTTAACTAAGGTCCCAGTTCAGGTAAATGTTCACAGGACCCACCTGAAGTCCAATGTGATGCCAATGGAATTCTGCAAATATAGGATTCTGCCTAAATGAGGCAATCCACAGAATAGGCATGTGAGTTTGTATTTAACGGAAGGGAGCACAGGCTACTCCATTTTATCATACTGTAAATGTTATTTAGTTTTATACTCCATCCTGTGAGTCTGAACAAAGATTTCAGAACAGTAAAAATCATAAGTCATTGGAATAGTGGATTCCACAGCTCCCCTGCTGCCAAATCTCTAGACCTATGGGAAGCCCTAGGCTCTGCTTCTTGAATCTGGGTCCTGATCCCAGCACAAAGGGCTGGCCTGGGGCAGTACTAGGCCTCAGGGACTGTAAAGGAAAGGAACATTTTAAAACTTATCCCTAGACAAAATATACTAACCTTCATTTTACTTGTAGATATAGGAAAGAGAACTACATTTCTGAACCTCATTCTATGATCAAACTACCATTTATTTGGCAGAGTAGAGCACCAGCCATCAAATAGGTACCTGTTTTGCTAGTCTAATTAGTGTTTTTTCTTGGCAAGAGAAAGAGAGAGATAGAGAAAAAGAGAGACGTTAAACTGTTAAGCTTTACACATATTAATTTGAAGTTGCACAACTATGTTGCCATTATTAATCCACCTGACAGAAAAAGGCTCTGCTTGTACTGCCAAGCCTGGAGTCCATACTACGCCTAAAAAAAGATATCCGGTATGCACAAGGGTTCATGCACAGAGATTTATCTGAGTTGTTCTGGTGAGTTCTGGCTGCCCAAGGTCACAGTGGCACCTAACTACATATGTAAACTTAAGAAAGTCAGTTAATAATTAGCAATTTTCTTTGCATTTGTAGCCTTGAGGCACAGCCTTATGTAATGTGACTATTTTACTTAAATATTATAACTCTTCTGTAAGTCAAGGTTTTAGGTTATTAACTATATCTTAAGCTTATGGCATAAGAATAACTATTTTTCTGTCTGGTTGATACATACGCTACATATGCCGCCTGAAAATGATATTCAATTATTTTGTAAATTACAAATAGTGAAAAAGAGCTGTGATATGCTGGAATTACATTGCATTGTAGGGAGTCCCAGTAAGAGGTCATGGTTTTATTTTACTAATAGAGCTAAGATGAGAAATCATTCCCATGAAAGCTTTCACATATCAAAATGTTTAGCTCTTGACATCCACACTTCCTAATCTGAAGCACAACAAAACCAAAACATTTCTAATCAAAATTCATAGAGTGCACTACCCTCAACCATTTCAGAAATGCCGTATGACCACTGAAGTTAGATCACTTATCTTGGAGTATGGTTCAAATACTTGGTTTGAATCAAGCACAGCTGGAAGTGGATCTTCAGGTATCATAGTATCTAGGGTCAGAAGGGGCCTAGAGCAGGCCACCTAGTCTGACCCCCTGCCAATGGCAGGAAACGAGTGCCAGGGTCACAGGACCCCAGCCAAGTACCTATCTAGTCTACTCTTAAAGATGCCCAAGGTAGGAGCAAGAACTTCCCTAGGAAGCCGGTTCCACATCCTAGCCACCCTAACTGTGAAGCAGTGCCTCCTAATGTCCAACCTAAACCTGCTCTCCAGTAACTTGTGACC
>JAGPOW010001296.1:96825145-96867662 GCA_030014935.1 Caiman crocodilus
GTCCAACCTAAACCTGCTCTCCAGTAACTTGTGACCATTGGTCCTAGTTACCCCTGGTGGTGCCCTGGAAAAAAGAGCCTGACCTATTTCCTGCTGATCTCCCCTCAGCAGCTTATAGGCAGTCACCAGGTCCCCCCTCAGCCTCCGTTTACTGAGGCTGAACAGATTCAGGTCCCTCAGACGCTCCTCAAGGCCTATCCTGCTGCCCGCATATCAATTTAGTGGCCCTCCTCTGGACCCTCTCGAGGCCGTCCACATCCCTCTTGAAGTGCGGGGAGGTGAACATCCTCATCAAAGGATTACTGGGCGCTGTATGGGAGGGACTCTCTTTCTTTCACATTTTGAACAGGAATTCCATCCCTACTGATATTTATATAATGCTGTGGAAAGTTTTGGTAGTGAGCATTTTCTTTCATAATCCTATTTCACTTGAAAACTTCCAGCCAACTCAAATTATCTTATCTTTTCATGTACCACACCTCCCCAAATAAGATATTACTTTGTTTTGGATGAAGAAGAAAAAGATTTTTCCAGGGTTATGGAGACAGAGTAGAAACACGGCTTAATCTTCAGCTCACTCAGCCTCTCCTTCCTGTTTGGGCAACACTATACAGCTAACCCTTTTGACAGCTGAATAGTGAGCAGTTCTTGGCTGCTCAACCAAAAGGTAAAACTGTAGTTCGTATTGAAGACTAGACTCCATGGACAAATTTAGGGGTTTGAAAAGAACTATGAAGAATCTATAGGGTTGTGAAATAAGAGGAGACCAAGAGTAGCTAATAGACTGCAAAACTGCCAAAGAAAGGATAGCCTGATTAGTGGAACATCAAGACCATTAAAAAGAAGAGAGGCCGTTAACACCGATGAAGTGAAGAACAATTAGCAGGAATTAGGTAGATTATAATGAACCATGAAGTCAACGTATTCCAACAGCATTGCCTGAACAGAAATGTCACTGAAGCTATTGGGCATCTGGCATTAAACTTTGGGTGGAACAGGAATCAAACCAAGGTGTGATCACAGTTCTGATGATACCCCTCTCCACACACTCTGGATCAGTCCCTACTTCACCCCTCCCACTCCATCCTTCTGCTGAAAAAAAAAAAGGGAAAAAAAGCAGCAGCCATGTTGTGCCATCTCCATTCTTCTTACATGAGAAAATCAACTTTCCCACTTAAGATAAACATCCCAATTCTGGATAATTTTCTGGGGAAAGGTATGTGAGGCATGCAAATAAATGGAGTATTAGTTTTTGCAATCAGATGTTCTTTTGGTGACTTTTGGTTAGGAATATAATGAGAAAAACTGATATGTTACCAACTTCATTAAAAATGACTGCATGTCTTAAAGCCAGTTTCATTTAACTTTGTTCCTTAGAGCAAAGGATCAAGAAATGAGATCGGTATTTTGAATAAACACAAGATATATGTACATGGAAACAAGGAAAGCAACTCCCACAACAAAATACAATTGCTTTGCTTATCTTTTGCTGTTTTCTTCATTTTTTTTATTTTATATGGTTATGTGAAGCAGATGCACTTAAAAAAAATTCATATGAAATATTGCACAATAAGAGCTTCTATGAATAATTCTTTTTTTTTTTTTTTTTTTTTTACAGAACCAGGAGGTACATCTAATTTCAATTGGTATTTTATAGGCATTTTTTTTTTTGGCTAACTTTATTTGTTTTAATTATAGATTTGTTAAATAATTAAATGTTGTGCAAGTAGGTAATGTTTGTAATTGCTGACATTTTATTACTGGCAGTAAAACCTGGCACGTTAAGCTGTGAACTAAACAAGCAGCTCCATTTTTCTAAGTAATTGATTCCTGTGCTGGATCCAATAAAATACTTATGAGTCTAAATGTTAGGCATTTACTGTTAAAGTAATGCCTACCTCTTAAGAGCTTTCCCCTGAGTGGAATCCAGAATCCAGTGACAGCCTTGGCTACCTATAAAGTGAAAAGAGTTTAACTGCAATATTTAAAAGAAAGCAAAAAGAGCCAGAACAGCATAGAGCTTCCAGGCAGGGTTCCTGCTGCCACTGCTGCAGCTGCCAGAGACCTGCTTGGCTTTCCTGGCATCCAGCAGCAGCTACTCATCTCCCTGCTGCAGTGCGTGCTCCGGGCAGTTGGTAGGAAATCAGAGAGGGTGGGGGGGGATGGGGAGCTGCAGCTAGGCAGAAGCATAGGGCTGGGGCTGGCAGGAGCATGGAGCCTTCACTTGGAATTCAGGGGTAGTACAAGTGTGAAAAAAGGGTAGGCACACAGCCCCTGCCACTGGTGGCAGTAGCAGCAGGCAGGGGCCCTCAAGACACTTGTGGTCTACACAGGCACTGCTAAGCAGCAGCACACAGCTCCAGCCAGCACTGCACATGGTGGCAAGGAGCGCAGCAAAGCCAGCCCGTGTCTATCATGCAGGACTACCCGCAGCACATGTGCAGCTCCTGGCACTCATGCACCACCAGGGGAAGCCCCATGCCCCGCTGTGCAGGTCCTGGGACTCCACCAGAAATTTGGGGGAGTCCCACCCCTGCTTCCTGGCAGAGTCCTGGGATCTGCACAGCAGGCAGCAGGGAAGGCAGCTGGCTCCATCGTGCGGGGCTTCACCCAGCAGTACATGAGTGCCAGGAACTACACATGCTCATGGTAGCCCCACGGGAAAAAGGCAGGCCAACCTAGCTGTTTGTTGCCACCACATGCAAGCGCTGGCCAGAGCCATACATCGCTGGGCAGCGGGGCCTGTGTGGGCCATGAGTGCCCTGAGCATCTGACATGTACCGCTGTTGTTACCACTGGGGCAGGGGCTGTGTGCCACGGGGGAGGACTGTAGGAGGGTCCCCAACCCCCCACCGTCACAAACCCTACACATCCAAACCCTGTGTCCACAACTCCTCTGCATAAACACCCGCAACATACCTTATGTCCCCCACACACCCCACCATGCACACACATCCACCCCAACCCCACCATACACACATCTCCACACAATATACAAGAATTTATTTTTGAGTTATGCAATCATCTCTATATACAGTACACAAACACAGATCATGACAAAATATTTTTCAATAAAATTTAAATATGTTACAGTAGACTTTTGACTTTCAGTATATTTTTTGTTTTCTGGTTCCAAGATGGCAACTCTCCCCTCCCTAAAGGAGTACTTGCAAGGGCAAGGGGAGGTACTTCTGGTGGCAAAGATTAGGGGTTGGGGGCAGGATTTCTGGTCCCAAGATGGCAACCAGGCTACAGAGCACCTGTCAAGGGGCAGGTCTACCCTTGTGGGCATTGGAAGCTCACCAAAACTCATTATGTGGTCCTCCAGCTGAAATAATTGCCCACCCTGAGTTAGATCAATACTCCCAACCCAACAGACATTAGCTATTGGGTCAGGAGGTTGAGGGATAGAGGTCCAATTTGGAGCTGATCCAGGGAGAGATGCTGAATCTCTGCAGCCTCTTCTCCTAGCTCCAGCCCCACCCTCCCAGACTCTGGTGCTGTCTCAGGATGGGAGGGGGAGAAGGCAGGAGAGGGAGGTCCATTCTGGGGTTTCCTCAGCCTGCACTGGAGTACGGGTTGGTGATATTGAAGTCTCCCCACTTGGAAAGTGGGGGAGGGAAGAGTGGGGAGCTCCAATCCACTTTCCCCGTCTTCCAGCACTGGCCTCCAGGGCCTTACCCAATCCACCTGTCCCACTCTCCAGTGCTGGCTGGGCAACCCCCAGAACAAGATCCCTCCACTCGCCCCATCATCCCATTCTGAAATTAGCACCAAGAGCAGGGCTGGGCTGCATCAACCCAGCCCTGCTCTCAGCATTCACACAGGCAAGTTAAAGAAGGTGCTCCATTTTTCAGTGCCTTCATCTGAACCCTTTTGTAATTATGGTTCAGATTGTCATGGTATTGGGCCCTTTTAAAGTGCTCTGCAGCCATGTACTTGTGTTAGGTAATGGCTGTAGAGCGCTTTCAGGGGCCAGATCAGGTGAAAATTACCACTTTTGTCTGTGTCTTTAGAGTTCAGCAAAAGGAAAGGCTATAGACAAAAGTGTGTCTTATATTCTATTCCTCTCTGGAATTCTGGCATCTTATTTCAGGCTGCTGTCTGGCATCTCCATCCACTTGGGGTCAATATCCCAGAGCACTCTTCTGAAGACAAGTGCTTACATCCTTTCTTTTAAGGATTGGCGAATGACTCACATTTTGCTTTTAAAAGACACTCAGAGGAAGGTTTCAGTTGTGCTAGTTCCCCACCCCACCCGAACATTACACAATATGCTACTTATTACAAAGCACTCCCCTGGAAAGTGCAAGGACTGGGGACCAAAACTCTTACCTCCCCCTCCTGCCTCCCTAGTTTACCTGACTGCCCTTAGCTCTAGGCCCTCACCTTTTTCCTCCAACCCAATGCATCTTTAATTCTATTCTTCAGTGTGGCACAGCTTCAGAAGGAGAAATGGGAAGTACCACTACACTTAGACTAACTCAAAGTCTGGTGGTTAAGGCATTCACCAGAAAGGTGGGAAATTTGGGTGTGGATACCCTCCAGCTGAAAAGAGCACTGAATCTTGGTCTCTACTTCTTGGGTGAGTGCTCTAACCACTATCCTATCATAGAAAGAAGGGCACCGCCTACTCCTGCCATCCCTGAAAAGAAAGCAGCAGCTACCGCAGCTTGTGAGCAGTCCAGCCCTCTCATCTCTTACTAAGTCAAGTCCCTCAGGGGATTTAGGCATAGAAGCACCTACTTTCTGGTTCCCAACTGGACTTAAGTATGAGATAGACAGAAAAATGGAAAGATTGGGGTAATTCTGAGCATACCCAGAAATGGAACCCTATGTGCCCAAGGGATGTCATATCAAAATGTTTAGTTATTTTTAGGATTATGCAGCAGATAAATGGAGTCTTGGATTGCAGCTTTGGACTTAGACAGCTACATATCACCTATTATATTACTTCAGTCCTTTCTTGGATCTTGCCTTCTCTACTATGTTCCCCCATCTATTGCGTCAGTTGTTATATTTAAATAGATACAAAAAGGCAAATGTCATCCCTTTTTAGGACTGAACTCTTCTCCAAAAACTAAATCAGTGTATTAATCCACATTGAGACAAAACAGACTTCTATATTTATATTATAGTTAAGATTATACTTAAGGAAAAAATCTTGAAAGCACAACACTGTCATTAGCTATAACATATGAATCACTGAGGAACCAGCATAACCAGCCGATTGCAGAATTCAGCAAATCAAAGTGACTCAGCCACTTTACATATTTAGACATAAGAACTATTAATTGAATTAGGCTTCACCAGAAATAAATGTTAAATTTTATTCATAGGCATAATGACATCATCCTATTTCAGATTCAGAGTTGGATAAATGTCAATAGTAATGTACTTATAATGCAGTCATCACTGTGGTATTTGAGTGTACCCAAAAGTATAAAATCAGGCCAGCAGTCTGAAAGACTGCTTAGTCACCCTAGTCTGTTAATGTTTCCAGAAGGCTTTATGGTAAAACTATTTTTTTTTCTCTTCCTTTATATATTTTCCTGAAGAGATGTATTGTGAAAAAGGTAAATTTGAGATGTGTTTTGTATTCTGTTCAAAAAGTGGTAAGATTTACAGCAAGATATTCTGTAGCAGCAGTTGGCAACCTCTTACTAATAGCAGGCCAGCACCTGCAACCAAGCTGCCACTGAAGATCACCAACGTGCTGCCATGGACCACCCCTGACATCTCAGCCCTACTCAGAGGGCTGTTCTCTCATGCTTTAGTGTAGTCACCACTGAAAAATGTGTCAACTAAAACTGTGGCAAGGCACAGTTTGGAGTAGCTAATTTGGCAGCAACCGTAAATGGAGGCTGCATTAGTAGTGTGAGAAAGCAGCCTTCTGCACAGAGTAGGAGCAGCAGGGGATCAGTGTACCATTAGTAAAACACAGTATAGATCAGGTGGCTGGGTGGCAGGGTGCCCTAATAACCCCAGCTCCCACAACCAGGTGGGCAACCCTGTAGTACGGCCCAAGACAGCAGACCCATTAAGAGAGTGTGGGCTAATTGCTCAGAAGCCTGACTTGAGGCACCCTTGACTGGTCAATGCTGGGGCCAAGACCAGAAGGGTCAAAAAGGCGAGGGGCCCACCACGAGGGACACGCAGAGCTGGGGGCCTGGAGTTCTGATGGGCCTTGAGGGTGAGGCCAGGGCCTATGTGGTCAAAGGTCCTGGGGGGGGCACACCCAAGAGAGAGAAGAGTGCAGGAAGCTTGGCAGCCCAAGCCTGATAGGGGATCTAGTTGGGGTCCAGACTAGAGGGCTATGGGGCCCAGTGTGGGGCCAGAGACATTAAGAGCTTAGATGCCATCTGCGATGGGTGGGCTGCAATGTAGGGGACATTCAGAGCTGCAAATAACACCCCTTGGCATTGGGGCAGGAAATGGGCAGCCTCCCACCTGAAAAATATCTTCATCATTTTCCATCAAGGCATGACAGATGAGAGAGGCAAGCAGTTAGCCCAGAAACAGGTGGCTGACCAACTTCCAACTGGCCCCAGGAAGGCCCCCTGTTACAATGGGTCAAATCTGGTCCACAGTCATAAGTTGTTGACTTAAGTGTTTTATAGCCTTGTATCAGCTGAGAGACCCAGTCCACTGCTCTGGTACCTGTCTGTCACATTGCACACACCTTCACAACCCTGAGGACAGAGCTACATAACACTACATTTTGTAATGAAGCCAGTCCAGAACCCTGGACCCAGCCAGTCCCAATCAAGATATCAGTACAAGTCAAAAAGCACCACTTGCAGCAAGCTCAGAGCAGCACCCTAGCCCTAGCTGGGCTAAGGGAGGCTATCAGGGCAGCTTAAAGCCACAAAAAATAGGCCCTACCCACTCCAACCAGACCCAATCCACAGTCTCCTTGCCTGGGAAAAGATGAACGTTCTTGCTCCTGATCTTGCTTGCTGGTTTTCCCTCCTTCAGAAGCTGGCTCTGACTCCAGCTTCCAATCCTGGTAAGACCATTGTCATTCCCTGATTTTAACTCTCTGGTCTTGATTCTGGCTCAACCTTTGGCTCTGGCCTCTGGCTTCTGACCCTGGCCTGTCCTGACTTTGGCTATGGCTTCTGAATCCAGTTCTGATGCCAGATCTCTCTCTGGGAACTGATCTGGGCCACACCCAGGCTTTATGCACAATACACCTAGAAGGAAGGGGAGGTTATTTCTGAAATCCTCAAGAGAACTGGAAGACTAAAGTCTTACAAGACCTGCCATGTAGGCTACTTAAAATAGGGTTGCTAGTTGTAGCCATGTTGGTCTAAGCACATAGGCAGGCAAGTTCTTTGGGTAGATGTGGTATCTTTTATCAGATATCTCTTAGTAGATTTATTACTTAATTGGTCTGATAAAAGATACCACATCTACTCAAAGAACCTTGCCTGCCTAAAATCTTAAAGTAGATCCTTTGTTGAACTGGGAGCACTGGAGGTTTCCACAACCATGTGTTAATTAGAAGATGAGCTGTCATGTTGGATAAAGCAGATTTGCATTATGTAAGAATTTCTGTAGGCTTTGTGTACAAGTTAGTAGATAAAAAGCTATTTAAGCTTTGCTATATTTCTGTGCTCACATACCAGGTAACCTGTCCTTCCTTTTATACATTTTTAAGTTGTACAAATCACAAGAACATTCCATCCTTGAGAAGCACAAAACACATCTAATAAAGGAGGTAAGTTGGACAGTTTTGTATCATTTTCTAAACTCCCATAGTGAATAGCAAAATAACTTGTAGCAAGGTGATTTGGCCCTTTAAGTGGAGCAGCTAGCCCAGGAATAGCAGTGATGATTAGCTGGGAATAAAAAGCCCAAGTCCGGGTGACAGCAAGGAGCTTAAGTTGGGGGAAGGAGCTGTTTTGTGGGCAAGAAGCAGTTTGAAACCCAGAGGATTTTGCCTTTAGGAAGAGCCAGAAATAAAGGGCCCTCTCCTGCTAAAGCTAAAGGTTTAATTTAGTCTTTTGTTTGGACCAATGATCATTGGTTTGTGTTATGAGGTTTGGCTCAGGAGTTCCCAAGGAAGCAAAGCCTGACAGTGAGATTGCAGGCACCCACACCTAATTATGGACTATTGTTCAGACTGTCTAAGGGCCAAAACCTGCCTGCAGGGCAGCAGGTATGCAACCTGCTTACAAGACTATCCTGAAAACCTTATGATACCCAAGCTGAAAAAGTACAGATTACTCAGAATAACTATTGTTATAATAACTAACATGCTGTAGAATACACTGGTTCTCATATTCTACAAAACACAATTTTAACTCTCCTTTTTTTTTTTTTAAATTGTTCCTCCTAAACAAAAGATTAAAAATGTAATAATATTAGATGCATTTCTTACAATATTTGGGCAAGCAAGTGAATCTTTAATATAGAAGACCTGGCTTAGACTGTATCACTTTCATTTTTCAAATTGGTATTGTAAAACTGTATCCAGTAAGATTTTGTATTAAAATTATTATTTTTTAACCCTATATAGCATTTGACCCATTTCTATGTGAAGAGTTGTAATAATAAGGCTGTAGACTGGGGTAACAAAAATCCTGTAGGTCATTTTTTAAGATTTTGTTTGACAGACCTTCCAAATTTTAAAAATTCTTGTAACACTACATTCTCCCTCCCATTCCCCCTTCTTCCCCAAAAATTTCAAACCAATCTTGAGTCAAGTACATGCTGGTCCTGTCAGTATCCATAGTTTGGTGTCCTTGCCCCTTCTCTTATTTCTCATTCTGACATGACCTGAGGGGCCATCATGGACTGGTGTTACATCTACTTTATATTATAGAGCAGAGTAAGAAGCAGCTGGCACCATTAGTTATGCACATTGTTGGCTGCTACTGAAGTTGCAAATACAGCAGTCAACTAGAATGTTGTTATTTCGAAAGACCAATCCTTCAGTCACTGCTGTGATGAGGGGGAGTGGCGTTCAGAGAATAGAATCCTGTAATAATTTTCCCTTGCCTACTATCATTCATCAACATCAGTGGCAATGGTAAAAATATAAAAAACAAAAACAAATTATAAGAAAGGCAGATCTAGCCCATGGGAAAAGAAACCGAGCACTCTGCATGTGAAAGCTATTTAAGAGTAATCTGGGGGAAGGCAAGGCATGTGTTTGTGTCAGATTATTAGCTGTCTAAATCAGTGAAACAAAATAGTCTTTCAAGTTATCGGCAAATGATGCCTAAGGCATTTTTAATGCATATGTCTGTCTTCCCCTTCTCCCCCACCGCCCAAGATATAAAAAAAAATTGGAAAAAGAAAATGTATATGGGACTTTACATTCTTAGCCCGAAGAACTCAAATAAACAAGACCTGAATTTAACAAATGCTAATGCCCTTGCCACCTTAATTTTAAAGTGATAATAGGATGATTAAAGTGATTTCCTATTATTTTTATATGATCTTTCACAGTACAACTTTTATAACACCACTTCTTTGAGTAGCAAATAGATAAAAATCACTGGCATATTAAAATTTACAACACAATCTATGAAACCAAGGACTGTTTTCAATTATAGTACTGTAAATCTAGAAGTAAATCTGCTGGAGCAAATCCAGTTAATTTAGTCCAAATTTGCACTGATGTGACTGAAAACAGAATCTAACCACGTAATTTGTAAGGCCTTTTTAAGGTTTTGTTGGGGAAGAAATTGGCCTAATTTCATTTGGCAAAGTTGTGCATTATACTTAAAATATGCAGAGAAACCTGACTTGCATTGTTTGAAGAATGCGAGATGTAGCTTTCAGATTGTTTGTTCGTTTTGCAAAGATGCCTGTTTTTACAGGTTAAACCGATTCTTTTTCTGACAAGTAACTTAAGATTCCCTCCAGTCTTTTGTAAACAGGAGTCATTGACACATTCCTTTTACTTTTCTACTTTCTTTACAGTATTCAAGTATTCAGAGTGTAAGTGACACACATTAGTGTTTTACTTGAAACCAAGAGAGTTCAGCCTCTGTCCTGAGGACCAAATCTGGCCCATGGAGCCCTGGCATCTGACCTGTGGGGCTTCCCACAGGTTGAGAAGTTTCCCAATGGGTAATAATGGCAAACAGTACAGCTACCCTTCTCCCCCACTGCCAAATTTCCAAGCCCCACGTGGCTGGATCAAGGCCAGGTCACGATCCCAAGCGTGTCATGATATTGCCCCTACCCCTCACCCGTGTTGGGCTGGGTTGTGCCAAGCCCCTTCCTCATATGGCTAGATCAGAGCCAGGCTGCCCCTGACCCCCTCCACATAGCTGGATGGTGCCCCAAGGTCTTTCTGGTTTTCTAAGCAAGCACTGCTGAGGAAGTCAATAGTCTTCATGGCCCTGCAGACTTCTTAGCTGCTTCTATTTCACCGCCCTGCAGAAGGCTTTTAAGTCCCATTTGTATTTGGCTTCAACCTTGACTGAAGAATCAAACCCCAGGCCTCTCGTCTATTAGTAAAGTTTTTTTTTTCTTTTTAACCCAAGTAAAGAGGTATTGTGTTACATGGGATGATGCCCCTCACCGTCTGCACCTCCTCCACCCCTTCTCAAAACCCTAAATTTGGGTTTTCCGAGGCATATCCTCTTTTTGGGTCCTCCTGTCTTTGTCTGGGCATTTTTGTTTTTTTTTAAATATCAGGAAATGTCTGAGATTTTGCTGTGCCCACTTTCCCAGCTTACCCCAGCAAGGACCTGCTTGGGCCTGGGGGCATCAGGGGAAGGTGACCGGAGGCCAGGGCATCACGTGCTCTGTGCACAGGCCCTGGCACCCTGGCAGGTGAATGTGAGCATCAAAGCTGCAGCGGGGGGAGGTCTTCAGGTACAATAGGGATGAGGGGGGCAGGGGCTATAGGTTGGGAGTGAAGGATACTAGCAGGAGGCTACACAATGCCATAGCAAGCAGGGGCAGGGGAAATGAAGCAACCACCCTGGGCACTGAAGTGAAGGGGCAGTAGCAGAAGGCAGGGGCAGGATGCAGGATGGATCTGTGAGCAGCTCCAGGGGCTGCAAGAACCTGGGAAGGATGGCTCTTGCCGCTGTGTGCACTCCCAAGCAAGCATGGGGGACACATGCCCCTGATCTGTGTGCCAGGGGAGGATGGGTTGCCGCTGCAGGCTTTCCCTTGGGTGCCAAACTTCACTGTTAGGGCACTGGGCCTGCGAGTCAGGAGCGAGGGGCACCAGCATGGTCTGGGGAGCAGGGTACTGTGGGTCAGGAGTGAGCAGAAGGAGCAGCACTGGGGGGAGTGAGACTTAGGAGGGGCAGGGACAGGAGCAGGGTACGGGCATGTCACTGTCCCCCTGACAGTCGTATAGCCCCTGCCCCCACAAATGTCCTCTTGTTTGAGCCCGGAATGATGGTAACCCTACCTAGATCCCCCATGGTGCGAGGTGGGCACTAGGTTTTGCTGCTACCTTCCTGCTTACAGCCTCCTCGTACCACAGACAAGAAAACACAGAAAAAGAGACGTGGTCCCTTGTCCCCCAGGCTGCCCCGAGCACACGCACCGCTCGGAGAGAAGCTGCACCCCTCCCGCCTCGTGCCGGCTCGCTCCCCAGCCGCGGCCCGGGCGAACCCAGCACCAGGGGCTGGGCGGAGCCACAGCGCGCCGCAAGGTAGCGGGCGGCGGCGGCGATTGGCTGGCGGGCGTCTGGGCGCTGTGCCGCCATTGGCTGCTACGCTGCCTTTGTTCCGCACCAGCCAGTGCCTTGGGGCAGCGGAAGTTTGAGCGTCGAGTTGGGGAGTCGCAGGGTGTCGGCTCCGCTGCTAGCCATGGAGCTGGAGGGCAGAGTGCGGAAGGTGAGTAAGCAGGGCCGGGGGCCGGCAGCGCGGGGGCAGCGCACGCACTCGCTGCCTCCCCGGAAAGTTTCTCCGCAGTCCCGGGGGCGGAGGGGGCCCGCCGCCGCCGCCGCGTTCAGCCGGGAGCGCCTCTCCTGCGGAGCACCGGTGGCGCTGAGGAGTCCTGTGACAGCCTCTGCGGAGGCACCTCTCCACTTCCTCGTCCTCCCCCGCGGTGCTTGTTGTGCAGGAATTGGGGAGAGGAGGGGTGTGCATGTGTCCGGTTATGACCTAGTGAGTGGGCGCAGAGAGGTCACGAGGCGTCTCTCCAGCACCAGAAAAGTGAGCGCGTCTCGCATTCACTTAGTCTCTAAAGTGCTTTGCTCCCCTGGCTCCTGTCAGCCTAGGGGTTCAGAGATGGCTCCTGGGAGGGAGAAGCTGGTGGGTACCTGAGGGGCGGCGTCCCTGACATCCCTGATGTCTCCGCTGCCGGTGAGGCAGGTGTAGTGCCACAGGGACTGGATTCTGGATGCTCCTTTAAATGGCTTCTGGCCTGGTCTTCAAAGGGATGTTGCAGTAAATAAAAGCTTCTTCTGATCGCTTTAGCCAGAGATCAGTTTAACAGTTTCAGACGGTGCCTTGCATTAAACAGTTCTCTTAAAATTTTGGCTCTAGAAGTAATGGCTTTGTGCAGGCTTGTGCATGCTCTGCGTTCTTGTGGCTTGTCTTGTCACTGTGAACAGTAGTTAATAAGTCATTTTTTTTAAAAATGTATTTCAGGTCCGAATCTGCTTGCTTTTTTGCTAAGAAATCTTTATAGACTAATTATTTCTAGTCATTTAAGGTATGATGGGAAGTTAAGCCATATACAAAGAAGACTAACAGCATACTGTGCTGTATTAGTAGTAACTTTGCCAGCCGATTAAGGGAAGTGGACAGATGGGATGTGGACAAATTGCAAAGAGAACCTGGCAGAGGGCATTGAAAACTGTTAAGGGGCTGGGGCACGTGACTTCTTAAGAAAGGCTGAGGGTTTATTTAGTCTGCAGAAGAGAAGACTAAAAGAGGATTTAATAACAGTCTTAAACTATGTAAAGGGTGGTACCAAAAAACATGGATCTAGGCTGTTCTCTGGTGGCAGATGACAGAAAAAGGAGCAACCATCTAAAGTTGCAGAAAGGGAAGTTCAGGTTGGATATTACAGAAAACTTCCTTCAGGACTAGGAGGGTAGCCTAGCACTGGAACAGGCTGGCCCCAGGAAGGTTGTGGAATGTCCATCATTAAAAGCTGTGAAGACCCAGCTAGATAGTTGGGGATGGACCTGTTTTGAGGTGGGGGGTTGGAGTAGATCAGTGTTTCTCAACCCACAGGTCGCAACCTAAAAGTGGGTTGCAAAAATATGTGAAAGGGTTGTGAACAAACTTTAAAAATGGATCAAGGCAGACTAGATTCTTTGGGTGAATCTGATATCTTTTTATTAGAGCAACTTTAGTTGGAGGGGGGGTGGAATTTTAGCAAGCTTTTGGGTTTAAAAACCCTTCATTAGGCTGGGGAAGCCTCTGCAGTTGGTGTTTGCTCTTCCTGGATGGACTGAATAGTAAAGAAGCCAGAGGCTGGGCTGATATACATGCAAGACAGGCAGTCAGTGAAGATATAAATTGAGGAGTCAGTGGGTGAAAGACAGGGTGGGTGTGGGGCTGGGAAGGAGAAGAGGGGAATGAATGTGGTAATTGACTACTGGAGAGGTGCCTGGGAAATGGATTCTCCTTTTAAAAGGAGAAAAACATAGGAAACCCTGGCACTTTCCCTACAGGCTGGCAGAGCTTCAGCCTGTGAGGGGCTGCCTCTGCCCCCCGGACCCACACTGGGACGCTGGGGGCAGGAGGCAGTGGGTCAGAACTGGCCGTTGATGTTTACAAATGGGTCCTGGAACAGAAGTTTGAGAACCACTGGACTAGATGATCTTCTGAGGTCCCTTCCAACCCTAACTTTCTATGGTTCTATGATGGTATTAAAATTATGTGGGGGTAAAATTCTACCAATGTGAGCATGTATGTGATCTCTTAAAAATACTTGCTTAGTCTTTTGTTAGTTTCTAGTAAAACTAAAGATGTGGAGTTGGGGGGGGGGGGGTTGGTGACCAGCCATGTAGTTGAGAGAAGTTTAGAACCTTCAAGTCTGGCCTGCTTTGTGCCTGAAAGCATGTTGAACATTTCTTACTGAACTAACTGTATAGAGATTGCCAAAAAAAACCCTTGTTTCTCACAATTTTCTTGAATCATCATCATCAGGGCCATTCCTAGGGGAGGCAAATCAGGGCGACTGTCCCGGGCCCCATGCTTTGGGGAGGCCCCATGAAGCAGGGTGGAGCGGCTGCAGCAAATCTGCGCTGCTGCCAGCTTCTTTGCATCCCCCATATCCTGCTCAGCTTATCTCTGCTCATCGTGGCTACCACCGTACTAAAATGTGCAAAGTCATTGGCACATGGTCAACTATTGGTTAACAACTCGTGAATCCTAAAGTAACCAAATTTCAAGGAGCAAAGGCCAGGACTGAGCCCAAGATAATTGAGAAATAGGAGTCATGGAACTGATGGCAGCTAATCAATTTTGGAGCCTCATGCATTTTTACTCTCTACAAAGAGCAGCCCTGATCAGCAGGGATCATGGTTTTCTCTGTTTTAAGTATCACAAATTCTCTGATTTAAAAATCACAACTTTTCCAGTTAAAACCCCAAAGTCCATGTTCTTCCATGATTAAAATGAAATGCCACTCTATCTGTTAAACACAATGTTTTATTAATATATTTACAATTTTAAAACAATTTGGAAGCCTACCAGCACCTCAGTCACTATATAATAAAATCAATTCTAAACACCTATAAATTTTGGTGCTTCATTTTGGGTTTTTTATCCTGGAAAATTGAAGCTTGCCCTGCCCCCTTCACTCACAAGGACACAGAGCCAGCTGAGGCTGCCACCTTCCCCCCCACCCCACTTTGTGGCTCTGAGGAGCCTTGATGCGGAACGGGGTGAAAGCTGCCCACTGCAGGCTTGAGGCTCACTGCCCTGTCCTGCTGTGTTGGATCCTGCCCACTGGGCTACTAAGGCTGTGGGGGGGAGTGGCAGCAGGCAGTCTGCATTTGCCCCCACCCTGTGCACACCCTGAACCCAGCACCTCGGATGAGCAGCCCTCTGTTCTGTCCGCTCCCTGCCTGGGCCCTGCAGCCACGCATTCTGGGCCCCAAGCTTCATGTGCTGCCCCAGCCCTGCCCAATCCCCTCCCTCCCTCATTAGGGAGGGGCCTCAATTTCCCACACCACCAGACTTACCTTTGGGGACCTATGGGAGCTGTTGTCCAGGCTCTCCGGCAGCCATGTGTATGCATGTGTGCACATGTATTCATGCTGCCTCCAGCTGATATCCCTCCTCCCATTCCCCCCAGCCCCTCGCAGGCTGGATCTCTGCCAACCTGACAAGGGCAACCTGGTTTCCCATGGTTTTCTCCTTTCGAAGGAGAAGATTTTCTCCCCCCCACCCTCTTTTTTTTTTTTTTTTTTTTTTTCTTCCTTAAAATGAGAAAATCTGGGTTTTACCGTACTTTTCCATGGCAAATGGAAAACCCAGATTGCTGCATGTTACCCTTCTGGGACCAGTTCTTCAAATTTGATACAAGTCCCTTTTTGTGGATACTGAATTTGGTACCATCTCAGAAAATCCAGGACAGGATTCCTTATAAATTATTACTCAAACTTTCTATATCTTGCCCTTGTGTAGTGTTATAATCTATGTTTAAAAAAAAATAATAAAACCTGCCATTACTTGTTACAACTGAGGGATTAGGGCCTATGGGCAAGTATATGAGAGCAAGGTGCACATAGTAGCTTGTAATTGGTAAAAATGAACTCGTAGAATCATAAAAGTAGGGTCAGAAGGGACCTTGTAGATCTTCAAGTCCGACCCCCTGTCCAAGCAGGAGGAAAACTGGGCTCAATTGACCTCAGTCAGATAGGCATCAAGCAGCTTCTTAAAGACCCCTAGGGTAGGAGCCAGCACCACTTCCCTTGGAAGTTGGTTCCAGATCTTAGCCACCCTAAATGTGAAGTAGTTCCTATGGATGTCTAATCTAAACCTACGCTCCAACAACTTCTGGCCATTATTCCTTGTTATCCTGGGGGGCACTAGGGGAAACAAGGTCTCCCCGAAACCCTTCTGGTCCCCTCTAGTGAGTTTATAGATGGTCACCAGGTCCCTCCTCCTTCTCTTGTGAAGGCTGAACCAGTTCAGGTCCCATAGCCTGTCATTGTAGGGTCTGCCCACCTGTCCCTGAATCATGCGGGTGGCCTTCCTCTGGACCCTCTCAATGTTGTCCACATCCCTCTTGAAGTGGGGTGCCCAGAACTCATTTGAATAGAACTAACAATGGAGTCCATGATCTTCCAAGTTCCCTTCTTGCCTTACAATCAAGGAAACAAAATCTTTTGTACTCCTGTACAAAATTTAGGTCCTAGTGTTCCCTGAGAAATGACCTCATCTTTGTAAATGAGATGGCAAACCAAGGAGACTGATGTGAAGATTGCAGATTTACAATGTTTTGATATTTTAGAAAATCAGATCTGAAAGCGTATAGGTGTTACCAATTTCTTCTTTCCCTTGATTCAGTCTTGGTTTGAGCAGATTTGCCATGGCTGAACATCTGCTTTGAATCACACAGTAGGTCATGGAAATAGTCAAATGTAATATTATGACACAATGGCTTCTCTGTTTGATCTATATTGTGTTTTTAGTCAACTTTCATCTTTTTCTCTCCTCATCTCAACTCCAAAACTAGTCTTTCTTCAAAGATTCTTCTTAATTATCTGATGTCAGACATCCAGACTCAGAATGTGACACAACAAAAGAATAGCACAGCTGCATCTCTATAAATAATCAGCCTACTTTCCCTATTGTATTTGAGCTTGTCTTTGGTTCCACAAAGAGAATGCAGAGAGATGGAAGACTTCCCCACCCCTGCCCCTGTGAATATTAATAAAGAAGCTCTTCTCTTCTTCCTCAGTTCTGTTTTTTGGGATTTTTTTTTTTTTTTTTTAAACTAGCACAGAGACCATATGTGCTTCTTGAGGGAATAGTTGGTAGCCCTTGACAAATGAGTGACTAGATGAACTAAAAGCCATGTTCTTTGACCATGTGCGCTGTAGTAAATCACCAGCCCTTGCCATCCAACTGCTTTCTTCTTCCTCTGTCTCCCCCAGGGTGATGTATCCAAACACTAAACTTTTTTCTTATAAATTATTTTACCCTACTATAAGTAACAGCCAACAACAACTTAACCACCACTGTTTCTTTTTTTTTTTAAATCTTTTTTTTTTTTCTTTTCTCCTGTTTTTCTCTAAGCCCCTCTTTATTTCATACTCTTGGCATTTTTCTCAAACTTCCTTATACTTCTTAAAAAAAAAAAAAACCGAGCAAACCTTTTTGTCTCCTTATCAGCACCGGTCAAACTTTGCCACCCAGAGCTAATAAAGCACTCAAGGCATGCCAACAGTGATGAACTTACTTCTGCTTAGGAAGAAACTTGCCCTAACATCAGGTCAGATACCAATCACTTAAGAAAGGAGGATGTGGTGACCGTAGTTATTTGTAGTCCCAAATGTAGTGTGACTGGTACACACTTTACCAATTAACAAGTCAGACCGAGCAAGTGGGGTCTGGCATGAAAACTCCAAAACATACACTGCTGTTGGAAACTGGAGAGGGAAAAAGAGACGTCATCCATTCTCAATGTGTGATGGTCCTTTTTTTGCAGCATAATTGCATTTCATTCTCTCTGCTTCTAACAGTGATCAGCCTTCTAACAGGGTACATCTGGGGTTCTTCCAGATCCTGAATGCAGAGTCCCTGAACTTAACTCCTTTTCCTGCACATGTGTTGCCTTTCCTGAAGACTGCTTTTGCCTTGAAATAATTTTGGATAAATTGAGCAAAGGGGTTGTTCGTGTGACTCTGAGGTCCCTTCCAGCTGCATCTTTCTATGATGTTTCTGGGAAAAAAAATAGGAAAATAGATGATTTTTGAATTGCTGAATGCTTCAAGCTAGTTCACACACATCTTTTTGGGGATTTACACTGATATGAACCAATCCATATTTGCATTTGGTTTAGTTGCTGGTACAACTTGACTATATATTAGAAAAGCCCAGAGATTCTACTTTGTCTCCAAAAAAAGAACCCTGGGTACCTACAGATGTACTCATTTCCATTCTAATTAAAACACTCTACATGACAGTGAGGCAACGCTATATTAAGCCCCTACACATTTGAAAACGGCCACAGGGGCACTTTTAGCTAAGTTCATTTGACAAGGTTTAGCTAAAGATCTTGCAGTCACTTTGAAATGCAATGAGGGGGCTAAATACATGTGATAGTGAGCTGTTTTAATTGGAGCTGCTGTCTAGGAACAGCCTTAATTAAAAAGCCCTACCCCTGAGCATGTGTATAGATGGTCCCTGAGACTAAGTGGACAGAGTAGCAACAAAACCACTTCCCTACCCACTACAATTTCACATTCTTCTTCTTCCTATCAGTAAACAATCACTTTTGTTGGCTGCTTTGTGATCTAAGGAGGAAATGGTTTTGTAGTTCAGGTATTTTAATAGCTTGTAGTAGAGAAGTAGGGGAGCCAGTAGGCCTGCACAAATAGGGAGGTATTTGATTTGGATTTGGCCCATTCAAAGGACAACAATTTGATTTGCATCGCTGTCCTGAATCAATTTGGCCAAATCGGCTTCGGAAGATTCGGTGCTGATTCAAAGAGATTCAGTGATTTGGATCCACCAGGGAGAGGCAGACAGCTGGGCAACTGCAGATTCCCTTGCAGATCCTCCGGCTGTGCCTGCCTCTCCTTTGGGCAGCAGGAGCCATGGAAAAACCCCCCATGGCTGCCCTGCCTAGCCCCAGCCTAGTCCCATCACTTAAAGTCCCGCACTCACTGGCTGCAGGAGCGGTGATTGGGGCCTCAGGCTTGTGGCAGAGCCCCCCTGTGGGGTGGCAGGGATTGCCCCCCACACTTGGCACCTGCGCAGCAGCTGTCACATTGCATGGGCACAGCGCAGCTCTGCAGGGAGCTGCACACTGTCTGGCAGCTGGGACCACTGGGGCTGAGCAGTGCCAGGCTCTGGCTGACAGGTGGAGCTGCCCCAGCTCTCAGACACCATGCAGCACCCTGCCAAGCCATGCTGCACGTATGCAATGTAACAGGTGCCAGGCAGGGGAAGGGAGGTCATCCCTGCTGTCCCCTGCCACCCCACACAGTATGGGGCAGTTCTGCCATGAGCCCTCAGAGGCCTGAAATTGCTGCTTCCAGAGCCAGTGAGTATGGGGCTTTTTTTTAAATTGCCAGGGGGCTGGGCTGGGCAGGGGATGGGGCCAGGCAGGGCAACCATGGAAGCTTCTCCCGTGGCTCCTCCAAATGTGCCTGCGGCTGCCTCGGCAGGGGGAGCCGTGGGGGCTATGCCCTGCCGCTGCTTGCCCAGCCAGCATGGGGGAGCATGGTGAAGGCACAACTCGCTCCAAGCGGTAGCAGGCAGAGCCCCCACTCCCAGTACTCTGCTACTGCTTGCCAGCCAATGCGGAGGAGTGTAAGGTACGGGCACAGCAGTGGTAGGAGCAGGGGATATGCCTTGCTGCTGTTTGCCCCCTTCTGCCTGGAGCAAGCCATGATTGTATCCTGCCTGCTGCCCCCCACCCCGGGTGCCCTGTCTGGACAAACAGCAGCAAGGCAGAGCTCCTGCTCCCAGCATTGTCATGTCTGCATAACATGTGTGCACGTGCGCACACACCACACCACACGCCCCTACCCCCCACCGCTCCCCAGCTGGGCAGCTTGTTCCAGCCTCAATCCCTCCCTTCCCCAACCCCATTTTACAAGCTGGAGGCAGCTGACATCTGTTTCGTCTATGGCCAAATCTCTGAAGCAGCTGAATCTTTTTGGAATCAATTCAGAGCTATTAATTAGTCTCCTGATTCACTTCAGTCTTTGAATTGGGCCATATCTCCTCTGAATCGAGTTGGCTATGGAAGCTTCACACAGCCCTAGGAGCCAGGGCACTAGCATTTCAGGATTAGCCTCTGACATATTCATCTTGGTAACTGATTTGCTTCCTCTGCAGTATTTTGATGAATTATTAAGTTCTTCTTGCTGTCCTTAACTCGGTTGACTACCAGTGGCATTCTATTTGTGTATTTTATTCTCTAATGTAACCAGCCTACAAGTTCAAAAATCATGATGTTTATTTAAAAAAAACACACACGCATTACTACATTAAAGTAATCTATATCCTGTTCTAAACTACCCCAGTGTATACCAGACACACAGATGCACTATTACCAAATTGAATTTTCATACTCCACCCTGAAGAAGTATGTACACAAAGGCCTTTGCTTGCTCCCTCCCTCCTTGCCACTTACTAGTTTCCATGAGATTACAGGGATGCCCACAAATTAGCCTGAAATTGCAAGTAGCACATGCTGGTGAAACTGATTCTGTCCTTCTTGTTGCATCTATAACTTTCTGCAAGTGAACTGTATAAGGCTCCCAAAGAAGCATGCAAAAGAACTTCATGGAAAGGTATAAGGGGGAAATGTATATTTCTATAGTTGGGTTAAGTAAATCCGATTTCCTTCTAATTGTTTACTTTTTTTCCAAAAAGCACATACGTTATGTAATTCTTTAGTTTCTCCCCTTAAACTACCTATTTTAGTTCTCACTTATGTAATTTGGTAGCCTTTAAATAAAATTATTTGTCATTGAAATGAGGGAAAATGAAAATTCCTTGATGATTGTACAGTAGAAGTGACGTTTGAAAGGAAGAACACTAGTTTTAAACTAGACTTTAAGTATTTCCAGACATTGACCTACATTGTACACAACTGAAAATAGTGGCTGGTTTGTTTGAAACCCTGTGTAGGGATACCAGATGACTGAAGGGTTAACACTTGATTAAACCCATTGCAAGAACAAAGGTTCCACTAAATCTGAATTCTGTCACACTGGTGAACTTTGTAAAATGAGTCAGTAGGTCACAGCCCTGTGTAACAAGCCATGCTTTTACAGTATGATCACATGGTTTGCCAGACGGAAGAAGAAACAGCCTGGCAATGACTTCTATTATACTGTACAAGTTTCATGGTACAGTACACGCTTTGTAAAAGCATCCTTTCTGTTGATGGGAGGGGGATCAGCTTGTGAAAGCACTGCTCTAGAAAGTGGAATGTTTGATTGCGTTTTGCATTTGTAAGATTGAGTGCTAAGATACTCTGGTATATTGGAAAGCTGCAGACAGACAAGGAAAAGTTCACAAGTCCATTAGGAGGGGCAGTTGTGAGGTAACATCTAAAGGATATGTAGGAACAAACTCAAGTTATCTGTGTTCTACAAGGTTTTCAGTTCTTGAAATGCCTTTTCTGTTGGCTTACTACTGCCATGGAAACAGCTGTAATAACAGAGCTGAGCCCTGTCATATCTTCCAGCATATAGGGCTGGACAGCCTTTGGCGCACATACCACAGGAAGCCTGTGTGTGTGGCATGGAGCAGATTAGGAAGGTGCAGGGAGCAGAAAGCAGAGCAGGAGATCATGCATGGGAAGGGGATCAGATTGGCACTTGCTGCCTGGGGCTTAATTTGTGGCATGTCTGCCAAAAAAAATTGGCTCCCCGCTGTGTATAATGAATTGCATGGAAGAGAAAATGTATGATTTCTGCTTTGGACTAAAACAAAATTTATCTGTGGGAGGGGGAACCTCAGAGTGTGTGTGTGTGCATGCACACATGCAGTGATGAAGAAGGGATGCTTCCCTTTCCAATCACTGTTAATTTAATCTCAGAAGAATTGCTTTTCTTTATTTAAGAAAATTAGAAATCGGGAAAGGCCTCTGACCAAAATAGGTGCTCCAGATAACCGTTCTACTTCCTACCCTCTTCAGAAATGTAATGAAACTATAGTCCTTTTCTCTTTTTCTCATTTGTCAGCTCAGCAGTGACAGTGGTGCTGAATAAAAGTCTTTCAGTTCATTTGATTTGTGGTTTGACACACAGTAAAGGCTGTGACCAATTGACCTATAATAAAGGCCCGATTCTATTTTGCCTATTAGGTGCGTGAGCAAAGTTGCAGGCTGATATGTAATCCTATTCCACCCTGCTTGAGTTCCTGGAAAGTTGTTAATGACAAACATAGATAGTTTTCCTCTTTCCTGTTTCTTTTTTTTTTTTTTTCCTGTGATTTCAGTCTTGATGATCAATGGTGGTGTGTTACAGAAGTAGGTACATTAATGGATTTTTCAAAGGCTTTGATAGGGTGGAATAAAATTAAATTTAGGTGCTTAAGTCCTCTTAGATGCCTAGTATGTGGAATAGAATCTGGTCCCAAGAGTTTAACTAACTCTATAGTGTGCTGTCCAAGTGCTAGCCAGGACCAGGTCTGCTTAGCATCCAGAATCACTTGAGGGGTATGGTCAGTCTGGGATGATTGTAAGTCAGTAGAAACTGTTGAAGTGGAAAAACTTGCCATAAGGGACACACCAGAATACTATCTGTGAAGCTATCTATTCATAGACTGTTAAGAGTTGGAAGGGACTTTGCAGATCATCGGGTTCAGTGTCCACCCCCCCCCCCCACTCCCACTCCTGGCTCTAGTCAGGAAGACAACTGGGGTTAAGTGACCCCAATGAGGTGACTGTCCGGTCTCCTCTTGAAAAAAAAATCTAGGGTAGGTGACTGTACCACCTCTGAAGGAAATTTATTCTGCAGTCTGGACACCCTGACTTCAGGCTTAATACAGGAAAAACTCCTTAAGTGGCCTTCCAGGAGTTTGTATCCATTGGTCCTGGTCTTCCCTGGGGGTGCCCTAGTGAACAGTTGTTCACCAAGCTCCTGATTCGCTCCTCTGATTATAGTAGTAAGCTGCTATCGAGTCCCCTCTCAGCCTTCTCTTCTGTAGGCTAAAGGGGCCCAGGTCCCTCAGCCTTTCCTTGTGTGGCTTGCCTTGCTGATCATACAGGTGGCTCTTCTCTGGACCCTCTCAAGCTTTTCCACATCCTTATTGAAGTGCAGCGCCCAGAACTGGA
The DNA here is from genome assembly GCA_030014935.1 of Caiman crocodilus. Classification (NCBI taxonomy): domain Eukaryota; kingdom Metazoa; phylum Chordata; order Crocodylia; family Alligatoridae; genus Caiman; species Caiman crocodilus. The sequence goes on from JAGPOW010001296.1 coordinate 96,848,063, forward strand.
GATAGTACTCCAACTGTGGTCTCACCAGTGCTGAGTACATCAGGAGTATCACTTAGTTTTACACAAGATGCATAGGTTGATGCATGCCAGCATGTTATTTGCCCTGATGACCACTGCCTTGTGCTGATGGCTCATTCGTGCAATGGTCAACCATTCCCCTAGGTCCCCTTCAGCTGTGGTGTAGGTCAGGCTGTCACCACCAAGCCTGTATACATATGTTGAAGGTTGTTTGCCCCCAGATGGAGCACCTTACTCTTGGCAGTGTTAAATTTCATCTGGTTCTGGTCTGCCCAAATCTTGATCCTGTCCATCTCTACAAGGATGAATGAGGAAAAGAGTATTTTTGTACTGATAAAAGTAACTAGGTCCAAGAACTCTAAAAATCAAAGGAACGGTTCTCTCAGATATGTAGTAATTTTCCAAGGTTTACTAAAGCAACTGTGAAAGGTATTGAAAGGCAGAAAAATAAATCTATATGTATTCTGCATTGGAATAACTGAAAAGTAGGATGACCATATTTTATGGAGTGCCAGAATAGGGGTGTAAAGTGTTGGAGAGCCAGAGAGGGTGCACCAAAGCCTCAAATTGAGGGGGATGAGTGTGGATTTAAACAAGTGGCCTGGATGTCCCACTGAAAATGAGACCAAAGCAATCAGTTGGTCAAATTGAGAGGACCAGGAAATTATATTTAAAACAGCGCTGTCTTGGTGAAAATGGGGAGTGTACTTACCCTACTGAGAAGAGGAGAAAAGGAAAGAAGAGACCTTGTTTCTGTGTTGCCATAACTCTTACCTGTAACATTAATGTAGCCCTGGTGTATACAGCTGGATCTGTGGACTTCCCTCCCCTCCCTTTCCCTAAGCTTTTATCATGGGGAAACTCAACTTGTCATTTACAGCATCAAAAACTATAAGGATGAGTATATAATTTGACCTCCTAACGTAATGTTAACATATTACGATCTCATAACATAAACAGGATCTAGAACTTCTGGTTAGGCTAGAGTATATTATTTAGCAAGGTTTTCAATATGCTTTAAAGATCTCAGGTGACAGGCAGTCTACTTCCTGCCTAGGTAAATTGTTCCAGTGATTATTTACTGACCCTCACAGTAAGTAAACTGCCTTATTTCAAGCCTGAATTTTGTTGAGCTTCAACTTCCAGCCATTGCATCTTTGTATACTTTTATCTTAGATCAAAGAGCCGTGTAGGTTAAGTGGCTTTTTCAGCCCTTTCCTAAAGACCGAAATCTTGAAAGGAAGAGGTTTGACCTTGTACCAGAATTTTTTCTCTTGTTATACCACTGCTTTCCCTGTAATTGAATTTGCCAACCACTGAATATTTTTAGAATTTTTGTAAAAAAATAAAATAAAATAAAAAAATAAAATAAAATCTAGGCAAACTTTTTAATTCTACGTTCACCAGTAATTCTGTGGTAGAGATACCAGACCTGTGGGGCCAGATAATTTTGGCAAGGGTTGCTGGACTGGGATCACCCCTCCCCTCCCCCTGTGCAGTGCCCATGGCACTGGGTCTAGCCTGAACACTGCACACTGAATGCCCCAGCCCCACAGCATGCAGGCTGGACCTGGTGCTTCAGGCAGCATGGGATGGGGTCAGTCTGGGCATGTAGCCCAGGCTGTGCCCTCAACCCCTCCCCCCCCAGGTCTCAAAGGCAGCTAACATACAGCCCACAGGCAGCATGTGCCCCCTGCCAACCCTTTGTGCACAGTAAGCTGTGAAGCCAGAACATGCTGTGTGTAGTACATGGTGCTGGACAGGCCACCCTGCACACTTGGTTCAGCATGGGGCACTGCATGCAGTGCATGTCCCTGACCAGCCCAGTCCTATGCACTTGCTCTGGCCTGGCCTTATCCAGACCAGCCCCAAAGCCAGCACACAGAGTTGGTCCAGCAAGCCACTGCATACAGCACATGCCCCAGACTGCCCATCCTATGTTGTTTTGCATGGTTCATGTTCTCGATTCCAGGCCAAGCACTGGGTGCAGTGCATGGGAGTCAGTCTAGCAACCCAAGAACCTGATCATGTGACTCTGTGGCATTCTCCCACCTCCCTCCTCTTTGGTGGGCAGCAGGTACTGCTTGCTTTCTTCTTCCCTCCCTAATCCTCTGTGGCAGGTGTGGCTTTCTAGAGGTAAGCTCTCTTCCTCTTCCCCTCCCTCCTTTCTCTCTTCCTTCAAGCATTGGTGGCCACTTCCCTTTTCTTCCTCCCCACTCCCCAGCACCATTACCAGCACCAGAGGGGATGCCTATGCCAGTACCCAGGTTGCAAGCACCTAGTGTGCCTTTCTAAAAGGTTGCCAACCCCTGTTCTACTGGATGCAGTCTACTTTGTAAGCCCATAAAGGCTAGGGACAGAAATTGCACACAAACCAATGTAAGTGATCGGAAACCTGTTCAAATACAATACATAACGCAACAGAAGTTCAGTGCACATAAACCTGTTTCAAAATGGCCAGAACTGATTTAAGATAAATATGAATGGAAACAGCATCAGCCTTAACCAATTTTAGTTTAAATCAGTATATTGAACTTCTGTCCCAGATCCTGCTCCAGATTCAAGTTAGCCACAGTGCTGCAGCCTTCCAGGATGCTTTGCTCCTCCCCTACAATTCCTCCCTCACAGGTACTGGGCAGTCTAGCTTTGGCCCATTCTGTCTGCTCCAGCTGAGCAGGGAGGCATGATCTAGCACCTCCCAGCTTCTGACCTGGGCCACTGCAGGCTGCATTTCTGGATTCAAAAGAATGTTTGTTCACTTGCTTATCAGTTCAATCTACACAGCTTAGACTAACCTGCAAAGACTGAATCGATTCAGCCTCTGGCTTTTTGACTACTTAGCCAAAGTGTGAAAGAACTAGAATAATTAACAATAATAGTGGTTTGTTTTGTGTGGCTCTTTAGTTTATGTAAACCCCTTGAGCTTCCAAAATAATAGTCTTAAAGATCTGAGCACTGTGTTTGGTAGTAGTACAAATACAGTAAGTCTCAGCTTGCTTCTAGAATTGTTTGATGAATGCTTTTGTATTGTGTGTTATGACTGGCTTAATTCCTGTGTCTGTTATGCTAGCTACATTCACATCCACACTATACTTGTCCATTCTGAATAAACACAACTGGTATTCTTTTCTTAACTATTTATTTCTAAAGACTAATAGTCATTAGATTTCTTTTTCTAATGCTATAGGAAAGACTTAATATTTACATTCTGATTTGCATGAAACATTCTCTAGCTACATATCCTATCACAAATGAATTGTTACATTTGGTACATTATCTTATTTCTCTTGTAGGCAACACCTTGATTTATGCTCTTGTCTGCACTGTTATGAACATCTTCACTAACGTTTTTCCTGGCATCTCTTGCTGTTTGCATTTTTTGGCCTCTTACTGTTTGTATTAAATGAACTTTCTCCACAGCTGCTTTTAAGTCTTAATAGTGGTTGGCTTTTTTGTATATGGTTTTCATTGTTGTTTTTTTTTCTTTTTAGCTTTCTCATCTGGCAGCAGATGCCCATTTTCAAATGCCGATGTTTATTTTTCTTGCCTACTGTGAAAACAAGAGCAGGAGATTCTTTTGACATTGTTGTCACCATAAGGTACTAATACCTTTATGGATTTTGTATAATTCTAAATTATACAAAATATAATTATATTATACTAGACTGACAAATTTGTATGTGTGCAAGAGACTCCTGGGTTGAGAGAATAAGGGAGCAAGAGACATCTTTTTACTTTCTTTTCCACATCTATCCATGTTATTAGTTCATACTCAAATCAGAGCTTCCATTTTCTATCATGCCACACAACAGCTGTAGCAAAAAGATGCAATGAACTTCCTCACGTGTTTTGAATGCTTTAAGTACTCATCTGATATTTTTCTTTTAAAAGCAAGGTAAAAGAAACCTCCCAATACAGGATGCTGAAGAATTCCCCCCCCCCCCACCACCATTCAGCATGAACTGTTATTTCCCATTGCGACAACATGTCACATAGAATCTTTCATTCTTGCAGCTCCTGTTTTCATCAGATTGGGAACATGTTGATTTAATGATATTTTAGTTTTTCTTTCTGGGACTAGATGTCAGGTTCTAGGATTTTGTGGGAAAAATGCAGGGGGGTTCTGATGACTCAAAGGTAGCTAGGCAAGTTAGAGCTTATAGATGGAGATTTTTCTACAGGAAGTGTGCCTCGAAGAGAGAGGCATTGCACTAGGAACTCCAGAAATGACAACTTGGGTCATGGTGCCCTTGCTTTAATTCCTACTTCTTCTTTTCCTTTACAATTCACTTGAGAGATGAGTTTTGAATACATAACCCTATGTGGATATAATTTGTTGAGAGCAGGGTAGGAGATCACTCTTCATGGTTACAAAAGATCTTCTCAGAATTCCAGCAGGAGCTCTTGTCAAATATAGTCATCCCTGTTTTAAAAATATCAGTCAAACCAGAAATTTTGACTGTATGTTTAGATCATATTCATAAAACTTAGATTATTTGACCTCCTTTTGTGTCTGATGTTATAAAATAGCATTTTAATAAACAAAATGAGAACCCATATGGTAGACATTATTACTCTATGTGCCTTCTTATCTATGTCCGTATCAATGAGCAGTGCCTTGTCACAAGACAGGAGTAACTATAAATGGTGGGGGAGAAAACCCTTGATAGTTCAAGTTTCAGTATTCCAGTAATGTATGCCGAGGTAGAATAGTAAGAATGTATCTAAGTTCTGGAAACTTAAATGAGATGTGAATTCCGCACCTCAACTTCTTGGGGTGTTTGCACCTTCATTAGTGATTTCTAGATTTTAGGCCACAGACTGGTCATTGAGAGATGACTTGTATCATTTTAATACAGGGTGTATGGTGTCTTTTTATAGTGAGACGTCTGATCAAACACTGAGGAAAAGTATCTACTGTCAGTACTCTTAATTGTATCCCTCTAAAAATAGAGGACATCAGTTTCCAAGTTATAACACTACTAGAAAATGCAAAAATCATTTAAAACAGGATCTCACAACATGCTGTATTTGATTTCCCCCCCCCCATCAAACCTGGTATAAAAAGGGTTGGGGAACTAAATAAATATCATTTATTTCAAGTTTCTGCTTAGCTCAAACATTTGTGGTCTAGTTATAAATCCATGATAATCCAGGTTTATAGTATAGCAGACACTGCATTTTAACTATATCATCCTTATGAACAAACTATTAAATGCTGGCATTTGGCCACTGTGGTTTTAGGGTAGTGGCAAACCACTTGCTAAAAGCTTTGTGATATAAAGATGTCTGTTCCTTTCCTGGCTGGTTTTTTTTAAAGCATGGTGGGGGAGGTTGTTTTGGGGATTTTTGTTTTGGTTTTTTGTTTTTTTTTTCAGGGGAGGGGGGTAGGTAACACTCACTTAGCTGTGATTATTTAAAATACTTTTAACAGGGTGTTAATCATTGTGCCTGCTTGAGGAGGCATTCCCTAGCTGCCTTGGAGCGTGCACCCTGGCTGTAGTGCATACTCCTGTGATCTCTGAGGGCTCGCATTCTTTCTGAAGGAAACCCTGAAACTCTTGTGTTACAACTTTGGTGTTTCTTCTAGTCTTGAGGTTCCCTCCAGTGGTCCCCTATGACTCAGTCGTGCTCCCTAGCAAGAATTCTTGGGGCTTCACCTCCCCTATAGCCCAGCCCTGTGCCAGCCTTCAGGACAGCCGTTTGATCTCTTGGGCTTGCCCTCTAGTGTTGGCTCTTGCACCCTCTTCATCTGCTGGGCCCTTGATGCCCTTACCTAGCTACGGGCATCTTTGGGATGCTAGGCCATCTCTGATGTTCCTTTGTATCTCCCTTAACTGTGCTACAGCCTGTAGCACCCCTTGTCTGCTCTCAACTCGATTGCTGCCCCAGGACCTTGACTTTCATCCAAGCATCCCTCTGGGCTATTAACTAAAGAACAAGCTAATAAAGAAAAGAGTAGGGCCTCAGTCCATCCCCACTTACAAGCCCGGCATCTGGATCTCAGGGTGCCTTGACACTCCTCATCTTTTAGGGGCTCATTAACCCCTCCAAGGAGTCCACCCTCAAGCCTCTTGGTGTCAGCTGGCACAGCCTGTGCCCAGTGCAGGGAGCACCTTCACCGTTTGCTTCCAGCTGTGCTTCCCCAGTTGCTCTTCTCCCTCCCAGCTTTCATTTCATCTGGGTAGTGTTCAGTGATGATGTCATCTGCCCATGCCACCTTTATCTATATCTGTACATAGATACAGAATGAACCACCCAGGCGTCTCATCCTGGCGCGGCTCCTTTGTGTCTTTTGACCATGTAACAGGTAAGTTTGGCCTGCCTTCAGGGCTTTCCTTGCAGAGTCAGGTTATCTTCGCCAAGCCCCGTTGTGGAGAGGGTTTCCTGCCCCTGCCTTTGTTCCCCTGGGACAGTCATGAAAGCAGCAAAAAAACATATTGTCTCAATCACTTTTAATATCTTCCATACTGTGTCTCTAAATCAGCATGGGGCATGTTTAAAACACCAGATGTTTTTGGAGAGCTCCACTTTTTTTAAACAGCAGTTGACATTCAGAAACCTTCCTCTAGCAGCATTTCAGTTGACCTGTCTATCTAATTTATTCCATAATTCCATTTATGGGAAAATTGATTCCATCCTTTTTCAGACTCCTTATTCTCTCCTTAGGCATATGTTCAGCACAGTTTGTTATTTTTGGATGCACTAACAGCAGACAAGTTTTTGGCAGAAGCAGCAGTGCCATAGGTCTACCACACACCCTTGTTCCCCAGGGTTGAAGCATGCTCTAAGGGGAGGAGAGGGACTAATTAATGAAGCAAACGAAATAGTTAAGCTGAAGATTCTTCCAGTGCAACAACTGTACCATGTTTAGTCAGCTGCTGAACTAGTCACAAACAACTAGTTCTGTGATCGTCACCAGGCTGTAGTGCTGAAGACAAACTTGTATCAGTATTGCAGGGATATTTCCTGGATAACATGCTCCCAAGTGCAGAGTTCATAAATTAACTACCAAGCTCAGAAAACATGCTTTTGATGGATCTTTAGCTATTTTGGAAGGTGTGAAAATTAATCTCCAATCTGCATTACACAGTTCTGATGGTTCATGATCGTGAATTGTAATGAACCACAAAAGCCCTGTACACTGGAAAACTTGTCCTGATGCCAGTTCTTGCCACAGGTATATTGCCTCTGAATTTTGCTTTTTTGATTGGTTTGTTTGGGGGTTGTTTTTTGTCTGGCAGACCACAACTCGTATGTGATAGACCTAACAGTGGTCCTTGTAGCACTTATTAATGCAGTCCAGAGTGGGACATTGCAGTGGCATATTATGGGGAACTGATACAGTGACAAGAAAATTTGTGGGTGGTGGGGAATGAACCTCCACAATACTGTTCTCTACATCCTTTTGTTCTTTTTCTATTCCCCGTTGCCACAACTGCCACCATATTTTAAATGCCTGGGGCCAATTATCTTTCCCCACCATTGGCAGGCCAAAGAGCATGATCAAACCTGCCCTGATAATTTGTTAGCACAGTTATTTGGTATCTGTTCATTTGTAGAGGTGAAACAGATTCTGCTGTGGAAAGACTGGCTGAAGAGCATGATTAGATGTTATAGCCGATAGTTAGGAACTGTAGGCTGCCCCATCTGAATATCGGTGAGCTCTTTTCTAGGCTTGAGAGAGCACCATAGATGGGTGGGACTTCACTGTTCTGCAGGTATGGAATGATCAGGAATGGCCGCCAAGCTTGAAGGCACAGTTTCTGCAGGTTTTGAGGGGTTTGGGTTTTTTTGATTAAAATCAATCCATGTAGATTCAAGACCAAATAGAGCTAGGAGATACTTGTCACCTGCATCTGGCCCATGGAGCCATTGCATGTGGATTTGGGGGTGGGGGTTGATCATTTCAAGGGTGGGGAATCTTTGATCTCTTTGGGTAGCAGGGGCTTTACTGGCACTGTGGGTGCCTAATTGGGAGTAGTGGCAGCCAGGCTCTAATGCCAGCTGGGTCAATCAGCCTGCCACCAGAAGACATTGCCAATCCCAAAATAGTCTTTGTGTTTGAGCTGGTATATCTCTGCTGCCTAGGAAGCTATGCTTTAACAGTGTATACATAAACAATTGCAAACTTAATATTTTCAAATACTTATTTTACATTGTAGTGTATTAGAAAATGTTGACAGATACATTGCTTATTTACTATGTAACTACATTTTTGCTAGCGACTTGCCAAGGAGCTGCATTTAAGATACTAACTGAAATATAATTGGGCATGAACACCAGCATTATAAGACTTTATCTTTATTTAATTAAACCACTTTAAATGTCTTTGATGTAAAACTTCTACATAAATTCGAGAACTGCTCCTTTTGCATGAGACCAAAAGGTTTCCCTTGCTTTATGTGGGTTCCTTATGTGCGAATTTGCTCTTATGCAGTAGTCTGTTTTGGGGGTTTTTTTTGTTTAATACCAAAAATTCATTATATGAGACAAACTTGCTCATATGCGATCAGTGTAGTGCAAGCCTATATGCACCACACAAAGTAGCTGACTTGTGGGAATAACGCACACCAAAATAATGTTTTCTATGCAGATCTGTGCTCCTTGCTCATTGTCTGTGACACGTTTCTGTAGTTGCCATCCACATTGTGATAGTGCCCTGTGCTTGTATTTACTATCTGCTGTTGGGGAGTATCTGAACTATCTTGTAAAAGTGGTAAAAATGGGTCTGGGGGTCAATACAGGGGAGGCCTCGGAATATATCCCTGTTTGTTAAATTTATAAAATGGGTTCCCTTTATGCAAATTCAAGCCACGTGCAGTTTTCCAGGAATGCACATGTAGCATGAAGGGAGGGAAACCTGTAGCTGGGTGGACAATCTTACCACTAATATAAAAAAATAATAATAATAATATAATGGAGTCTATTGGGGTCATCAGCATTTGTACCAATTCCAGTTCCTTGCACACAGCCCCTGGTTTTCCTCTTCCCTTATCCCCAAAAATTTTGAGCCCTTTAGTCAATACATGACATGACCCCAGCTCTAGGATGGATAAAGTCAGATCTAGAAAGAAACTCATTTCTTGTTCAGGTCTGTAGATTTTCTAGATGGATAGCTTCTGTTTTGAATCATGTGAAACTTGTTTATCTCAGAATCTCTTGGTTCCATTCCTTCTGATAAGGTCAGTTGCCTAATCGACCTTTTTTTGACGGTTGTCACAAATTAGGCAAGTACCCTCTCCAGCCCCCCCCAGTGCCAGTCCAGTCCTTTTCCCTTATCTGATCTGCATGCTGTTTCCTCTCTTATGCTTCCTGAAAAGACTGCTGTTTTACCTCTATTCCCTCCTCTGTCTGCCGCTGCATTGTCTGTCTCTCCCCCAATTTATTGACATAAACTTGGGTAGTTAAGTGACTGGATCTCTTCAGCCTTTGTTTAAAACAGGGTACTTATTCACTGCATGACAGTTCCATATTTTTTTTTCCAGTAATGGCTGAAAGTCGACGTGCACCTTCATGTGATGTGATTTGTGTGTTAGGTCCTATGTTACTGATTTGTTTGGAGATGTCAACCTAACAGAATGGGTATTGGTTTGCTTTTTTGTTTAATTTCTGATGATTTGTTGGTTGGTACAACTAATATCTTGATTCTGTAAAGAATTGTTTACTAAAGCCACTAACAGGCATTTACTTAGCAGGGGTTTCTTAACCCTTTTTTGGTTGCTGTACCCCCGGCAGCTGGTGAAGAAGGGAGTCTCCCGGCCAGTTGACGAATGCTGGGGGGGCGGAGAGGGAAAGGACAGGGAGGTTTCCTACACACACTGGTAAAAACAGAAATGTCCCTGCTTCTCCACACTGCTGCCACATACCCTTTGAGGCCTTCCCAAGTACCCCCAGGGGTATACGTACCCCTAGCTGACAACCCCTGACTTGGAGTATGGTACCTCCTGCCATTGCACCTTGGTTTTTGCAGGTTTCAGAATGAGGGCCCCAGGATCAAGAAGCCTCTTCCCAATCCTTGAGTCATCTCCATACTGGGAATTTTTTTTTTTTTCTGACCTCCTTGATGTATGGGGACCTCGGGGGAGAGGCTCCTTGAGTTCTCAAGCACTGGAGATGTCAGAATCACACATGGCTTTTAAAGGTCCAAGGTATAGTGAGTTCAAGATCAGGAAGACATTCCTGGATGTCAGGCTCTCTGTGCCCTCTTCTCTTTTCCTCCCACCTGCCTCTGGGGGCTGGGCAGGGGTCCAGGATCCAAAGACTGGTTCTGCCCCACCAGCCCAATTAGATAGGGGAGACCTTGGGGCTCCCTAATACTGAATTCTGACACTCAGCTGCTTGTCAGGATCTGCCATGGACCAGTCCCAACTAGCCACATGTTCAGTTTAAAGAGCAATACAAGTGAGCCTCAAAGTTATTCCACATTGTACATGGAATAATATTATAACTTTGTGGCTTATTTACTGTATTAGCATACCTTAATGAGACTTTGAACATGTGTCCAGGTCACTACTTAAAGTGCAGTTTAAACTGCATTTTTACTGAAATCCTAAGAAAGGCCTCTACACCCCATCCTTTTCCTATGTAACTCAGACTAGGGTCCCTGACATGCATCACATTTAAGAGGTGATTATCTCCCCCCACCCAAACCCAGCAATCTTCAAATCGGGATCATGCATTTTTTCCAACTTGCATCATGCCTACAATTTTAAAACTATTTCTGCCAGCATAATGCATAAAAAATGCATACAGCTAACAAATGCTAGATCTCCAAAAACATGTAAATAAGTATTGGGAACTAGGGCATGGGCAGTCTGGCATAGTGGTTAGGCATCTGAAGCACCAGTCCAGTCCAGGATGGCTTCCCAGGAGGCTATGGAGTGGTCTACTACTGGCACTGTGAGCCATGGTGAAAATTAAGACAGACTGGGGTCAAGAGCTAAAGGCAGAGTAAGCAGAAAGTTAATCAGGATCACGTACCAGAGCTAGAAGTCAAACTAGATTCAAGAGCAGAAAACTGGATCGGAGGATGTCAAGTGTCCTACCTGAAGTCAGAGCTAAGAGTCAAAACCAGAGAGAACCAGCAAAGAAATGCATGTAGGATCAAAAGGAAGAACTTGCACCTTTTTCCTAGACAGAGATACTGTGGGCTGGGGCTAGCTTTTAAGGACTGAAGCAGGTGAGGCCTGTTGCCTGTGGCTTCAGGGGATTGGCAGAATCCTGCCCCTCCCCCCCTCCCCGAAACACTCAGGTGGGCTGAGGTGAGACAAAATTACTCATCTGCAGAAATGAATTCAGGTTAGCAGTTCCAACTTAAGACAGCTGCCAGAGCAAGTTAGTATGCTAGCACCTAAACATCACTGAATCTTAATTGGCCTGAAATGAGCAAAGAGATATTTGAAATCTTCATTTTTAGGAGAAGTAGGAAAGTAGCTCCAGAGTTCTGAAGGAGGACGTTTAGTTATGAAGCATTAGATCTTGAGGAAGAGTGGCAAGATTCACACACCCCACCCTGAGGTGGAGAGGGCAGGCATGCAAGTGTCCAGGTTTGAGACCCCCCCCCCCCCCTTCTATTAACATGGGAAATAAAGCCATAATGCACTGAGCAGAGGCCTCTGTTACAAGCCTTATGCATTTACACTATTTTCAGTGCCCCAACATCACTCCTGGACAAAGTATATCCATTTATTCAAAGTATAATGCTTGCAAGATAGCTTCTGGATGCATGGGAGAAATGTAAAGAGCACAGATGAAAAAAGTTTAAGGTTCAGAAGGTGACTGTTCAGATACTAGGAATGTCCTTTTCTGCGCACTTAGTTTATCATGTATATTCTGTGTTGGAGGACTTGTATGCCAACTTTTTTTTTTTTTAATCAGCATTATTCTAGACGGAGAAGCAAGCCAGGTGCTGATATATGATTTGTCATACTGCAAAAGAGCAGCTCCTTTTTAAAAGACATGTTCCAGCATAAGCTATAAAACAATAATTAATTGGAAACTGCTGGCTAACCTCAACTATAAAATGATTAAACAAAACTCTTATGTTACTATTTGGGGCATAAGAATTACCATACCAGAACTGACCAGTGATTACTATAATCTGATACAGTGGTATATACCAGATACTTCTCTGGAAGATGGTGTTTTTTGCTTCTCCGGAAGACTACGCTATGGCTGTTCAAGTCCCCACATCAAATATAGGCCTGGTCAGTTATAGAACACTCTGTCCAAGTATAACAGTATCTTCCCCTGTTATGCATTAATGTTTTTCTATTAAAGTGTGAGGATTGATGGTCACTGTCATTATAATGACAAAACCTGGCTTTATAGGATTGTCTGAATCCTACTTGAATCTGAAATATTCTGTTTATGTATTGTGAATGGTCCTGATATGTCACTTATTTTCACTGTATAATTTCCAAATGCACTTGTCCTAATCATTTCACTGAAACCATGTGAATTATAAATATTTTTTAATTGCTTTTTACTATACTATTTCTTACAATCTCTCCTGGTTTTTTCCTTATTCTAAACTACATAGTAATATGCCTGTAATCTTTCCATGTATGAAATTCTCCATAATAGTTGTTCTCCACCAGAGTGCCATGAGATCTGTTTAAGGTTGTGTTAGCACTGTGAGGTGTGCTAACATCTACGTGATTCACAAAATAAACACAGATATTTCAATTAGGAATTCAGATAGTGGAAAATGTTCTGACTTGTGGACTCTCTGAGTTCTTTGCAAGAAAAAATTGCCCCTTTTTTCTGTAGTCAAAAAAATAAAAGGGAAGGGCTGGCATTTTTCTGAGGGGTAGCTTGAGTCTAACCAGATAGAAAAGTGGTTTTCAATAACATATATCCAGAAGGGAAGGAGGAATATGTCTTCTCTTTCTAAGAGTCAAGAAAAAGTTTGTTTTAGTGATAGTGAATGTTGTCACCTCTTTCATAGCAACTCTTCTGAATAGGAAGCCAAGCTTCTAATACCTTAGTGACAAAAGGTATCTACTCAGTAATTTTAAATTTTATCTTTCTTTATTCCTGGGCATGTCTGTAAAGCTCTGGAGTTTTTTGCTCCTAGGTGCACCATTTGAATGTGCACCCAAAGAAAAAAAAACTCTAGAGCATATTGCTCCAGAGTTTATTCGGGCATAAAGATTGGCAGGGGACCCGAGGGGGGGGGGTGTCACAGGACTGTGCCGATGGAACCCCCCCTGTTGTGGAACGGCTGACTGGGGCACAAGCTGCCTGCCAGCTAGTCCCACGTGGAAGAACCCTGTGCCCCAGCCAGGGAAGTGTCTGCACCTGTGCTGCTCCACATGAAGAACCTCTGCAGCAGATTAGGGCTTATTTGTAAGGCCTATCCTGCTGCGGAAGTTTTTCATTAACTTCATGCATGTTTATAGGGGTGTATGTGTAGATGCTGAGGTGTTTACTGTGCAGTAGGGTTATGCAAAGCTTCAGTTGCTGACTCAATTCAGAGGAGATTTGGCAGCCACATCAAATGGGGAGACTGATTTTTAAAAAAAGAAAAAGGGGCGAATGAATCCTAAGCCTCTGAAATGTATTCGGAGGAGATTCAGACCATCGCTGCTTACTGCTGCAGGAAGCTGGACTCGGACTCCATGCTGGCAAGCATGGGGCAGGAGGAGGGGACCCTCACCTGGCCCCAGTGTCCTGGTGCTTAAAAAAAAAAAAAAAAAAAAAAAAAAAAAAGAAAGGAAGAAACCGGGTGGTGATTCAGACCCACGCTGGTTATTGGTGCTGGAATCTGGACACGGCCTCCATGGGGGGCACCATGGGGGCGGGGGCGGGGACCCCCCCCCGGCCCCCGTGTTCGGGTTGTTAAAAAAAAAAAAAAAAAAAAAAAAAAAAAAGTGGTAGTGGCCAAATCTCCAAATTAGATTTAGCAGAATCGATTCAGGACAGTGATTTGAATTGCTGTCCCCCAAATTGGCTGAATCCAAAGCTAATACTAGCCACTTGGCGCAGGCCTACTGTGTACAGGCCTAGTTAATTAGTCAACTGCTCAGTAAATGTCTCATGTAAACATACTCCCTGAGTATTAAACATGCAAATTAATGCATGTTTGATTCGGTTCCTGCTTGTATCTTGCATCTTTTACTATAAGTAACTTAAATCGCACACATCTACAATCTAGAAATCTACTAAATAACACAATTTTTTTTTCTTTCTTGTAATGATTGCATTCTTGATTCTATGACTCAAATTGTACTGTTTTCAATTCATCCAGACTTTTACTTGTTGATTAGTGTCTCCAACATCAGATATTACAAGGAGAAAATGATGGTGATATTAGATGTAACATATAAACTTCATAGAGGGATAATAACTTTCTTTTTACTTTTAAACAGATGGGCTTGGGCCATGAACAAGGATTTGGTGCTCCGTGCTTAAAATGCAAGGATAAATGTGAAGGATTTGAACTCCACTTCTGGAGGTAAGTACTGCTAACCTAACCTTAAAATTTGAGACTAGTCCCAGGCTCTTGAGACTATCCACTTTATTTTAAAAATTAAATATTGGGGGTGTTGGTTGTAAATTTCTTAAATAATGTGTCTTTCTGTCTTTCAGGATCAAAGCTAAGCTTATAGGCCACAATTATGTAGTAATTATTTATACACACACAGCCTCCTTCTCCCCCCACCATTTCCTTAAATACAAGATGAGGCTTTTCCCCAGAAGGCATGGGGTATGGGGAGGGGAAGTCCCTCATCTTATAATTGCATACAAGGAAGACTCATTAAATATTTTGTTTATCAGTATACGATTGCCAAAAGCAGCATGTGCTTAGTAATAGAAACCAACTATGAAATTGCATTTTATCAAGTGTGTTTAATCACACTGAGCATCACTATAAAACACATGGCCCATATGAGGTGATGGGAATGTACCACAAGGCTAGGTTGATGCAGCTCATCTGAATAAAATAAATACTAGTGCCCATTGCAGGGCAGCCCCCCTTGGTGCCAACTCTCTCTTTCAAGTTGTTGTGAGCTGCTGCTACACTTGAATATGTTTGGACTTCCTCTTCATTTACACAGTTGAGTTGAGTTATGTCTCTTTCCCATTTCCAATAATTCCTGTTTCATCACTAGCCTTAAATGTCCGACAGACATCACCGAACAGGGCCCTTGACAGTTCATCCAGAATCCCTCTGCCTCTTGTGTATGATTTAGTGTGGCCCTGCCCTCTGTAAGGTGGAGCTGGACCAGGTTGCCCTGAGTCTCATCTCATATAAACTTTTGGAAGATCCCAAGACTTCTCTCTCTCATTAGCACATAGATCCTTTTTTTTGGGGGCGGGGGGAAGTATCTAGAGTACACACATGCTGAGCTGTGTAGTGACCATGGCTTGAAACACTGATTCTACTGGGGCCTACTCCAGTGAATTTCATATAGTAAATCATGAGCCTTTTGGTTTTGGACTAATAGCACGTATAATTTTGTATTATGTAAAATGCTGCTTAACAGTTATGTTTGTTAAATACCTCTGCTAAACCTTGCAGCAGTTTCACAAAGGAACAGTGCCGTAATTCTGCATGAACCAAGTCTATGGGTACCTGTAATAATTTGACAGTTTTCTAGGGGTATTATAAGTGCTGGACCTTACTACAGCAGAGAGGGAAGTAAAGGATAGGGGGAGAGATCATTTTTGGTTTAATTGAAAACAAAGAAATAGAGTTCTAACCTGGCATAACAGTAAACCTCACTGTTCTTTGCTATTCGATTCCCTTTGTTGTCTCCTTGTACAAGTGTTGGATTGTAAGACCTGTAGAAGCAATGGCAATCTAGTATTTGTATTATGCTAGAACATAATGTCAGGGTCTGTTGTACTATCTTCTATAAATACCAGCAACCCCTGCTTAGCGCTGTTCCAGTTAGTGCTATTTCGCTACAATGCTTATTTGAAACTTAATACCTGATTTCACTTACCTCTCGGAGTTCCATTATAACACTTGTGGTTGCCATCTTGGATCATCAAATACTTCTGGTTTCACTTAACACTCGTTTCACCTAATCCGTTCCTGAAAAACTGAGCATTAAGAGCGCTAAGCAGGGGTTGCCTGTACACAGCAGTTGTTGTCCTGAACAGCTTATAAGCAGGTGAAAGAGTAAAGAACAGGTGGATTAAAAACAATACTTGCAGCAAACCAGTTTCTGCGCTATTGAGGTTCTTAGATTTCACTGTTGAAGAGCCACTGTCACATTTGACAGAACTTGGCAGAAATTTATGGGTAAGGATGGCAGAACTCTTTTTTAATAATTGTGATGAATAATATTGTTGTTTGTTCTTAAGCATTTATTTTCATTTTTATCCTTCTAATTTCATGAAATTCTGAAAATTAACGGTCTGGGGTGCAGACAATTTATTGATGGCAAACATAACTATTGTAGGACTGCCACCAACTGAGTGGCAGAGCTGCCATTGGTCCTGGCTCTGCTCGCATGTAGCTCCCTTGTCCACTTTGTTCACTTCCTTTTCTGTTCTCAGTCCCCTAGGGTTTCTGGGAGTTGCAGTCCAAACTATAGTCAGCACAGTTCATCACTCATAACACACTCCATCAGCCATCACTTTCTTGCATTCCCTTTCTATAAATTTTGATTATTAGTGTTAGAAATATTTTTTCATCTGTCTGTGAGAGGTGAAATAAACATTCACTTTTTTAAACTTGAAGACTGCTAAGTCTTCTATTATGAGGCACTAGAAACAACATGGGGGGGAAAAGCACACAGAAACATGCTGGCCAATTTAAAAAAAAATCCCTCAAGATTGTCACTTTTGGAATGAAAGTAAGAATCCATCTTCTATGTAAGAGATCACTTGAGTACAGATAGGCCATTAAGGCTCTTGGAAGGCAAGTAGTCTATAATGTCCAGCACTGTATAAATGGAAGGGGGAGTTCTTAGGTCTTCATTTTCTATATCAGAACAATGTGATACAGACCTCTGAATCTGTTCTTCTAGCCATGCTAGCTTGAAATAAAAACCTTGTAATTTAAATGGCAATCGGATTGTCACACAAATGAACAAAACCTTACCTTTGAATTTACTGATTAGCCTAATTGTATATTCATTTATTAGATGGGCTTTAGGTGAAAGGTAGAGATAGTAGTTAGAAATTCTGCTGTTGTGCCTGGAAGTCATGAAGTAGATCTTTAAACCTATCATTCTGCATGCTTGTCTGCTGTGTGTGTCCTTTAGTCTGTTTGACACAAGTCTAGCAATGCCCTCTACTGGATGGAACTGAATCTACTTTTCAGTGAATCAAATTTGTTTTGCACTTTAGTGTCCTACCTGAAAAGACTGATGCACTGCAAAGAGGAGATAGGTATTCTCCTGCATTTGGGTTCAGAGATCTCAGAATCTTTTAGAGAGAACAAGATTGAGAGCATCCGGCAGTGCCTTACCAAATGCTAGCTGGGACTAGGCACTTGTTCTGAAGTCCAAGCCTAGAAAATATAATTCTCTCTATGTCCAAGCTTCAAGATGGTTTAGCAAGTGGAAACAAAAGGTGTTATTCTGCAGCAGCACAAGTGCTACAAATAATTTATAAACGGTAATAGAAATACAACTGAGAACGTGAACCAAGATGGGATGAAGGCTGGAGCAGAGGAAAAACTAAGTCTCTGTACTTGACATGCGTACTTGGTCTTTAGTGATGGCCATAAGTAGTGCGGAGTTCAATCAAAATGAAATATTAACATAATTATGAGACTTTTTATAATTGTCCTCACTGCTGGCTTCTCCCTCTCCCCAGTCAGTCCTATAAAAAGGTCAAACTAATGCCCTCTGTCTTCCACCCATTGCAGAACTGATGAAGCTGGGGTGGAAGTGAAGGACATGCTTACAGGATGACTTACATTGTCAGATCCTGCTCAGATGAGGAATAAACAATTTACACCCTTCATTCAGGCAGTCTCCCAAGAATTCTAAGCTTATGACAATTATAACAAATAATTGAGAAAAAGGTTCCATGCAGTCTTATTAAAATAAAGTAAAGAATGACCTGATTGAAGCAATGCTATTCAATAGGCAGCCCATGAGGGATTCAATAATGGCATGTGGGTTTTGTGTGATGGCTGCATTGGCACAGGTCTAGAAGTGAGGGGATGAGTGCTGCTGCTACTCAATTTGGGGTATTTGATCAGTACTTGCAGGTCACGTTGGCAAAGGAAAAGGGGGCCACTGGCAGTGGCATTCACGCCTTCGGTTCTTGTGTCAGCCACTCCAACTGCTGCTCTGCTACCAGAGATGGGTTGTCTGACATGCAAAAAGCCCCACATTTTGGATCCAGTCTGCAGGGCCAAATAAGTTGGGCAGCCTGGCGTGATGTATAGTTCCTGCACTCCACATTAGCAGAGCTAATACACTGTAGTACAAGTTCTTACAGACAGCAAAACGTCCCTATAGAATTTTGCAGGGAAAGAAAACTTTGTGCACTAACCAGCTGTTCTTTCTGGTAATGTCCTATAATATGATTGCATGCCTTTCCACTAGATGGAAGTGTAAGCTCTGAAGTTGCAAATGAAAGCAACATGGACTGTCCTGATGCATCTCTTAAAATGCAATTTGAAGAATTTGTAATGCAACGTGAAATGTCACAAGTTACTAGTCACTTCTCTTGGCTGCTAGTGTCATGGAAAGCATTATTGGAAACCAGTATTTTGCAAATAGGAGATGCTTGCAGTCTTGATCTTCTGAACTTGAAGCAGGCCAGAGTGGGGAATAAGAGTCTTCTCTGCACTGATGTACATTGCAAATAATAATTGCATCTAAAGTCCATGATAGGGTTTGATAGCATTAAAATTACATAACCATATGCCACTTAAGGTAACTTACTATACAGTTACAATATAGCAATACTAAAGATCAGAACCAAATTTCTGGTAGTCTCTGAGGAAGGCACAAAAGAGAAATGCTAATGAGCTTTTTTAACTTTTTTTGCAGGACGCATGTTAAGTGTTGGAATACTACTAGGAGTTTACATGCGTGCTCCTAATCTGCTGCTAACAGATTCCGAGGCTGGTAGAACGCAGGGTAGCCTTTGTCCAAGACGCGTAACAGTAGAGTTGACACTATTGTTTCCCTTTTACAATCTCATAGTTTTCCCCATATCCAACTGTTAAAATATTGTTGGAGTATTGTAGGAGAGGAAGCTCTAGTTAACAGAAAAACAAGATATAAGAAATTTCATAAATGAAATCTTACTACATCTAAATCTTATCTAAATGACACCTTCCAGGGACCTCTGAAACCTGGTTTGCAGTCATGCCCTCCACTCTTCCTCCATCCCCTCCAACTCCCACTACTGCTTTGTTCCAGGGTATGGAATGGAGTGGATAAGAGGAAAATGAAGACTACTACTACTATAAGAGGTCACTTTTACCCACTCAGCTATTTCCCTCTGCTTGAAGGGTGGGGGGCAGGTCCTAAATGGATCTCAAGACTTAGCCTAAAAAATTGATATGATATAACATGTTAATGGGTTGGTGAGGAAGTAGCTCCTAAAAAGCATGTAACGCTAACCAACTGTTATGGAACCACCGATTTTTTTTTTT
>JAGPOW010001296.1:96867762-96885631 GCA_030014935.1 Caiman crocodilus
TTTTTTTTTTTGTTTTTGTTTTTGTTTTTGTTTTTTGTTTTTTTTGTTTTTTTAATGGAAATCCTGTAGCTGCCACTAGTTCTGTGTGGTCTTGAGCAAGTCACTTAAATCTGTGTCCTAGTGCAGTACAACACTGGCCTCACAGATGTGTTATCCCCTGTTTGTAAGGTGTAATAAATAATAGTCTGCTTACGTATACAAGGTTATTTAGTAACTTGAAGACCTCCATGCTCGGCAAGTGCTTGATGGAGGGACTGTTTGTGGAAGGAGTAAAGCCTGAAAGTTGTTCTTTCCTGATGTTTGTTCTTTTTTGCTTGAACAGTGAGCAGGGTATTAAAATGGAGCTGGGTCCTTAGTGAAATCAAAAGATTTCATATTGAAAGTGGAAGAGAGGGGGTGTGAATAGGGAGGAGTTGCAGGGGAGATTAGCATGCAAAAATCCTGTCCTTGATCAGATAGACAATATTTTAACAGTTGGATATGGGGAAAACTATGAGATTGTGAAAGGGAAACAATAGTGTCAACTCCACTGTTGCGTGTCTTGGACAAAGGCCACCTTGCGTTCCACCAGCCTCGGAATCTGTCAGCAGCAGATTAGGAGCATGCATGTAAACTCCTAGCAGTATTCGCAACTCACAAAAAAAAGGCCATGTGAAAGATGCCATTTCTTCAGATTCTTGATTGTACTTTAAAAATACATGTCAGTTTGCTGCCAAACTGCACAAAATGGCTGACTCCTATGACTGCTAAATTGGTTCATCTTTTAAAATATGACAATTTCTAGTAATAGACTAGCAAAGGAACTAAAAATGAGAGCCTATTCTAATTGTTAAAACGTACAAACAATAAATGAAACAGATGACAAATGGAAAGTATGAAAATCCAAAGAATACAGCAAAGCTTGTGGAAAGCAAATTGTCAAACACAATGCAAATAAAAATCTGTTGCTGGCCATATAAGTTGGCTTGTGGAAGTGATCATACACAGTAAGCCTGGTGAGAGAGAGCATTCTATCAAAGCCTTTTAAATAATTTTGATTTTATTTAAAATTTCAAAATTGATTTTATTTTGAAACTGGGATAATATTGATGTTTGTTTGTTTGTTTGTTTGTCAGCATTAATTTTGATTTTTATCAATTTTTAAATTTTCAGAATTTCACATAATTAGGGGTGTGAAGGACAAACAGTGACAAAAGTAACTGCTGTAGGACTGCTGCCAGCTGAGTGGCTAAGCTGCCATTAGTCTTAGCCACACTGAGAAACTACATGGTGACTTAAGGGAATGACATTTTTATACATCTCTGGTATTTATGTGTTTAGGTTCTCTTACAGGACAGACTAGCATCAGCTGCAAAGATAAAGCAGCAATATGTTAATTGGACTTGAATGCCAAAAACAACCTGGAGGCTTGTTTTGCAGTGTGCATTAAGACCACAAGAGCTGTCAGTAGCTGAGGCTAACTTAAAAGTATATGATGGTATGATTTCAGTACTTCCTGGACAGTATAAATTATAAGCAAAATATGTTGCCTAAAACTTTTTGAGCAATAAAAGCAACAGTAAGACAAATTGCAAGGAAAAGTATACATTATCCAAAAACACTAACCTTTGGATACATTATTCCTATTGTAACCATACAAACTAAATAAAAGGCATTTAACTAATTTTACTGTGGCACTTCTGTATCAAACCTGCTAAAAATAACTTCAGTTTTGAAGGAGCAGGATGTCTTTTAGTTATATTGGACCTGAAAATAGATAAGGCAATTCAGCTTGTCCAGTGCCTGCTTATAGAGTGTATATATAGAAACTGTAATGGGATTAATAAAGCAAATAAGGGAAAAGTGTATTCTTGCCAAAGGCATGGTAACCAAGTTGTATGAACTCCATGGTAGCCATTGAAGAAAACGGGCAAGTTATGACTTGTGATTATACAAACACATAAATGGAGTACTGGAAAAGCTCACTATTGCATACAAGCAGTGGGTGATTATATTTTTCTGACGTGGCAAAAACACAAATATTTTTAGTACTTGATTCTAAAGAGTATACAAACAGGTACTGTGAAATAAGGAAATCAGGTATTTCACCAAATTCTGGACACCCACAGCTAGAGAGAGCTGTTTGAGTACTGTTTAGTAAAGACTATACTTTCAGGGATCATTTCTGTAGTTGGTAACTAGAGAAGTGTGTGTCCGAAAGTGATCATCTCTGAAGCAAAGTATCCATAAAAGGAGAAAGACTTAGTGACAGAACTTGCAGGTACCAGCATGATACAGTCTGTCATTCTGCTTTGCGGACAGAAAGGTGACAATGCAGAAACTGGGACAAAATCTCCCTCACCTATTAACTAGATTCACTTCTCTGGTTTCAAATTAAAACAAGCTGAAGTTGCAATTGATTACAGTATTATATGTGGGCTGCTGCTTGTCCTGCTGAGGGCTTCAAGTCAACCTAAAGAAGTAAAAGCATGACAATAAATGCCTACATCAAAGTGTATTAAGACTTGTACTAAATAATTTTCAATTTACATCTTGGGCAGTAGTAGTATAAGATGGGGCATTTGAGACAGCAGCCCAAGGTGTTGATGTAGGAGGAGTAGGGAGTAGCAGCTCCTGCTGTGGCTGCATGACTCTGCCAATGACACAGTGGCAGCCAGAAGTTGATATGACCTCCATACACTGCAGCTGCTCATAACACCATATTGCCTCGTTGTGCCTTTGGCCTTGGGAATGGAAGGATCTCTATGACAACTACTAGACAAAGATGCAGTATGGACATGGTTACTACAGCATGATGCAGTCATCAAGGATCTGGTGACCAATCAATCCATCTAAAATAAGTATGGGAGCTAAGAGAGCAACCATGCCATGTGCTATAAGTGAGATGAGATTTGGACTGTTACTTGTGCAATGAGTAAGTGTGATGTCAAGGTTGTAATTGCCAGTGGAATGAAGGTGTGCCCAAACTGAAAAAAAGATATCCTGTGACAACTGTCACATGGGTAAAGGTCACTCATTTTATTCAAGGACTGAGGCTGTTCAAATAGAAAATGACCATAACCCACTCGGGTGCCTTTTTTACAAAGCCACTTCTAGTAGCCCCTGAAACTAGAGCGCTAAAATTGCAATGTACAGCACAAGAAAGGGACTTAATGTACCTGATTCCCCTTTAAAATAGGTTTGCAGTATTGAAAGAAGGTAAATAAAAAAAGGATAAGATGCTTAACCTAATAGTCAATGTTTTCCATTTCTTTCCTGCATTTCTAACTCAAATATGAACTAATTTTATTGTGGGGCTTTAAAGAAATAAGGGTGCAAACCATATCTTTATTTGCAAATACTCATGTTTATCATTCACATTGGCTAGAGACAATACTGGAGAAGTGATGCTTGCCTTTCAAGTCTGCATGATAAAACGATAAAAGGTAGCTGAATCAGTATCTTGAAGCATAGTGTAGTGGCTCCAGTGGCCACACTGACGTGCTTCAGGACCAGTGGGGATTTAAATAGCTTGTATATCAAAGTGCTCTGAAATAGAAGCCTATATCCGAAAAGCTAGGACCACCAGGTACTGACCCAACAAAAGCAAGGATAGCCAAGGCTTGGTGACCAGTTGCGATATGTGGAAAAGAGGAAGCTCCATGATTTTTGGGGGGTTGCGAGTAGCATTGGACCTTTTTCATTAACCTTCCCCCCCCCCCCGAAATTGCCTCACTGTTAGTAATTAATGTTCATACTTCTGTTAAGTAGGCAAACTGGCGGACACTTCCATAGTAACCATAAGCAACTAGACTTTGAAGCATTTTCAACAGCCCTAATATCCCAGTTTAGATAGCCTCTTGCAGACTTTGTCATTGTCTGTGCAGTTTACCTGGGAAATGAGGTCAGTTGCATTGAATGACCAGCATACTGCTGTCTTAATCTGAATTGAATGTTAAATGCTGAGAGAGAAAGCAAAAGGAAAGAGAAAAATATATGGTTAGCTGTTTATTGATAAACACGTACTCCCACAGGAAGTCTAATAGCTGCTCAGGACAATATTTAATGTCAAGACCAGAAGTGTAGCAATCACAGCCTGATCTTGGGTTAATGCCATACCCATCACAACTGTGTAATCAGCCAGTGCTGTAGTCGGCTATTGTGCATCCTCCCACAAAGGTAGTGCCTAGGGCTGCTTCCGCAGTCACATCCCAGCCCTCAGTTATGGTGTTGAAACACACACACACACACACACACACACACACACACACACCTTGGTACATGTAGTAGTAGCATTACTATAGCCAGTGGTATTAAAAGGAGTAAAGAATTAAAAAATTAGAATTAAAAAAAAAAAAAAAATTATGCAAAGGTCACAAGTGTGCTATGACTGACAAGTTTTAAGACTTCTAGAACTGCAAACCAAAGACAGATCATTTCCTAAAAGCAAACCATTCACTTGCAAATAAGCTACACATGTTGGTCATGAATGCTGCTTACAAACTGGAGAAGAAAAAAAAAGGTATTTTAAACTCTTCACACACTTGCACTGAGCCCAGCACATGCCCAGAAGAGGCACTGGGTTAAGTTGGACCCAGCTCATCCAACATTTGTATAGCTCTGGTGCTTAGCGGATCTTTTTCTGTACTTTTATCTGATAGTTGATTGAATCTGCTTTAGACAAAAGCACCAAAAAGCCTTGCTGAAGCTCCAGGTTCACATGCTGCAGAGCTGGACTGAACTAACCCACGGCTGCTCCCGGTAACGTGCATCTTGGTTTGTTGTTTTCTACATCTGTCAACAACCAAAATGTAGTGGTAGGAGGCAGTATTTTGCTGAAACCATCAAACATTTGCCCATTACAAACAGAAAAGAGACAAGTATCTGGAGGAGAGCAAAATGTATGCACCCCTGAAACTTGGCTGCTGGTACAAAAAAGAAATGCAAGTCTAGACGTGATGATAAGGCATTAGAATAGAATCTAGGAATATCGCACTATCAGGAGAACCACGTACTAGGAAATCTGTTAGAAGAAAGATTCACGCTGGCTTAAACATCATATAATCTTGTGTTTACATCACAAACTTAGTATAGTATTGCACAAAGCCTAAACTAACAACCCTTTCAATCCAAGAGTTAGTTCCATGGCTACTAACCAAGTTAAAAATGATCAAAAAAATATTGGAAAGGAGGTCTGTGTGCATGTGTGTGTGGTTATGATTATGTGTAGAAAGTATTTTAAGGAAGTATAAGAACATATTAAATATAAGTAAGTTGTGATATGAATATTCAGTCTTAAACCAAATGTTACAGAAATGATGGGGCATTATGTCGTTTGTGGAGTTCAAAGCCTATATTTAGGAACTGTTCATTAAATAACTCTGTTTAGAAACTGCTTAATAAGTGGAGAGCGTGTATGGAAGAATAATAAAAAACGAATGTTATGCCGTCTATTATGATTAATGGTGAGCAATACAATTACTTCAGTAAATTACAATAAATCATAACCTCCCTCATTTATAGAATGTTAAATGTATCACAGAATGAGAAATACTTTTGAAATTGTTCCAGATAGTGAAAAAGAAATAATTCTGTGTAAACTTCCAACCCGTTAACATCCCATTTCTTTCAGTCTTTGGTCGTTCACCTTCTAATGGGCTTTTTGTGCTTTAAATAGGGACTTTGACCATAGTATTTTAAAATTTGATTTTGTTGTTTTATCTCCTTACACTCTTTAAGAGATTAAAATAAAGTTACTGTGTCAAATTTGTTTCAAAACTAGATGGTAGAATAAGTGGTTCATCCTTTTTAAAGCTACAAGCTGAAATATTAGTTCCACTGTCTTTCGAGGCCAGGCAGAAACTAACAACAATGTGGCGTGGATGCAGTTTCTCAGTCATGTCCAACTTGACCAATTTCAATATACCAAACTGCTTGTCTGCTCCTTAGTACAAAACCAAGCAGATCACACATGCTAAAGCAGCTCATCCAGTTGAAGACCCTGCTGATTTATTTGTGAATCCCTTAATTTAAAATTAAGTAATAAGATACCAGTTTGTTCCTTTATGACAACTAAAGTCAACTGGGTTGACTGGGTTATTGTGTTATACATTAAGGAGGATTCTGTATACACCTTGATTGGATACAGCCTCTTGAACGCTTCTGGTACAATGCCTCTTGGAGTTCTTACTTGTTTGAAACCCCTCTATAAGGCTTTTCCTCTGTAGGCTAAACACTGTCCCATGTATTTTTTTTTTTTTTTTAATACTGATATATAATATGAATTTGTTTTAATTCCTTCATGTACTCTTGATATTTGTATTTTTTTGCCTTTAGTAAATACAGCATTATCTGTTTTAAATCTCTTTACACTAACTAAACAATGTGTATATACCATAAAAGTTGAGTGAGGAAAGTATAATTCCCTGTGGACAAAAATAAAGTTTTATAAAACTTGGGGATCAAACAACGAAATAATACAGAAATGATTAGGAAAAAATCTTAACGGTGTTCCTGGTTTTAGAAGGTTCACCTGGAAAATGCTGTGTATTCATATACAAATGCTGAATAAGGAGGTAGTGGTTATGTTTCGTTGGTGGTTCTCTTTGCCGTGCATGTAACCATCATGAGCTGCAGCCTACACCTGGGACGCATACTCAACCTGCCTTTTTCTAAACTTCTAGAAAAATATGTCGAAACTGTAAGTGTGGTCAGGAAGAACATGATGTCCTCACAAGCAATGAGGAAGATAAGAAAGTAGGAAAACTCTTTGAGGATACAAAATATACAACCCTTATTGCAAAGCTGAAAAATGATGGTATTCCCATGTACAAACGCAATGTAATGATACTGACTAATCCAGTAGCTGCAAAGAAGAATATAACCATCAATACTGTGACTTATGAATGGGCTCCTCCTGTTCAGAATCAGACACTGGTAAGTATGATCTGTCTCTTTATTTGCTTAATGGTAACATTTTTATTGATGTCCTTTCATGGTGATTACTAAAGGGACATTGTAACCCTTTAGTCTTTGTGGATCTGTTGTATGTGGTTGGATCCTTGCTTTTTACTTTAATTCTTGTCCTTCTTATAAATCCAAGCGACTTTAAGATCTGATCGTCCTCCTCTTCAAATAAAAATATGTTGGCTATTCAGTCAGTCCCATTACTCCCAGTGCTATGAAACATTTTAATGTTGATTTCCTGACTGGAGACTTTGGAAGGAGATGTGCTTGTGTCCTTTGTAATTGTACTCTAGAGGATTTTCAAATTCCCAAATCTGCCTATTTTAGAAAGACTGGGGGGGGGGAATAAAAGTTAGATGAACTGTTTAAAAAAAAAAAAAAAAAGCATGCAATTTATGTCATTGTTTAAAGTTAAGGGAAACAGTCTTGCACATTTCTTTTACTGTATATGGTAAGAACAAGTTCAGTGTTGACATCCAAAAGGAAAGCTCTCTTGAGTTTATTAGCAGCTGAACCAGATGAGTTGCTTGGATAGCCTTTTGGGGAGTTTAAGTAGTAAAGTTAAACTTGAATTGTTGACTTTGTATCGCAGTGTAATGTGATCTATAAGTGGAGACAAGCTATCTGTAGTCTCCTTCTAGTTTTCTAGGATGCAGTATCCTTTTTCAGTGACTTCATTTAAAATTACATATGTGAACTTTGCAGGATTTAGCATTTATTTACAGGGGATTTTTTTGTTTTGTATTTGGTTTACTTAATATGTATCCTGTTTTTGCTAGAATTATATGTAGCTCTGTGTCCTGTGCAAGCTGCTTAGTAAAATTCCTTGCTTCTGTCTTTACATCCCTAAAATAGTTACTGTATAGATATGTCCAAGATCAGTATTTTTAGACAGCTTTGTAGCATTATGGTGCTACATAAATATTGTTTAGAATTATTCCTTATGATTGTAAATAACATGCTTTTTTCTAAATATTATTTATGGCTTGACCACAAGCTTGTCTTTCACTTGGGCCAGAAGCCAATTAATGCATCTATTGAGCTTATTTCTGACTACTATATTTTGGGACTCACTGTGTGTAGAGAACCTTAATATTACTATAGAGAGAGGATCTTACTATTAATAAATCTTATGTTCTGTAATTACAATAAAGATGTCTTTAGTCATTTATTTGTTTAAAAAGCCAGATTCCATAATTAAAGTGGCATCTGATATATCTAATTCTTCCTGATTTAGGCTAGACAGTATATGCAGATGCTTCCAAAGGAGAAACAGCCTGTGGCTGGCTCAGAAGGCGCTCAGTACAGGAAGAAACAGTTGGCTAAGCAGCTGCCTGCTCATGATCAAGATCCTTCAAAATGTCATGAGTTATCTCCTAATGAAGTGAAGCAGATGGAGCAGTTTGTGAAGAAATACAAGAATGAGGCACTTGGTGTGGGTGATGTCAAGCTGCCTGGTGATGTGGAAGCTAAAGCCACTGACAGAAATAATGGTGACAAAAGTACCTCAGCTGCTGTAGGAGCGATGGAGGACAAATCAGCAGGTCAAAAAGGATCTCAGTATGTAAGTATAATAGATAGCTGGTAATGCAGAAAGGTAGATGGCTGAGAGAGCGTTCAAACTGGAAGTTTAACCTGCTGAGCTTGTGTGTTACCCTTAAATGCTAAGAGAATGGGAAGAGAAGAAAGTATTGAAAATATCCATTAAAATATTTCGGTAAGAACCTGCTACTCTTATTAAGATTTAATAATGAATAGCAAATAAAAATGTCTCTAGATCTCTTCTTCCTGATTACATACAAAATTGTACCTTAATCTCTCAGGATAGGATTTGCCAAGGTTGTCATGGATAGGAAGAGTGCTCAATATTTTATTGATATTAAAAAAGAATGCTTAGGTGAGGGGAAAATACTCCTAGTAGCCTGTTCTGTCTTCTCTTGCTTGGGAAAGGAATAAAATAATGTAATTTATTGATTATGTGTAGGACTGAATAAGACCAAACTGAAGTAGTCTTAATTTTCTTCACTAATCAGATTCTGTAGTTACTGTTTTGACTAGCTAGCTTTGTATTTTGAGATCCACATTTTCTTCTCTGAATTATCTTCAGTTCCACTCAGTATTGAAGACCAAGGCATTAATTACTATTATTAGTAAGAGTGTTTCTGTTGTCACAACAAAGCATCTGAACTGGATTTTTTTATCAGAACTTTGTTCCACAAAAATGAGTCAAGTAAATATTCCCTTGTGTTTTTTCTACATTCTTTAAACGGCTGCAAGCATTTTAGTCAAGCTTTCTTTGTTCCTATTAGAACATGCAAACTCTAGCTTCCTTCCTCAGATGCCTGTGCATGAATAAAAAATAAGTTCAGGATAACTAAAGTAACTTGTAAACAGTATAAAGCGCAGCAGTCTCTTACAGATTTACCTTTCTTGCTTTGCTTTTGAAGGTTAAAGAGCAAACAGTAGTAAAATTACTGGAAATAAAATCACTCAAGCTGCCTGGAAAGAATACTCGCAACAATATCAAAGTGTTTTGAGTAACTGTGGACTATCTTGGAAAAGACATAAAATAACGATTGGGTGACAAGTAATCTGTAATATGAGTATTCATTCTTGTATTTTAACAGTTATGATTTAAATAGCTTGTGTATCTCACTCATGGGCAGAACCAGAATTTCTTAAAGGGAGGGTTCAGTACACTGCCCCTCAGACCACAGGGGGATGGGGGCAAGGTGTGATTGGAGCTCCCAGGTCAGTGGGGGACACTGGATAGCCAGGCAGGGATCAGGTGCATTAAGGGAGGGGACTCAGCCTCCACTGACACCACTGCTGCTGTTGCTGGCTGACCTGGAGGACAGGAGGGAGGAAAGTCAGGGTGGGTAGAGCCAATCCTGCCCTGGTCTGGCTGTATGCTGCAGGGAACAGCTGTGCAAGGGTCTAGGTTTTGAAAGACAACAATAACAGCACATGCATTCCTCCTTCCAACCCTTGCTCCCTGTCCATTGTCCTCCCCCTATGGTGTCCAGTGGCTGGGAGCAAGCACTAGAAGGAAAACATATTTGCTGATGCCACTAATCCCTGGCCAAGCCCAGCTTGGCCCCTGCAGTGCAGTGCAGGGGAGGCATAGGTCAGAAGCACCTCTGGCACTCCCTTGTGCCTGCAGCAGCCAGTGGCAATGTCAGTGGTGCACAGGTTCCCCTTTGCAGCACTTGCTCCAAGCCAGCAAGACACACTTGCAAGGAGGGGCAGACAGGGGGCAGGTGGTAGAAGGAAAAACCTGTGTGTTGCCACTGCTGTCTCTTGCCAAGTCCAGCTACCCCCAGAGCTGCAGCCCACAGCTGTAGCAGGGCAAGAGTGGCTTTGGGGCACACCTTTTCTGCACAGATCATCCAGTGGCTGTGGTGAAAGTAGGGCTTGTCTACACCACTACACACACCCCCAACGCACCTATGTGTAGATTCTGCAATTTAGGTTTTTTTCACATTGTACAATTCTGTCCAGTGTATCCAACACTTGTAACATAAGTATGGATGGATGCACTTAATCTGAACATCTGTTAGCATCTAGTCATGTATGGGAGAGCAGAGTACTGGGATATCAGGTGTCCTTCATACCTGACAGTAGAGTATGGCTGTTCAAGTTCAGTTATGTGGATGGAGATCTTCCTTGTAGGTATCCAGTCTAACATCTTGCAAAAGAGGCAGTTCTCTTCTGCAAGAAATCTCTTGAACGGCTATACACTCTGTGTGCCAGGAGAAAACCCTTTCTCCCAAGAAATGTAACGCCTGTTCATGGCCATGGTAGAATTGATAAATCTTACAACCTGCCCTAAAGGTCATGTGATCTGGATTACATTTGATCAGGGAGCACTCTTCCTTCTTCACAGAAAAATGCCATACTGCCAGCTAGGGCTGTGCAAAATGACTTTCATTTCCATTTCTGATTTGGCCATTTCAGAGGGACAGTGATCCAATTTGATTCAGCCGAATCAGTTTCAGAGTTTTGGTGGTGTTTCAGAGCTAATTTCAGATCTGCTGGGGAGAGACAGGCACAGCTGGGTAGCTGCAGGTTCTCCCACAGCTTCTCCAGCTGTGCCTGTGTCTCCTTGAGTTGGAGGAGCTTCAGGAGAAGCGCCATTACTGCCCTGCCTGGCCTCAGCCTGCCAGCATTGGAAGGAAAAAAAAAAAAAAAAAAAAAGCCCTGCATTCACCACCTATAGCAATGGTGATCAGGGCCTCTGAGGGCTTGCGGCAGAGCCCATCTCCCTCCCCGCACAGTGCAGGGCAGCCCTCCATTTCATTTCGAATTTGGTGTTCCAGGTGCTGAAACAGGCCAAAACACCTCCGAACCAAACGGCTGCTGAAGTTTCGTACAGCCCTGTTGCCAGCTGCCTCTCATCTAAACATCCTAGAAGTTTGTAAGGTCAGGTACTTTGGGTGAGCACAGGTACCATGGTAACTTTTTTTTTTTTTTTTTAATTTTGTTTTACTCTTACGTGAAGTGAGAAACTGAATATATTATATTATTGACAGGTACTTCACCAGAAAAATCTAAAGGAGCATAGAGAGCAGAAATTTATAACAGTTAGTCATAATAGAAAGTTCAGATTCATACTATAGGTATGGCATGGGGAAGAAACCACACCATGAGACCATAGATCAGACATCCAAACCAACTAGAGTACAGAAGTAAGTAAGTGATGAATAGACTGGAGAACTATGTTTCATTAAGACGCATATTATCTGTTCTTTTGACTGACTGACAAGCGTTTCAATATCGTATATAAATAGTAATAGAACAATATCCCTAGAATTTTTGGAAACTATTTGTAGTATAATTGTGTTTATAATTTTTTCTCTCTTATCCTTCTCCTGTCCAATATTGATAATTGGACAATAGCCATATTCAGCTTGGCAGAACTGGGAAGTAGTCCTACACAGTAATTTTAAAATAGAAACCACAAAGTGTTTCTTCTTCAGCAGATTTTTATACCATTGTAAGTCAGCTTCTGGTATGTTTCACTGGTATAAGTAGAAAAAAATCAGGTCCAGAGAAGTAAGCTAATAGTTTAAAGTTCACTTTACTTCATGGATGCTGTTTTTGATACTGCAGAGAGCTGTAGTAAGATGTGCTATTTTACTTTCAGACTTTTCCAGGAGCCATATTATACTTCTAGTTCTAATAGACTTATGGTAAAATTATCTGTGTAACTAGCATGAGAACTCTGCCTACATGGCATACGTCTTTTTGTACTGTTTGGTTGAACAAACCTACATTTTGGCTTGGTACAAAATGTAACACTGACAATAGATGTCACTCTGTCTCTTTAATATTGGGCTACAAGTTTTAGGCTGGGAATTTACTAAAATACACATCGTGATTATATGTGCTCTGTTTAATGCCGTAATTTGAATGGCTTCCTCTAGTCATGCTACTGCTGCAACCAGAATATGAAAGAAGGTGATCCAGCCATCTACGCTGAGCGTGCAGGCTATGACAAACTGTGGCACCCAGCTTGTTTTGTCTGCTGCACCTGCAAGGAGCTTCTAGTAGACATGATCTACTTCTGGAAGAATGGAAAACTTTATTGCGGAAGGCACTACTGCGACAGTGAGAAACCCCGATGTGCTGGATGCGATGAGGTAAGCAAGACCTCATTGTTGTATGCCAAATACCCACACTATAATTCAGTCTCTCCTCCTGAAAACAATCCTATATATAAAAAAAGTACTACCTTTTCTTAAAAAAGAATTAAATGATGGCCAAATACTGAAAAACTGCACTACAATATACTAGCTAGCATATTATGCTGAAGTCTCAGTTATTTTCTCAGTGAAAACACTAGATGGAGTGTCCTTCCTAAATTATACAAATATACGAATGCCTAATGTGAAGAGCAAACTGAATAATGCCATTGGAATCTACTGCTGTTACCGGAGGAACTGGAGGGCTTTTAAAACAAAATCATGCACATTAATACTAGATGGGTATGTTTCTAAAAACCATCTGGATTTGAAAAAAGGGTCTAAACCCATCAAATTTTGAAAAGTTGTGACATACTACAGTACAAGCTGCCTGGAAAGAAACACTGTTCAGTACATAAATTTGTGATGTTTTGTTTTTTGCACACAGTTGATATTCAACAATGAATATACCCAAGCAGAGGGTCAAAACTGGCACCTGAAACACTTCTGCTGTTTTGACTGTGACTGTGTCTTGGCTGGGGAAATCTATGTCATGATAAATGATAAGCCTGTCTGCAAACCATGCTATGTGAAGAACCATGCTGCGGTAAGATACTTGAAGTCATTTTGAGGTTACAGAAGAAAAAAATGTGTACAATAACTGACACTTTGTATACGATGTTTAGTCATGCTCTCACTTCTCATATGTTGGACAGAAATATCCAAGCTATGAATTGTTTGGGCCAAAGTCAGTCATTTGTCCTCTGCTTTCATAAAGTATTTAAAAGAAGTGCATCCACTTAATCTACTAGACAATTCAGAAAGCACATAGAATGTAAACTTGAACTAAGGCATCCTAGAAGGAGAAAAGTATGAAAACAGCCATATGTATCTCTGTTTGTATTGACCATTTTAACTCCAGCATATTCAAGGAAGGTAGATTATATTGTTTTGATTCTGAAAGCCTGTTGATCATTTGTTTGGCATGTGCTTGACCAACATCATTTAGAAATATACTATTCACTGTTTCCTTTGACTCCAGTGAGGGCCCTGCCAGATCAAGGACTAACTCATGCGGCTCCATCCAGCAGTGGGTTATGGTGTAATGTTCTTAAAACCCAGCAAATTTTTTTCATAGTGCCTTATAAAATAGAAATTGCAAAGATGCATAGTGCCACTGTGGGAGATGAGACAAGATGCCCAAGGAAGAAAGATGTGACAATGTAATTTTGGGGTTGGTGTTGGGAACTACTGACAGGGCTGATTCATGTCATGACAGTTCAGTGGTAAAAATACAAGCGAGAAATCTGATGCTGGTGTGGGGTTACAAAAACTACTCACCAGTGTCAGTGCAGCTCATCAAGTCAGTCCCATGCTGTATTACTAGTGGCAAGTTGTATCCATAATGCTCACACTCCACATCTGTCATCCATTAAAGGCCTACACTTAGCAATGTTCATTTGTAAGTGTCTAAAGGAATCCAGAACATTTAAGGAGATTCTTATACAATAGGCAAGGATACAGTTATTTCAATTCAGTGCGGTACAATACCAAAGCTACAATGCTATGCAACTGTTTTACCTTTAACTATCTCAGCAATTATGCTTCTGAAACTGCTTAGTGTTAAGATTTGTCTTTTTTTTTTTTTTTCCCCTGTATTTTGGGGTGGTTCTGTTGTTGTGCTGTTTTGTGTTTTTAACCCTAGTTTTCCCTCCTAAGCTGTAATATCTGACCTATATTTTAAAGCTTCCTTCAGTCCTAGAATAACACAATATTTCTTTCCTGTTGATATTCCTGTCATTCTCAACTACTAATTCCCATTCTTTTCAGGAGTTCCAGTTCTCCTAAAAATAAGAGAGACTGTATGTTTATATGACTTTTATTATATATTTATCAGGTCTGTCAAGGCTGTCAGAACGCTATAGATCCAGAAGTTCAGCGTGTGACCTACAACAGCTTCAACTGGCACGCTGCACCAGAGTGCTTCGTGTGCTCTTGTTGTAGCAAGTGTCTCATTGGCCAAAAGTTCATGCCAATAGAAGGAATGGTCTTCTGTTCAGTAGAATGTAAGAAAAAGATGATGTCTTAAGATGAACAACATGCACACCTGAAACTAAGTATTACTGTGTTCCAAAGTCATTTGCATTTCTACTGTAAAATGTAATTTTGGGGCATTTAAAATTATTGTACTTATTAAATGGCATTCCCAAAGGCTTTGATTAACTAAGATATTTGCTCTGTAATCATCTTTCCTTAATTCTCAGTATTACTTTTTTACTACTTTCTTATTCTGAGTCCTTATACCAAACCTCTTTGTATCCTTGAAATGTAGGAAAATATTATGTTGACTATATTCCTTAAGGGCTCTCTTCACCAAGATTTCCTTTTTATCTCTCATTTTAAAACTTAAAAAGAAAATGAAAAACTTAAACCCAGCAGAGCATATTTCTTGCGTGTGGCTTTTTGTCTGTCTGTTTACATATGCTTTAAATAACACGTGAGTTTTTCCAACTTCATCTGTGCCATTAAATGAATTTACCAGTTTTAAATCATTCCTGCTTTCATCAAGCACTTTAAATAAAATGTTTAATATCACCAAACAAGAACATGTACAGTTTTATAGAATACAGGTGGGATTCCATCTCTGCTTATGTCAGCTTACTTCATAACTTTGTTTTTTTCTGGATGTATTTCATCTTTAGAAGTTTATATGAAATCAAAAGAGAGCCATTTTCAAGTTTGAGTATATGAGTGAGGTCTCCTGTTAATTCAGAATGATAGTTTGAGCTAATCTGATTTTGGGGCTGTGTTTGCAGATGTTCTAAAAAGAAAACTGAATGAGCTTACCCAGTATTTGTAAATGCCTTTGCCTTTGGAATATCTGGTGAATTTTATTGAGGGGAATGGCACAGAAAGGCATTTCTGAGAATCTGGTGTTCTATAAAAGGGCTTTACATTTTTAGAATGATCTGAAATGTTATTCAAAAGCTAGAATGATAAATCATGGGTTCTTTGGAATCATAGAAATGAAATAGTCTTCTTTCAAGACTTTCAGTATTTTTATTTGAATAAAAATGAGTTACAGGTATGTACTAATTTTGCTTACTGTGCAACTCAAAATGGATTGCCTCCTTTTGATTTTTCCTTCTTCTAATAACAATTCTGTTATGAAACATTTTAACGGTCTCTGTCATAAGGTTGCCAAACAGAATGAAAAAGCAGTTAGCCCTGTATAAAACTATGCAACTTTTAAATTCACCTCTTTTTAAAGATTAAAATACTTGTGTTTGTATACTAATATACAAATAAAAATGCTTTGCTCACTTCAGTTTGATAGGGTTTTTTTGTTCTGTTCTTTGTTAAACTGCTGTCATTTTGTCTTTTTTACAGCAGAGGGAGTTAATTTCAAGGACAAAAACAGCCTTTGTGTAATTATTACAAGCCTTAAGCTGTTCTGAAGAAGACAGTATTTGATTGTGTTGTGTTTCTACACTATACACTTCAGAAAATGAGATCTAGTTAACCAAAATGTATTGATTAGGCTGTTAATCTGAATTAACCCTTTTGCTCAGATAAAGATTAGTTCCAGTTATGCTCCAAAAGTCTTGTATTTAAGATTCACAACGAGGAATCATGAGTTTTATTTTTCTCAGCCTGCTTATTAATCTTTAAAAAATGTTTCATAATCTTCTTTAAGTACTACAAAATAAGACTTGCTACACTACATGAACAGTTACCAGTTTAATGTTACTGCTTTATATTCATAAACACAGGTGTCCTGGTGTTTTTCTTATGGAAAATCATTCTGAGCTCAGGGCATTCTGACAAGCCAAAAGGAAATGCCTAAAGTACACGAACCCATGCCACTAGGGCTACAAGTCTGAAATCTTAACATGCTCAGATGTTTTCAGCTGATACATGGGGGGGGGGGAACCTTCAGTGCAAAATCAAGTTGCAAGAAGTAAGGAAAGTAACTCCTCAAACTAAATTTCTGACAGTTTACTCTGAACCATTTTCCCCTCCTAGGGCACGTGCGCTTGCAGCAGCTCAAATAGAAACGGTGCAAATTTGAGCCGGGGCTTTTTGCTTCAGCACAGGTACTCGGACATGCCCTTTGTTGTTGAGGAAATTGTGCCATTGGGGCAAAATAACCCTGCCTGGTTCCTCCCATATCTTCAGCCAGGGGGAACTAGAGCCTGGGGCCAGCACCTGTGCTGTCCCCAGGAGGATAAAAAGCTGCCCTGTCTTGGCTCCAGCAGTATAAAAATCCACCCTAGCAAGTAGCTCAGGGCTATTAGCTCTCAGGAGCTTCTGGGGCCCAGCAAATTGGCACCTGGGGACACTACCCTTTGTGCCACTACCCTTTGTGCCCTTTGTGCTGAAGCAGCCCTGAGAGTTCCCTCTACCCACTGCACCAATCTGCAGTGGGGGCTGCTGCCTGACTGTGACCTGTGCACCTGCCAGACTTGGATGGGAACTGCATAGCCAATAGAGGGATCTGCCCCTCTAGGCCAGCTGCCAGTGGACTGCAGTTGCAGGGTTGGCCTTTGTACAGCGCTACTGCCATTTGTGCCCCCTGCCCAGCCATCTGGGCAGCTATCACCTGGAAGATGTTCTGAGTGTGGTGGCCTGCTTTGAACTGTCAAAGCATGTCCTCCTGGCCCCACTGGCCCAGGAGGTCAGCCACAGCCAGATGGGTCTAAGGTGCCAGCTCTGAGCAGGCAGGGTCCTGCCATTGGCCTCCGTAGCAGGAATTCTGGTGTTCCCTATTAGAAAACTAAAGAATCCCTGATGCAAAAAAAATCCCAAAGTCACTCTCTAAAATACCCCCAAATCCACATTCCTCCACAAGTAAAACAAAAGACCACTATAAAAAGAAAGAGGGAGACAGACAGAGACAGCGATCAGTTGGACAATGTTTTATTGATATAGCTACAGTGTTAAAGCAAGTCTTTTATCATAATGATAAAGTGAACTCTAAACACAGGTTTCATGAATGCACATTTTGCTGCCCTCCCACAGGGTGATGGTCCCCACACAAGGGGTACAACCCCTAATGGATGCCAAATTGCCCCCGTGGGGGCTACCACCCCCCTGCAAAGCCCACATGCTGCACCCCAGCCTCCTGATTGCTGCCCTACCTGGCCCCATCCCCCATCAGCTGCTGCAGCCCCTCCAATGGCTGCCCCACCCAGCCCCACCCCCCCAACTTGCACCCCCAGGCCCCCAAGGCTACCCCC
>JAGPOW010001296.1:96890058-96918341 GCA_030014935.1 Caiman crocodilus
ACCTTGAGTCATCCCCTGTGCCTTTCTGTAAACAACCAGTGTACATGACCCTCTCGCTTAGGACTGATGGTGCTGCTCCCAGCATGCCACTGTCCCAAAATCCATTTTGGAGGGGGGTCTTAGCATAACTTGGGGCTAGAGTGGGCAGTCACACTCTGAAGCACACTTACTTACTTTCTCCTACTTCATGCACACCAGTCCCAGAAATAAGGCAATGAAGTGTATATATTAATTCCTCCCATTTATCATTCTGACGGCAAAACAAAATTAATTGTAAGATGGTATTATAATTAACACTTCCCTCCGGAGGCCAATGTTTTTGCGTGTAAACAACAAATGCACAGAAGTGCACTATTCATTATATAAAACCTCATGCTATATCTGAGCAGCTTGCTTTACTGAACTATAGTTGCAGTGTTCATGGTGGGCTCTTCAAGTTGGTTCTGTTATGCAAAGTGTAACAAACCAGGCAAGTTTGGTCTCCCCTCCCCCCAGTAATGACATTAAGTAAAGTTTAAGCCAGGCATTGTTCAGCTTTGGCTTAAGGCCATGCATTGTTATAGAAAAGCACTTGTGTTCAGTGTTAGAGCATCTAATCAGCCTTGATGAACATATTACCTTTTTACTCACTTAAAAAAAAAAAAGAAGAAGAAAGGTTATAATAAAATTCAAACAAAAGCTGCCCTAGATAAGCTTCTTATAGAAAATAATGACGGATTTTTTTTTTTACATTGACTATAACAAACCATGATCCTACAAAGGATTCAGTTACATACATATGCAACAGATACTGCCTGTGTCATAGTATTCTATATTAGACAAGGCCTAGTAAATTTTTAATAAAATGATTGAGATTAAATGAGAATGGAGGAAAAGATTTCCTTAAAGATACTGATTTTGAAGAGAATGAAAGAGGGAAAATGATGGCAGTTACCAGGAAGCAAATATTATGCAATGACTGTTGTTTCAGTTTAAATTTCCCAAAATAGAAATGTATTCTGGTCTGTATGGGACTACTATTCTGGTGGCAATTTCACTGTATTTTGTATAGCGAGTAAGCCACCTGATATCGGGAAGGAAGTATAAGACAGTTCCTCTCAAGGGAGTAATGTTCTCTAAGTGTTCTTTAAATATCCTCCTCACTACAAGGTATATCTACATGTGCATTTACTCCAGTCTAGATTGACTGTGGAGTAAGCTACTATACAGTAAGGGTTTACAGGTAGGTGTGTGGAGTTTAGGGAGAAGATTTGTTCTCAGTTCCCTACAACCCTGCAATGTGCCCCTGTGGCCATCAGGAGGAACTACAGGCCTGGAGGTTGACAGGGAGCACCAGGTCAGGAGACAGCTGTCTGCTGGCCCCAGGGGGCTGCCTGCTGCTGGGATGGGGAGCTCCTGGCTCTGGCTCCGCAACCAGGGTCCCAGGGATCAGAAAGAGGTGAAAGGGAGGGGCAGGTCCCAGCCCCCCTGCCCCAATCCACTGGTGGGGCAACTAGCAGTTGCCCCACTGATGGATCAGGACAGGAGCTGGGACCTGTCCTACCCCTGCAGCTCTTCCTAAGCCTTGTGCCTTGATCACCCGGTCAGAGCACAGGGCTTAGACCTGCCCCTACTGCAACAGTTCCCAGCCAACCCTGGGCTGCATGGGGAGGTCTGCACATGCAGCCTGGAGCTGGCAGGGGACTGCCTGAAACACGGCAGTCTCCAGCCACCTCCAGTCTGCACATGCTTCCCCACCCAGCCTGGGGCTGACTGGGAACTGTCCCAGTCAGTTCCAGGCTCGATGCGGAACTATCCCCAGGCAGGGAGCTCCCACCCCTACTCCATGAGCATAGAGCTGGGGCTAGAAGGGAGGGGGTTCCCCCCTCCATCTCTGTGTTTGTAGAGCTGGGGGAGGAGCAAATTCCCCAGCCTGTTCATACCCCGCACAACCCCAACTCTGCATTTGTGGAACTGGGCAGAGAACAAGCTTCCCAGCCTTTTGCCCCCATCTCCGTGCTCATGGAGCGGGCAGGGAACAAGCTCCCCAAGCCCCTGCCACCAAGGTGCTCCAAGCACCAACTCCATGACCTCAGGGCTGCTGCTGGGAGATGCTTATCTCCCAGCTTTAGCCTTGCAGTTGCAGGGCTTGGGCTGAAAGACCCTTCTCAGGATTAGGGAGATTTAGTGTGAAGTAATCACTTGCATGTGTAGATACACATGGTTACTTCACAGTAAACTACATTAATTTGCTGGTAAGTGTCTCTTGTACATGCACCCACTGTATTGGATCACAGAGTCATAAAAAATTAGGGTTGGATGGGACCTCAGGAGGTCATCTAGTCCAATCTTATGCTTAAAGCAGGGCCATCTCCAGTTATATCATCCCAGCCAAGGCTTTGTCTACTCAGGTCTCAAAAACCTCTAGAAGTATAGAAAGGGAACAGTATAAAGTCACCATAATTTAAAGCACTCCAAGTAGTATCTGTTTTTCTGCTATTTGAGCTGAGGCTATCACACACTTCTCTTTTCCTCACACTCCCAACCCCAATTACAAAAAAGAATAAGAGAAATGAACAGTAGAAGAAGTAGAAATGGTTGAAAAATCTGACCAAAGAACCTCTGTTGCAATTTGCTGATGCACTGAAATCAAAACATGTTGTGGAGGTGATCTGAGTTGGATAAGGGTCTGACAGAATCCAGTCAGAAGTCCATTAGCTCTCTGCCTACCCAGCAGGTTTCCTCAGCAGTCTGCAGGGCTTCAAGATTTAAAGTCTCTTAGGACCTCCCTCCACAAGCCATCCCCTGCATTCCCTCTGATTCAGAACTTTGAAATGTTGATGTTTCATTCTGAATTGCAGCAGAGCCAAATTCTAAAAATATTGACATTTTCCACTGATTACTTTTTCACAATTCCACTGAGAAGTCATTTCCAACCTGTGTAATGCCTGGTTTGCGTAAGTCTGAGAACACATTTGTAACTTTGGTCAGCCTTGCACTAATGAAAGCAAAAAACTGAGAAACAGTCTTTCTATTGATAGTCTGGAAGCTAGGGCAGGGAAAACTAAGGGTCCAGAAATGTGTCTTGTTGATCATCCCAATGCAGCTGAGGAAGCTCATGTGGACAAATCCACTGATAGCTTGTGGACTGAAGAATTTCAGGAAATATGGGGTGGATATTTTCTGGATGGCTACAGATACCTCACAAAGATCCATTGGTAGATTTATCCATAATAAACTGGTTGGCTAATGTTTGGTGGCAGTTCAGGTTGCTAGTTTTCAAATCATTATCGCCACCTATTTCTCAAAGCTCAAATGGGATTCTCATGTTAGTGGTCTGGCTCTTCAGCTACAGGTGTGCTGGTTAGACCACAGTTGGAATACTGTGTGCAATTTTGGGCACCACACTTCAAGAGGGATGTGGATAACCTGGAGAGGGTCCAGAGAAGGGCCACACATATGGTTAAGGGCTTGCAGGCCAAGCCCTACAAGGAGAGACTGGGGCACCTGGACCTTTTCAGCCTCTGCAAGAGAAGGTTGAGAGGCAATCCTGTAGCTGCCTATAAATTCATCATGGGGACACAGAAGGAATTTGGTCAAGCTCTACACACCAAGGCACCCCTGGGGGTTACAAGAAATAATGGCCATAAGCTAACAGAGAGCAGATTTAGATTGGACATTAGGAAGAACTTCTTCACAGTTACAGTGGCCAAGGTCTGGAATGGGCTCCTAAGGGAGGTGGTGTTCTCCCTTACCCTGGGGGTCTTCAAGCGGAGGTTAGATAGACATCTAGCTGGGCTCATCTAGACCCAGCACTCTTTCCTGCCTATGCAGGGGGTCAGACTCGATGATCTATTGAGGTCCCTTCTGACCCTAACATCTACGAATCCTCCAAAAAGTCACCTGTTGCTACTGTTATGATTAGGGAACTGAGTTTTCCATTTCCCACTGAAAAATGAAAAACCCCAACAGATTTTCCCCTTAAGCAAGAAAAACAAGGATTTTCACTTTAACAGAGAAACATTCAGATTTTCCACTTTTGCAAAGAGCTCCTGGCAGGCTAGCAGAGTTCCAGCCTGCAAGAGGCTGAGGGGAGTGGGAGAAGGGTGGTCAGCCATTTGCAAGTGCATGTGCACACATGTACATGGCTGCCAGGCAGTGTGGAGAGCAGCTCCCACAGGTAAGTCTGGGGGTGGGAGGGATTGAGGTGGGATTGAGGATCATAGTGATGAAGGGAGAGAGGAAGGGAGGAAGGGAACAAGTTAGGCAAGGCTGTGGCTGGGGCTGCTGCTCAGTCCAGGGTGGTGTGGCTTCGGCCCAGGGCTGGAATGCATGGCCACAGGGCTTTGGTAGAGAGTAGTTCATGCTGGAGGTGAGGTGGAGGTTGTCTCCCCACCACTGCGTGCACTCCCAGGATGACTCCCAGGTATCCCAGGGATACCTCCAGAGATGTGCACAGGGAGGGAGGTGGACTGCCTGCTGCAGCCTTGGGCTCCCCACATTGCTGCCCTCCCCTGCATGGCCTCCACATCCCAGTGAAAGCAACCTGCATGGCAGGGTATAGCAGTGCTGGATGGAGAAGTTCCTTGCCACTGCAAGTCCCGTGCTGCCCTGGCAAAGTGCCCCCTTCCTGCCCAGCAACAGCAGGAGTGGTAGCATGGGGTTGTGCCTCTCACTGCTTCTGAGTAGACAGGGGGTACCTCACCATGGCAGTGAAGCAGTGGCACCAAGTTTGCCCAGCCATCTCCACTCTGTTCTGCCATGCTGGGTCCCACCTCTGGGCCATGGAGGCCCCAGGGGGAGGACAGCAGGGCAGGGAGCCCTGAACCCACAGTGGGCAGCCTCCACCCCCCCCCCGGGTGTGCTGCAGCTGCTCTGCCCATGGGGGAGGGGAACTGGGCTCACCACTCCGCTTTGCCACAGCAGCTGGGGCTTGGGTACTGCTGTGGGGTTCAGGGGGCTGTGGACCCAGCTCCCTGGCCCCATAGCCCTGGCAGCTGGGGGCCCCCACTGGCAGAGATGGGGGTGGTGGGCAGGCTGTGAGTGG
The DNA here is from genome assembly GCA_030014935.1 of Caiman crocodilus. Taxonomy (NCBI): domain Eukaryota; kingdom Metazoa; phylum Chordata; order Crocodylia; family Alligatoridae; genus Caiman; species Caiman crocodilus. The sequence continues at coordinate 96,895,085 of JAGPOW010001296.1, forward strand.
GGAGTGGGGCTGGGGCAAGCTGCCCAGCCAGGGCGGGGAGGCATGGGACTCAGGTAGGGGGGCTCCCACTACTAAGCACTACTGCACACTGCTAGTTCAGGAGGGCATGGGAACAGGTGTGTGCCCCCGGATCTGTGCAGGACAGGCTGGGTTGGGCTGTGCTCCCAACAGGTGGCAGAAAGCACTGGGAGCAGGGGCTCTGCCCTGCCGCTGCTTATCCAGCGGGGGCAGGGAGGCACAGTATTTGGGCACAGCAGCACTGGGAGTGGGGGCTATGCCCTGCTGCCACCTTCTGAGGACTGCTGCTTGTTTAGTCTATGACCAAATCTCTGAATCGGCACCAAATCTCTGAGAATCAATTTGAAGTCTTCCAATCCGATTCAGAGTTTTTAATGGGTCTCCAGATTCAGTTCGGATCTGGAGATTCGGCTGCTGAATCTGGCCAAATTTCTTCTGCATCGAATTGGCTACCGAAGCTTCACACAGCACTAATTCTCAGCCAAGGTGTTGCAGTATCTTGGGATGCTATAAGATCCTTTTAAGGGTGACACACAGCTTTTGTGTGTGCAAACACCTATACGTGATTCACAAGGTAAACTAAAAGGCTGTGTCCAGACAAGTGTGGCCATGTGGCATGTGATACCGCAGACCCATCTGTGGCACCACACTCTGTACATGCTGACATTTCTTTTGCTGCTATCTTGCAGTGCTGGGGATTTTTTTGACCCCTGGAGATCCGAAAAAAAGTGAGATGGTGTATGTGGAGGCAGCGCATGCTGCCCAAGATGAATAAACAATTATTTTAAGACACTTGAAATCTACAGATGACAAGTACTATGTAGGATCTAGATATTATTAGATGGTATGGGGGGGTTCACTCTCAATCTAGATTTACAATTCTTTTGTTAAAGGTATTAATAATCTAACCAATTTTAAAATTTCAAAATATGGCAGAGCAGATAAGACAACAAAATCTTTTGCTAACCAAAGTTTGGACCTGGAGTTCCAAAAACTTGAGCTTGTTTAATTTATTGTAGTTACAGTTTAAGTATAATAGGGTCTACTCTGGACTTTGCTACTATTATTAAACATTTTGGCATTGTTTTACCTCAGAAGTAGTACATTTTTGTCTCTTCCTTAATTAAGCCTAAAACCTACAACAGAGATACTCAAGTTGGATCCTACCAGCTATACAAAAGTATCACTGGGAAGGATCCTTAGTTTCTATGCCTGAGATGGCTGATTTTTTTTTTTTTTTATAATAAATTATTAGATAAAATATAAAGTATCAAGAGCAAGAATTTCAATGTAAGACACCCTTTTCTCAGTTGAAGTTCTTACTTGACTTCTCTCTCTGGCCAAGTGTCCTGAGCTCTATATCTCTGTTAAAATTTTGGCCAAAGCTTCTGTGCATGCCCAAAAACTTCTCCAGTTTGAGTATCTCAGCACCCATCTCCTGCCTAAACCTGATCATAATCTAGGACATAGGCATTCCTTCTGCTCAGTGTACTCTGAGCCCAGGTCACACAAATCAACAGGACAAGGCCCCTCACACAATGCAGTTGAGGAAACTTTTTTTTCCAACATCTGCAGTTGGCTAGCTCAGTGATGCTCCCTACTCTGTATTTTGGAAATCCTTCTGAAATGCTTAACTCCAAACATGCATAGGGAGCCTAGATGTCCAACTCAGGTCTGGAATCTGTATAGAAGTATTTAAATTATAGATGCCTAAGTCCTAGCACAAAAACAAAACAAAAAGGGTTCATCACCTCTAGCCACATTGGGTGGGTCTGGACGAGCACATATGCACATTTTCCTGGGGATAAATAGTAGCAGCACATAGTTGTGCATATACAGCAGCACAATGTGTATGTGCGCTCTGACATGCAGCAAATTGTCCCAGGTGGGGTAGGAAAGGTTGGAGCTAGGGGCCAGCCCCTGAGCTGGCCCCAGCAGCCTTACCTGGGGTCCTGGGGCTCCACCAGTTGCAGTGGCTCTGCCATTCTGCACTCATACATGCACTCTAGCTGGCAACCAAAGTGTGGGTCCAGCCAGCCAGGCTCCGGTTTCCAGCAGCACACTGCTATCACGTGTACCACCCCACTCTTTCCTGTCATGGGATTTTTTTTACACTGGGATCTCCTAGTGTCAGAACTCCCCCCCCCCCCCAGTGCACTGTAAATTAGCACTGTGCAAACATCTGTATGTGTGATGTATGCAGTTTGCAGTGTTGCAGACAGGTCTGCATATGCACATGCTCATCTGGATGCACCCGTTGTGTGACAATCTAGCTTCACTGAAGTGAATAGGGACTTAACTGTCATCTACAGATTTACATCAAAGTATTTAAGGACACAAATTAAAAATACAGCTTTAAAGTTCCAAGAGATAATTGCTATGAAGTGCTTCTAGCAAATATTTTGAAAGTTTATAAGGACACTTTTTAGCAATGACTTTTTTTATTACATTGTGAAACAACACAGGAATCAGGAAGAGCTACAAATAACTAAGAAATCAGTAAACAGTTCATCAATTCTTAGAAAACATTTAAATGACCTACCAGAACAAGAAGCCAACAACACTGTGGGTAGAATACAAATCAGCATTTCCCTGCATTCCAGGAATTCAATGCAAGCTTTCAAAAATAAGAATTCTTTTCCATTTAGCACATTTTTTAAAGTCTTTCAAAAAAGACTTCTGTAAGCTTACAGAAGTGTTATGGCTCCTTTTTGCTTATAGTTTGGGGGTATACTATCTAGAGCTTAGTTTTAATTTCTTAAATTCCTTATTTAAAAACAACCCCAAGCCTTAACCAAATCACCCGTACAGGCTGGAGTGGCAATGGTGGTATCAGGTGTTAACACAGCTGTCATTTGCCCCTGGGTTCTCCACTGTGGATCTGTACTTCAAATTCGGTTGGCAGGTCCTGCCCCTGCTCACCTGTCTCTGAATTCCCGGTCCCCCTGGAATTCCCCCTGGACGTCCCATAGGGCTAACAATCTGGCTCACAAACCATACATTTGACACCTTTCATCTAATGCTGTTGCCCAGAACTGTAGTGTAATACTATTGTAAGCAGTGTTTGGGATAATACAGGAGGCAATGCAGCTTAGTGGACAAAGCACTGTGCTCAGCAACCCAGAAATGCCTGAAATCTATATCAGGCCCTCTATTGTCTCCTTACAAAGCATTACTTGAATTTTTTATTAACATTCTGTGCCTCAGTTAAACCCCCCATGTAAAATGGACATAATAAACATATCATACCTCACACTGATATTTTGAGGATCAATTCACTAAACCTTTGGAAAAGCAAAAGAATGCAAAAATATTAATAGTGTTATTATTAACCAGAGTCCCAGACCTTCTTTTAATATGTTATTTATTATCTTCATTTTGGCATTCCCATACAGAACTGCCAAATAGAATAAGAGGTTTATATTTATAAAAGCTTGTAATCATTCCATGAAGTACAAGAAGTTTGGCAGTGATCTAGAAAATTCAGGAGGTAATGAAAGGTTACAAGCAAGAATGCAGAACTGCCTTGTATGGTAGCATAGTGTACAGCTAGGATGTATTTCAGTAATATAGTACAACCCTCATCTTTGGGGTCGACCTTTATTGTATAGCTTTGACTGTATTTGCCATGCACTGCAGTATAAACAGTCTTCTCAAGAGAACATAGAGGTTCTCTCAAACTGGGTGGAGCTGGGGAAGGAGAAAGAAAGAAGGGTATTTAGATACTTGCTGAATTTGCTGTCCTTAGCCCAGTTCTGTTCTTAATGTAAGCAGTTTATATTGCCTTCATGCAGTTGTACAACGTGCACTCCAACAAACTTGGAATGCACACTCTGTTCCAAAAGTAGTGCAGGTTCACAGCACCTCCAAGCCTTTCCAAATCCTGATATCCTAAACACTTGATTTATTACCATTTAGCAAGGAGGGTTTCTGTATTAGTCACTGTATGAGTGGGTTGAAGAAATAACTTTATTGGATTCTGCTTATAAAGAGGTAAATGGAAAAACCATGGACCACAGCTTAGTAAGGTTTTGCAGGGTTTGGTCTTCATCATAAAAGTAATTTAGGAGTACAGTGTATGAAGTATACATTCAAAGGGATTTCTTAAATTTGGGAATACCTATACTATAAGATTACAGCAAAAATTATTTAGGGTGCTTTTGATGTTTTGGACATTGTAGCTGGTAGTTATGCCAGAGGGTTGTTCATAAAGTGTTTAAGAACAGGTTAGAAAAACAGTTGTCTAGAAGGGTTTACCTAGGGACGATCCTGCCTTCAGTAGGAGATTGAACGAAATGATCTCCCGAGTTCTCTTCTAGCCCTGCATTACTATAACTCTATGATAGCCATCATCTCAAGTATTCACATTATCATTATCTGAAGTAGTGACAGTTGTGAATGTAAAATCCTGCTAAAACATAAATACACTAGGAAACAAGGAGCCAAAGAGATTCATTTTTTCAACACAATTTTCTGTTCAACAGAGAGACCTGTGGTCATGCAGCAGCCATTCACTGCAAGAATGTGGCTTTCTAAGGAAGTACCAACCTTTGCGAAGGACCTGCCATTTGAGAGAGCAGAGTTGTTCAACACCAAAGCAGATGGTGCCCCTCCATGGAGTTAAAAACTTTGAAGGGTTTAATCTTCACACCCTTGCTGTTTATACCTCAGCATCTAAAAAGAGCATAAAGCAAAAACCAATCTTATGATCTGCAAAGACCAAGCCTGTGATTCTACCCAGATCTTCAAAGGTGGCCAAGGAAAAATAACATTTCTTTAGGCACCTCAAAACATGTTAATGTACTAAGTGGAACAGCACCAAAAGTAGGGATTGAGGGCCTTGTTACATGTTACACTGAGTTGCTCAAATGTTGATCAGTGTTAGTGCTAGCTTGAGTTTGGAGTAGTCACATGTTCAGGCCAGCAAGGGCCCGAAAGACTAAAAGGTAAAATTCCTCACCTCACATTCGAGACTTTCCCCCTGCCCCCAAGGATCCCCCAGTTTTCCCCTGGCCCTAGGTGTCCTCCCAGGTACACCCACCCCCAGGGCTCCCCCCACCCCACTTCCTTATGGCTGCTCACACTATCTGTCCCAAAGGAGCAGGCAGGGAAGGATTAATCTACCTGCCCAGCCCCCACTACCACCACTGCCCAGCAGCTGCTCTTTTCCAGGCTGAGCCCAGCCCAGAGAGTAAGGATTATAGCAGCTGGACAGGCAGGAACCCTTCCCTGCCTGCTCCACCAGGACACACACTGCAGGCAGGCGCACAAGCAGGGGTAGGGGGCTGGAGGAGCAGTGGAACTGATCTGGGCCAGCAGAGGAGGGGGGCTGTGTTTATGCTAAGGTGTAGCTTAGAGTGGCTGCACCTTAGTGTAACACAAACTGGGTAACACAGATCAGAGGTAATCCTTCTTTTGAGTAGCATAACTTTGAGCTGCCTAAGGAGTGCTTAAAACTAGTTTCAGGTGTTGCTGTGAGGACAATTCAGGAGTTCAGAGCTCCAAGAGCCACCCAAAATTACTGTGTAACAAAACTCTGAGAACCACTGCGCAATACGCAGACTGCCACACAACTATGACAGCACTGTCAACAGAACAGCTGTAAAGCACTTTTCTGGATAAGCTGTGAATAAGTAATACAAGCATGGAACAGTCTTCCAAATCTGACACGTTTGCTTTGTTTTGACTAGATCTGTAACAAGTCAAACAATATATTTAAAAAGTCAGAATAGAATTATTTAAACCATTCCTCCTCTTGGCCTAAAAAAAACAATACCCTAGACACAAAAAGGGTTATTTTACATATTTGCACCACTTTGGAAAAGAAATAATTCAGAAAAATAATTCAAAGTAATTTTTTCCAAGGCCTTATCACCAAAGCAGTATGCTTATGTTCTCAGAATAATGACTTGCATGCCATTTGAACCTTGTTCAAAACAGTCATAGAATAGGAGCAGTTTTGCAAAATTATCTGTATAACGTGCATAAGCCTTAGACAGATGTAACATTTGGATTTTTAAAAAGTATCTTTTCCTTTGTTTTGATGGATAATTCAGATACTATGTGGGAAGGCAAGCAAGCTGGCCTCTTCCAAATATTTTTAAGTGCTCCAAACAGCAAGTGTACAGATGTATATAGCCAAAGGAGTTTCAAAAATGGCTGAAGCACTTCAGAAATGGTCCTCAAAAATGAGGAATATGTTTAAAGCACTTTCTTTTATAGCACTTCCTGAAATGTCAGTATATTCCACATGTATTGAGCGCCAGCCATACATGAATGAGAAGAACCAAAAAAGTAAACTTCCATATGGAGCCAGACCCTTTTCCTTTCTCTAACTAACTAGCTAGCTGCTCTCTTACTGAGGAACCATTTCCCTATTCCCAAGTCCCTCAGTCTCCTTGTAGGAAGAATCTCTAAATTATAGCATCTATCACTACTCCACCAATTTCAACAGAGGGTTGCTCAGCCCTCCAGTATCCCAAATGTTCTGCTGGGCATGTAGTTATCCTGTGTAACTTCCAGATAGAACAGATAAACTCTAATCTTTCTGGGACCAAACCCAGAGGTTCCTGGCTAGGGGGTCTTTCCCCTTCTCTCAGGATCAGACCAATTGCCATACTTGGGGTCAGGAAGAAATTTTACCCCATGGTCAGATTGGTATGGACTGGGAGAGTTACCATTCTCTGTAGCAGGGAGTATTGCCTTCTAGCCAGGACTTCATGAGCATATACTGACAACATTTCATAGAGGCAGGACATTGGCTGCCATGGTTCCTCTTCTTTACCTGTTGCAGGTTAGGGTGTTAGGTCTTTGTTGCGTCATGACTGATGGCAGTCTCATTTAGAGTTTAGATGATAGTTTGTATGGATTGGTTTGAATAAGGATGACCCCCCTTAGGCAAGTGGTTGGATTAGATGGCCTCCCTTCCAGCCCTACTTCTCTATGACTAAAGCAGTGGCATAGTGACGGGGGACAGGGGTGGGCCATGCAGTCCCTTGGCGGCACTTCCAGGTTCACTGCTGGCACTTCCTTTGGCACTTGCCGATGAGCTGCTGGGCCCCCCAGTCAGCGACTGGCCATGGATGTGGGGGGGTACAAATGTAAGTATTGCCCCCCAGGTGCTGGAGACCCATGCTGCACCACTGGGCTAGAGGCTGAGAGACATACAGGGAACCATGGTCTCTGACAAGGCTGGAGAGAAGATTCCTTGTATCTCAGCCTTTGGAGGTTCCCAAGGACAGCACAGGAGAGCACTCATTGGCAGTCTACCTCACCCCACCCTATGAATGACTCATGCCCCCGGCAGCTGACGGGGCACGGCGGCAGCAGGAGGAGCAGGAGCACAGTGGGGCTAAGCAAGGAGCTCCCACAGATGCTGCCGGCACTGGTGGCAGCAGGGGGTGGTGAGCACTGACCAATGGTCAGCAACCACCCGCAGCTGCTGCCGGCAGCATCAACAGTGACCAGCAGGGGCCACGGACTGCCCACAGATGTTGCCGGCAGTGTCAGCCGCACAGTGGCAAGCTGTGACTGCCTGCAGGTGCTGCTGACACTGTCAGCAGCTCCTTTTTGTAGGGGGTGCACCCCCACATGCACCCCCCATGCATCACTCCTGCCCCACCCCTATTTCTGGGGTGGGAGGTTTGGAGCACAGGGGGATGTTGGTAGAGCAAGCAACCCCCATCTCACCACAGCTGGAGAGCAGCACCATTGCATGCCAACTCATGATCACTTATCTGTGGGTCACTGAAGTGCTCCAAATTTGAAGTGGAATTTGGAGTGTTTTAAATGCATGCCCGTCTGTGGCCATAAATATGTTTCAGTTTTTCAAGATCAAGATGCTGCATATTTTTGCCTGGCAGTATGTAAAAAGAGCCTTAGGAATGAGGCTGCAAATATGAATCTAAAAGTACTACAATGCATGGTAAATACCTTGTGACAAACACTTTGGGGCTTCATTTTTTAGAGGAGGTACAAATGGTATTTGGGTTTTCTGGCTTCCACACAGTATCTGAATAAGCCATCAAGACAAAGGAAAAGATGCTCTTTTTATCCAAAAGGTTCAAATATCCCTATTTTTCCACATACATTTTATGCCTTGTGACATCACACATGCATGAATGTTACTGCTGAATGATAACAAATGAGTTTATGATTAATATTCTGGCTCTGCTCTAAACAGTCTTGTCTCTATAAGCTTTAATAAGACCTAACTGAAAAATATTATTTGGTGTTTTTATATGCAGCTTTATATTATTTAAGGGAAGAGTTCTGAGATATTCAAACTCTCTCTTTCCAGTTCCCTTTGCAACTGGACATAGACAGAGATATGTGTTATGCAAGTCTGTTTGAACTTAATCCTGACATCTTTTTAAAGCTATTAATGCTTTTTACTTTCAATGGGAATTCAAGTGCTAGACAGTCTTCAGGATGGTGAGATTGACCCAGCCATATGCTAAGCACCCTGGCCCTGACACAACAAAGCTCTTAAACACTCCTAAAGTTTAAGCTTGAGTTTAGGACTTTTTTGAGATTAGTCCAGATAATACATTACCTTGGAACACCAAACCTTTTATTTCTCAGCAGACTTACCACTAGCATAACAAGTAGCATAACTTTACAACCAGCTATGGCCTTGATCCTTGGATCTCACTCTAACACAGATGGTCATCTCAGTCTGTCACCTCCTCAGTAACACAGTGAGGCACACTCAAATGGACTGAGTCCTCCTTCTAGGCCTAGCCATACACCTACTCCTTGACACCAGAGTGGTCAGCTAGGGTCAGTTGACCCTTCTCCCTTCCAGTAAAACCTCCTAAACTGGAAGAGGAAGGGTCTGGGCAACAAGGCTCAACCTTGTATATTCTTGACTTATGCTGCTGTTGGCCTTCTCGGATTAACTGACCCAGCTTGCTCACAGACCCCAAGTTTGACCTGACCCTTTGGCTCCCTGATGCAAATCTGGTTTGATCTCCTGGATACCTGACCTAGCTAGCCTCCTGACTTCGCACTCTGTTCAACCCTCCAAATCCCTGACTGGGTTCCTCAAACAGATCTCCTGGCATCATAGCTTCTCTACGCTTGGACAATGCATGCTCCCCTCAGATCTTGGTTGCTTCGCCTGACCCTGGGTGACCCCGGATCAGGCCACCCATGGACTGACATGACACCATCAGTCCTGAATTAGAGAAGTACCAAAATGGTGGTCCCTAGGAAGTGTGCTGTGGCCAATGCTGCTGCTGCTGCAGCAGCAGCGGCGAGGTGCAAGGACACCATACTGCTGCAATATCTGGGCCAGGCAGACCACACTGTGGCAGCAGCCAGTCTCTGAATCCCAGGTAGATAAGAGACCTGGCTTCCTCCCATTCATTCAGCTCAGCATCCCCTTCTCTCCAGTAATCAGCAGCACATCCTTACTTCTGTACCAGGGGTTTTGGCCAGGGCTCAAACCTTGCTAGTTATACCTCTAGTACTTTAAACCTTTTCGTATGTTACTTACAATTTAAATTAAAAATATTAAAAGTTGTCAGTCTGAACACATTCAAATGCAAAATGGAACTCTCACTATTTCAAAGTGTATTATTAGTTACAGTCACAGGACACTAAGAGTCAAAAAAAAAAAAAATGTGATGTAACTTCAAGTATCTCTCCCTATTTATTTTTTACATTAATAGAACACACAAATAGGAGAGGTTTAATTATTTACTTTCCAAAACTGTAAGAAAATAACTATGGTTTTTCTTACACAAGATATGCCTATATTGTATGTGGCAGTGCCACATGACAATACTCGACACTAACTCTGCACATAGTAGTTCCAGACCTGGAAACTGTATAGCCTCATCAGTAGGTATTAAGCATTTTTATAAAACTTAAGGCATTTGTACATGATTGTGCAATTGAAAAGTTTGAGGCAGACTACTGCTCCTGAATGCTAGCTGTTCAAGGAATGGAGCTGTCATCCAGAACTGTAGTCTGATATGATTTATCTCCATCAAAAATTTACTAATAACCCATTGGGATCAACAAGATAATGCATGCATGTAAAAAATTATTTGCAACCAGTCAAACATAATTAAAGTCAGGGGTTGCAAAGGACTGCTTTAAAGTAACTAGCCAATTTTCTGGATAACTATGTATTTTAATATCTGCCAAGAGCTTGTGTGGTATTTATTTATTTAAATTAAAAAATTCCTAAACAAGAATCATGACATCCACCCCTTTTTTTTCCTGTCTGTACAGATAGCAATGGAAAGCAGATTCAGGAAGGTGTGTACCTTATTAGCATAAGAGAATGGGCTACCAACAAGGGGCATATGACTTCCGGAAGGAACTGAATCTTGCCTTCATTGGCCGCATCCAGATGAGTGCAGATGTTTGGCTTCCCAGGGACAAGTAGGCACAGCTCTCCTTGCACTGCAGCTACTTGTCTCCAGGGAATACCCATGCCATGCACGCTTTGGTACAAGGCAAGTTACCCTGGGAGTGGTAAAGGAGCCTAAAGACAGCAGTGCTGGCCCCAGCAGCTTTTCCTGGGGCCTTAGGGGGGCCTCCCAGGACCGCAGCCATGGTGATCCTGCTAGGAGGAGTCTGGCTGGCAACCACAGCACAGCTCCCTGCAGCCCAGCTCCACTTTTCAGCAGTGTGTGCCATCCATATGTACTCTGTTCCATGTTTTTTATTCTGGAGGGTTTTTTGACCCCTGGATATCCAGGGGTAAAAAAAATAACCCTGGGAAAAAAAATATTGGAGCAGCACATGCATGGACAGTGCGCCCTTGCAGTGCAGAGAACACATCCGTGGGCAGTATGTAGTTCTGCACACGTTTGCGGCACCACATACCACATGGCAGCGCTCATTGATATGTACCCATTGATTTTACATTGAGTGGCAAAAAAGAATATTTTATATCTAGTTTAAATTTCAAATACAGACAGGTGCAAACTAAAAAAAGAAACCAAAAGAAATGAAAGAAAGAAAACAGATTCAGATTACATTAAACTAAATGAGACACAGGATGCAGCTACATGAGACATATACTGTAGAGTAGCCTAATTATCTCAGCAGTACAACATCAACATCTCATATGCAGTGCTATTAGGATGGAGTAAACTAATTAACTCTGCTGTGATACAGTACTGCCAGAACACAAGTACTATGCTATAGCAGAGTTATTTACTTTGCTGAAATGAACATGTAGATACTAGGGACCCTGGCTGGGGCATGAAGATGCTTCAGTGAGGCGGTCATATGACAGACAGCACTTGCAGCCAATCAGTTGCAAGTGGTGGGGGTGGCAGCCATCTTGAGCTGCCCATCATGTGAACACCCCCTTTATTTTCCCCCTTGGTGGGCTGCACAGCTGGGCCACAGCATGGTAATAACTGCTGGCTCCCCCTGGGGAACCAACATTTTATCTTCAGTAAGTTTTCTTTTTGTGGATTTCACGGACCATGCAGGATTTCACAAAATCTGCCAAATCCATGAAATCCCTATTTCAGTAGGTCTCTACTTATTACTGAATTATATGCTAGGCTAAGAAAGGACTTTCCATTCATACTACTGAAACTGTGTCACAGAGAATAAGTGCAAGAGTCATTGGAAATGGAAGAGTATAAGTATGCATAGAACTCAGTTTATGGGGAGGTCACTCAGTTGGAAAAAGGTGAGTCCTGGCTTCTACTCTGCACCCAGAAGTAATTTTGGTTTTTGGTGTTTTTTTTTTTACTAATGACAGTTAAAAGTATATGTTATCCTTGAAGTAGAAATGAGAACCTAGTCATGCTCCCTCTTGTGATCACCCTTCCAAGACATTTCATAGATTTCTAGAGTCAGAAAGGACCTGGTAGATCATCGGGTCCAATCCCCTGCTCCAGGCAGGAAAGAGCTCTGGGGTTAAGTAACCCCAGCCAGATGCCTGTCTAATCTCCTCTTGAAAATCTCCAGGGTAGGGGAAAGTACCACGTCCCTTGGAAGCCCATTCCATATTTTGGCAATGCTTACCGTAAATAATTGCTTCCTTAAGTCCAATCTAAATCTGTTCGCCTTCAGTTTGTGGCCATTATTCCTGGTAACCCCAAGGGGTGCCCCGGTAAACAGAGTGTCCCCTATTCCCTGCTGCCTCCCCCTTATGAGTTTGTAGGCAACCACAAAAATCATTCCTCAGTCTTCTCTTGTGGAGGCTGAAGAGATTCAGATCCCTCAGTCTGTCTTCATAGGGTCTTACCTGCAGGCCCTCAACCATATGAGTAGCCCTCCTCTGAACACTCTCAAGTTTATCCACATCCCTCTTGAAGTGCAGCACCCAAAACTGGATGCAGTACTCCGGCTGCGGCTTCACCAATGCCGCATAGAGGAGAATTATCACTTCCCTAGAACTGCTCATGATGTACCTGCTGGTGCAAGAAAGAGTGCGGTTAGCCTTGCTTATTAACTCACCACACTGGTGACTTATGTTCATTTTCACGTAAACTAGGACTCTGAGATCTCTTTCCACTGTTGTGGTGCTCAGAATGGTACCTCCCAGTCTGTAGGTGTGTTGGAGAGTCTTTTCTCCCCAGGTGCAGTACTGTGCATTTATCCTTGTTAAATTGCATCCTATTCTGATCTGCCCACTTCCCCAGTTTGTCCAAATCCACCTGAATTTGCTCCCTGTCCTCCCGTGTGTTTACTATGCCCCATAGTTTAGTGTCATCTGTGAATTTGGACAAGGTGCTTTCAACACCTTCCTCCAAATCACTGATGAAGATATTAAACAGTACTGGTCCAAGGACAGAGCCTTGGGGGACACTAATGCCCACATCCCTCCAGGGAGAAACCAACCCATCCACCACCACTCTGGATGCATCCCATAAGCCAGTTTTTAACCCGCCTTACTGTGAAAAAAAATCCACATTGCATCTACTCAATTTGCTCGCAAGAACCAGGTGCAACACCATTTCAAAAGCCTTTTTAAAATCCAGGTAAATATTATCTTCTTCTTTCCCAGCATCTAAGCATTTTGTGACCAGGTCATAAAAAGAGACCAGGTTAGTCAGGCAGGATCTGCCTGCTATAAACCCATGCTGGTTGCCCTTTAACACTGTGTTACCCACTGGCCCCCAGCAAATGTGATCCTTTATGATTTTTTCTAAGGTCTTGCTGAGAATAGAGGTATGACATATGAATCTTGTATTTGTGACTGCACAATTTTCAACTTGAGGGATAAAATAGGGTATGTATGGTGTGCAGTACTGCAGGCAGGTCTGCAGTGCCACATACTGCACGTGTGCTTATCTGAACACATCCAATTTGTCTAGGAAGTGGTTTCAAAATATTACTGGGAGAGCTTTAGACCCTTTATCCAAACAAACATCTTTCATAATGAAGATAACATATCTGTATTAATCAGCATTATTTATTTCTAGAAATCTATTTCTTAGATTTTAGTACTATCAAAAGGTGTAGTGAGGAAAATTATTTTCTAGTGTGGTAAAGCATAGTCTTGCTAATTAATCATTTGACCCGCTCTCTCAGCACCAGCGTCCATATGCTACATTCCAGTCTAGTGATTCACAGACACCACAGCCTGAGATAGCTGCAAGCATACAAAGTGGGTTTGATTGTAAAGCTGACAGATTCTGGGAAGGGAGAATCTTTGAGAACCTCTGCAGCTGCAGAGAACACCTAACATTTGGAGTTGACTCCCACTCATCTATGTGCCCATGTCTTATACTGGTATTGCTCCATTGACTGTGGTGGAACTACACCTGTTGAAATTGTGGCCATCTGTTTTCTTCACATTGGAAGAATATAATATTCCGCTGGATAAAACAAAAACAAAATTATGATGCACTATCCACTGGATTTGTATTAAATTTTGTTATACAGAAAAGCATAAGAATTCTTATCCATGCACCCTACGTGCCTTTGTCAATATTTGAAAACATAGTTGTTATAGTTCACAATGCCACCCATTTCATCAACATTCTAGACCCACAGTCAATGAGAAGAAAATAGTCTTTTATAAATCCTCTTTCACTTCAGTCTCCATTATCATGTTCCTCTCTTCTTTCTATAAGCCATGGAGAACAGACTGGTTTTGCACACTATATAAAGGTCAAAAGATTTGAACTCATTCAAATAGTAATTGAGGGAAGTGAGTTCCAAAGTTCAGACCCTCTTAAGAAATGGTTTGCCTCCTCCTTTATAAGCAAATAAAGATCCAGCACAGATATCTCAGTTGGTCACAACTGTGAAAAAGTGCTATAAGGAGAGTGATCACTCAGGCTAGTTCTCTCAGTTCCTGCCCCTGCAACTATTTATACATTTTGCATTACAGAGTTATTGGATAAAATGCACAAGTAGCATTGGAAACACAGGCTGAAAGCTCTGACCCACTACCCACAAGGCTCTGAGCTACACAGTAATAAATACCACATTGTGATCCGAGTCTAAATGCATAACGAGCACCTCAAAAATATTATATAATATAGACTTTATATCTTGTTTTCAGACTTGTGAATGAATGGTTATAAATAGGATCTGTAACTGACCAATCACATGAGAAAAAATAAACTGAAATTAATCTATCATTTAATAAGTAAAGTATATTATAACTTTAGTCAAATTATCTTTAGGAAACTCTTAATGGGAAACTCTTTACTGGGCCCTTTCTTTAATCAAATATCACCTTTAGACCAGATACAGACATTACACTTGTACCAGTATAAGTGATTGAAAACTTCTCTATACCATTACAGAACAGAAGTTTAGCACACATACACTAGTTTTACAATGGTGGAATCTGGTCCAAGATTTGCCCCTCCCCCCACCAAAGGCATGTGTGTGTTCTATTTGCTACCAATCTAAACTACACCAGTTACAGAAAGCCTCACAACTTAGATCATTTCCACCTTGGGCATTTTGAATGTCATTTTTTAATACCTAGCCTTACACTCCTATTCATATTTATATTTTAACAAAACAGAAGATGCAACATAACTGTTAAAGCCAAGAGAGTATTAAAATAAACTATATAGGAAAAGCCCCAAAATGTTATCCCAGGTTAGCTTTTCCTACTAAACACCTGCCTAGCACTTCTAGGAGATGTCCAGAATTGGGCTTGTGAGCACCAAGGGTGAGGGAGTTCCAGAGTAGATGGTAGACTACCAAAATTTACCTTACATGTGTTTTCCTCAAGTGAACTTACTGCATTTAATGGTAATTTCTTGCATGTAGGGGGTTGCTCTTGCTTGATGGGGTATAAGAGAGAAGACTGTCCCTTACACAGCGCAGGCCATTTAAGGTCAAAACTAGTATCTTGAATTGCTGTTAAGTTGTCATTGACTAGAAATGCAGAGCTCAAATGGAACTCAAGAGATCACCTAGTCTAGTCCTTAGCAATGAGACAGTATTGACTAAACCTCAAACATTCTTGACAGATATTCATCTCACCTGTTCTTAAAAATCTGCAATAAAGGAAATTCCAGAACATCCCTAGGAAGCCTATTAAATACAGGGGCAAAGCACAGCTGAGATGAGCAAACTCCTAGCTAATAATAATTCTCAAATTAATAATCTAATATTAATGGGATTCAGCATGAGGCTAGGGGGACTATTCTCCAGCCAATGGTCATGAGCTGTGGCATTTAAAGACCTAAGAGCACTCAGAGTTCAGATTCTTGAAATTGTTTTCTATGAGAGGAGCTTAGATACATGTTGACTTTGGTAGAGTTTTACTTAGGTTTTCTAGGTAAGAACAATATTGGAAATGATTGAAAATGAAACCAATGACAAAACTCCTAAGCTAGGGACAGAAGGTATGCATAAACCAGTTTAAGTGATTGGAAACTGGTTTAAACCTGTAACAGAACTGAACTTCAGTTCTATAAACTGCTTTCAAAATGACCAAACGGATGTAGTATCAGACTTAACTAATTTAGATCAAACTGGTTTATGGAACTTTTGTCCCAGATCCCTTCCTGGTTCAAATTAACTCTCACTCCCCCAGCATCTCAGGATGCTTTGCAGCCTTGGGGTATGCTGCCTGCTCCAGCAGAGCAGGGACTACCTTTCCCCTCTGCTCCTTATCCCGCTTCTTGCCTGTGTCCACCAGCCCCTAGGGACAGGGAGGGGTAAGGGAGCAGACCCCCTAGTCCTCTTATCTAGGCCCTACACAGCACATGAGAGAAGAGAAAGCCTCCCTGGTAGGGGCTTTTCTGATCCTGGCAGCCCTCTCCCCTCCCCTCATCCCCCTTCCCAGCTGCTGATTGCTGCAGGCACCCAGCTAGGAGGACTGCTTCTCCCTCCTTCCTGTGGCAGCCACTGAAGCATAGGGGCACCAGGGAGCCCCTACCTTGCAGGGGCTTCCTCCCACCCCAGGCCAGGGTCCCCCAGCCTGGGGCAGCCCCAGACAACTGAGGGGAATGTTTCTGTCCCAAACCTTGCCTTAGCCCCTCAGGCAGCTTGAGGGAACAAAGGGAAATTTTCCCTGCTCCTCCACAGACAGTTTTGCCATTGTTGCTGTGAGTCTGGGGCAAAACTAATGCAGGGAGCACAGGAATTTCCCTCCACTCCCTAGGTTATCCCTGAGACTCTAGCCTCTCAGGCAAGGGTGTGGGTTAGAAAGGATTCCCCTTAGCTCCTGGGGCTTCCCCAGGCTGGAGGACCTGAGCTGGGGTGGAGGGAAGCCCCTCAAGGTGGGGCATCCTCAGTGCCCCCATGTTGGGCAGCAGGGGTAGACCCTTGGCCAGGAGGATTCCTCCCTTGCTCCTGAGACAGTGGCTGAAGCTATCAGCAGCTGGAAAGGGGGACAGGGAGCCCCCCCCAGGGTTCAACCTACACAGCTTAGAGGAAACTGCCTAGTTTGAATCCATTCAGACTCAGGCTTTTTGACTGTCTATACTTAGCCCCTATAGACTTCATTGCAGCCCTGATTTAATCTACAGTTTGTTCATCTTTGAACAATATTTGTATTGTTCACCTTATTTAACTTCAGTAAACACCAATATTAAATTACATTTTAAAGCATTAAAATTAAAGCTTGAGCTAAAGAAAAACAATTTAAAAATAGTAAGATGCAAAGAACATGCAACAAACAACAGTAGCATTGAAGATGTTTACTGGCATTCACAGAACATATGCCAGGTCATTTAAAAGCTTCATTAAAATACCTACATGATGCCTGAAAAATATGTATTTTGAAAGTGTCATTTTTAGGTTTCCCTTGCCTGAATAAGAAGCAGTGGCCAGTTAACTGTTGCAGGAGAGTGTATTCTTAGCCTCTTTTAAATTCAGTCAGCAGCACTGTCATGAAGCAATCACAGAATACATTTTAGGTCTGTTATCTACATTGCAGGCAGCAATCCATAGAGGACAAGAAGCAAACTGGTTTCAACATTACTGGCATCTCATTTTCTTCTGCATAATTTGCATGAGAAGTGTTTATATTAATCTGGCAGGGTAATGTCTGTCCAATAGCTAGGCATGCTGCACACTTCCCTGATAACTGGCTCTGCAACCGGACCTTTATAGCAGACTTTTGAGAAACCACTTATGCCTTATATATTAAAAAAAAAAATGTCCTTAGAAGGAGAATAATCTAAAAACTGCTTTTTAAAGTATGACATTCTTTTATTTCTATAAAAATTGTTGTTTCTGCAAATGGGAAAGAATTATGCAGACAACTAGAATACAGTGACATGCAGCGATGCCCAATGCAGTCAGCCAAATGGAGTGCAGTTGCTTATCTACAGTTTTGCATTGTTCTGTTAACTTGATGATGCCAAAACAATCAGTTGTTCCCTTTCACCAGCCTAGAAGGTCACAAAACAGCCAGTTCCTTCATGATTATTCTAAATAAATAGAAGTCTGATTCATGGAGGGAAAACAATCATTTGCCAACTGTCAGACCCGACGAGTAAATCTGCTTTTACTTTGAGCCAGATTGATGAGTCACTGCAATTATGACTAATACTAGAAAGTATTAAAATGTACCCAATAATATAGCCTCCCTTTGTACTGTGAAAATAATTTACTTGATGTGAGACCCCAATCCAACAGGTGTTGGTAGGGAGTTAGACCACCCCAGCTGCTGCTAAGTAGAACCTAGGACCTGCTTTAATCTTGTGCAAGCTATTGAAATACTTTTACTGTATACACATGCATAACTACAGTGTGGGAGTTGAATACTTTTGATCCTAGTTCGAAAGATTTAAAAAGTCTGGAAATACAGTACAACACCCTCCCTTCAACTCTTCCTCTCCCAGGTCAGTTAGCTTCAGTACATACTGTATCTGGAGGCTTGTTTCCAAAACCTTAACAAATTACATTTGGAAGATGATAACCAGATTTTAGTAATAAAAACCTAAAGAGGCTAGTTCAGATAAAAGGACTTTTGAATTAAAGAACTGTTTGATGATGAATACACTTTAGAAAGCATGCACATTGAGAAACCAATAAAAGTTGCATGAAGTCAGATGGTGGCTTTAACTTTTTTTTATTAAATAAGATATGAAATTCATTAATTCCATTTTATGGTTTTAGAAAAGCCAGTGAAAGTCAGCCCCCCACTGAAGTCAATGATAAAATTCCCACTGACTTCAGAAAGCCAAGATTTCACCCATGCACACTTTCTACTGCATATGTAACAAAATCAGAGTTATAAGACAATCCATCTAAAGTCCCCCATTAATAACAATAGCCCTATCAGCTTAGCTTCTCATGATATTTTAGATATTTATCTTCAGTGAAGTAGGGAATGTCCTCTTATGCCTATTTTGCAAATAGGAAACTGAGGTCCAGAAGCCCAGCTCTTCCAAGATAATTAGATACTGCAACACCTAAGAACCCAGTGGAGAGTCCATGAAGTACCCAGTGGAATCCTGAGCCCTGAGCCTTCAGACACCTGAAGAAACAGGTGTTCAAAGATCACAACATGAGACCCAGAACCAAGCCCATGGTTTATTAAGCAGTTGTGATCTCTACCTTACTATCCAGAGCTGAGATGTGAACAAGTACAAGAAACATCTCAAGTCATTGGAGAAATACCATCAACAATGCCAGCGGAAGATCCTTCAAATTCAGTGGGAAGATAGATGCACCAACATTAGTGTCCTAACACAAACACAACAAGCATTGAAGCAATGGTCATCTGACATCAACTTCACTGGGCCAGCTACATCATCCAGATATCTGACTTCAAACTCCTGAAGCAAGTTGTGTTCTTCCAGCTCAGCCAAGGTGTACCCTCAAGAGGAAGGCAGAGAAAGCACTTCAAGTGTCGTCTTCAAGGCCAACTTGAAATAATACAATAACAAGGACGTCAACTTGTGGGAGACTATTGCTCAGGACTACTCCAAATGGAGACAGAGTATTCTGCAAGAATCTCAGTACTTTGAAGCCTTACAATGATAAGAGGAAATGAAAAAGCAGGAGTGGCAGAAACAGCAAGTGATGGACAGAATCAAGAACCCAGAGCCACTCACCCTACAAACAAAACAAACAAAAAAAACCCCACATGCCCAAGTTGCAACAGAGTCTGTTGATCCTGGATCAACCTCAGCCATTTTCAGATCCACAGTTGAGGATGTTTATCTTCCATGAATGTCTTGACTGTGAGATTAGCAAAGGACTATGCATATGACTCCCTGCCCCTTCCCTCAAGTGTGTATCTGTTTCCTAGACCACAGGTCTTTTCTGATCTAATTATGACCCTGAAAATATTTACATCCTCTCAGACATAAAGATTACTAATCCCATTTCCTAATGATACTGCCTCTCAGTTAATTTCCCTACTATGGCACATAGCCAGAGGAAGTTGCAGATGGCAGAAGGGGCAAGGGGTTGGGAAGGCAAGGTAATGCAGTTGCACCCTACTTTGATTCCTGGTCTACCCACAGTTTAATACAAACTGGACATGTCTACACATGTGTCAGCCTCTGCAGCTACTGTGTAGTCCCAACGCCGCACAGGTTTTTCCCCACACTATTGCACAATAGCAACAAGCTACTGTGCAGTAGCTCATTGCTACTGTGCAGTAGTGTCAGTGTCATGGTTCCTACCTGCTGATGCTACATTGCTGTAGCTTGTTGCTGTGGCAATGTAGCTCATCAGTATGGCGATGTAGCCTCTCATGTCAATGCATTCACTACATGTGTCTACACGTGCATTTGATGCAGGAGCCGTTTACTTGCAATGAGTCCCTGCTGCCACTAAGGGGGAGCTCTAGTCTCCTCCTGGGTGCTAGCCCAGGTGCTGGCAGGGAGCACTGGACCAGGATACAGTTGACTTTTGGCCAGGGCTGGGACATTGCATCCTGCCCCCAGGGGCTGCCTGTTTGCCAGGGTAGGAACAGTGTTCCCCTGCCTTGGCAGCAGAGAGCTCTCCTGGCCCCAGCTCCCCAGCTGGGGGTAAGAGGACTTGAAAAGAGCTGCAGGGACCAGGCAGGTCCCATTCCCCTGCCCCAATCTGCCAGTGGGGCAGCTAGCTTCCTACTAGCTGCCCCACTGGCAGATCAGGACAGGGACCTACCCCACCCCTGCAGCTCTTTCCAAGCCCGTGCTTTGATCATCCAATCAGGGCATAGGGCTGGGACCTGCCCGACCCCTTCTCCACAATTATGGGACAAGGGCTAGAGAACCTGTTCCTGCAATCTCAACTCCTACTCAGCTCCCCAGCCTGTTCCCCACCCAGCTCTGTGATCATGGAGTTAAGCAAGGAACAGGCTCCCCAGCCGCCACCAGCAGGGAGCTCCCAGCTCCAGCTCTGAAGTTGCAAGGTTAGCGGTGGGAGATCTTATCTCCCAGTGCCAGCTCCACAACTACAGGGCTGGACCTGGGAGATCCTTATAAGGAACTTACTAATTCTATATCCTAATGATACTGACTCTCACTTTATGTCCCACAGTGGGGAGATTTCGAGAGGAAAATCTGGGGAAAGGGTTAAGTGGTACAGTTGCACCCTACTTTGATTCCTGTCTATCCACAGTTTAAAACAAATTGGGTGCATCTACATGTTTTAAAGGATAAGGATTTCCCAGCTCCCTGCTCCCCAGTCATGATGGTGAAGCAGGGGCTGGGATATAAAGCTGTCCCAGACCCTGCTCTCTGATCGCAATCTTGGAGCAGGCAGCTTGGAGCTCCTTGCTGCTGGGACAGGGGGACATGGTCCCCTCCTGGGCTCCAGTGGCAGAGCTCACCCCTGCAGCAGGAAGCTGTTGGGGACAGGGAACAATCTCCCGCCTCCTTGGTGGCTGGTTGAATGGGAGCAGATTTGCTCCTGGTCAGGCATCTATATGTGCAGTAAGTAATCACAAGTAAATTTGCTATTGGCATTTGCAGGTTGCAAATTCTCTTGCAATTAGTGAGGTTCACCATGCAGTAAACATGTGCACGTGTAAATGCACACACTTACTGCATAGTAAAGCATCTTGTGTAGGTGCACCCTCTCTCTCAGCAACATTCTGGAGGATGGAGGGAGTTACTTGACTTCATGGCTCATTTTAATTTACTCAATTCCCATCCCCCACCCTTCTCCCAGCCCAGCAATGGCTGCCCCAGCTGCTGGGACTTGTTAAAAAAAACAAAAACAAAAACAACAACAAAAAACAACACAAAAAGCCTCAGCTCAATGGGTGCTGCTGGGCAGAGTGGGGGTGATTGCCCTCCATTGCCCCATGCTGCATGGGGAGCTTTCCATGAGCCCCTGACCCCCCCTCTTTTCCCCCAACCCCAGGTACCCTGCCCAGGCCAGCTCTGCTCCTTTAAGAGAAAAAAAAGGAAAACCCGACTCACTATTCCTGCTGGCGGAGGTGATCCCCACTGCCCCAAGCCATGTGGGGTGGGGGGTGGCTCTGTACAAGCCTCTGAAGCCCCAAGGCCCCTGAAGAAGCGGTGAGTCCTGGGGCTTTACTCATTTTTTTTTCTTAAATGGCCGGAGCTGGCCCAGGCAGGGCACCTGTGCGGAGTCTGGGGGATTGAGTGCGGGACGGGGGGCTTATAGCAGAGCCCCGCACGTAGCATGGGGCTGTGGGGGGCAGCAGGGATCTCCTTGCACCTGGCAGCACCTGGTGAGCGCCAGGGCTTTTTTTTAAGGTACTGAGCTGAGGCAGGCAAGGGCAGCCTTGGGAGGGCTGGGGAACTGGGTGGGGTTCAGGGGGCTGGCAGGAGTTCCCCCCATGGTCTTCTCCCCCAGTTCCCCCTCCCCTGCCCCAGTACTTACCAACTCAGAGTCATCTGCAGCTCCTTGCTACAGCCAGTTGGCACTGCCTGAATCAAAGCTCTCCAAATCTTTTCTGAAGATTCAGAGAGCTTTGAATCAATTCAGACCTTTAAATTGGTCCCCTGATTTGATTCAGATTCGGCCACTGAATCAGGCTGGCTGAACGTCCTTCAAATTGAATCACCACCCGAAGCTTCACACAGCCCTAATAATTATTCCTACAAGTCAAGTAAAAGGGTTGTAAATGGGTCCATTGATAGCCCATTCTACAGTTGCAGACTCTCTGGCAAATGCCATAGGCAGTGGTCAAAGGAAGAATCAGACCACAGGTTTCTCAGTCTTGTTTTCTTTCCTTCCATTTCTGTCATTTTTCTTGCCTCCAAGGGTTGTACCATCTCTCACAAGGTATCCCCACATAGCTTTGTCCCAGGTTAGTGTTTTCCAATTTGTGGTGCCAGTTCTACACTTTAATGTTCACCTTCAGGGTATCCTTGAAGCATTTCCTCTGGCCCCTGCATGCCCTTTGTCCTTGGCTGAATTGAGAGTATACCAGTTGTTTTGGTAAATGTACATCAGATATGTATACATAGTGCCCTACCCACCACAGCTGATGTTGAATAAACATACTGGTAGTGTTAGCATTGGTGAAGACACTGCCATTTATGCAAGGATCCTCCCACTTTGTGCCAAGGATCTTCCACAAGTAGCACTGGTAATGTTTTTCCAGGCTTTTCAGATGGTTCCTGTAGGTCACCTAAGCTTCACTGCTGTGGAAATAGTTGGGATTACCACAGCCGTATATAGTAGGAACTTGGAGTCCTGATGTTGTGATTGAATCATCATGTATTCACCTGTCTTCCAAAGGCAGACCTGGTACATTAGATCCTATACTGGATCCCCTCATTGAAGTAGGTCTTCTTTGAGAAATGGCTGATGAGATATAGTGTCATAGTGTCTAGAGTCGGAAGGGACCTGGGCAGATCATCTAGTCCGACCCCCCGCCTTGGCAGGAAAGAGCACCGGGGTCAGATGACCCCGG